>JAVYIG010001566.1:0-322175 GCA_035222895.1 Strongylocentrotus droebachiensis | reverse complement strand
TAAAAATTATTACATTTGTGGGTAAAGTGGTTATTACATTTGTGGGTGAAATTATTACATTTGTGGGTAAAGTGTTATTACATTTGTGGGTGTTGTTACATTTGTGGGTAAAGTGTTATTACATTTGTGGGCGTTATTACATTTGTGGGAGTTATTACATTTGTGGGTGTAACACCCCCCCCCCCCCCCTCTCTCTCTCTCTATCTTCCTCTCCCTTTCAAACGTGCCTTCCATCACATGGCAACGTTGCGTTCACATGTTATTCGCCGTATTAAAGTGATGTTGTCAGATATAGAGCGAAATAATTGAAAGTATATAACGAAAAATATTAAACTTGGAAAAAAGAAGAGAAATATGACAGTGCTGATTAATTGAGGAGTTGCAAATTGATCTGAAAATTAGGTGGTGGAAAATATATACATTATTGACCGGAGGCGCAAAATTGGTCTTTTACTGAGATGGCGAAAAATTGATCTAAAACTTCGGGGGGGGGGGGGGGGGGGGGAGGGGTCGCAAAATTGATCTGAAACTAAGGAGGCGGCATTTTTATATTCGATTGAGGTAGCGCAAAATTTATCTTAACCTTCGGGGGGCGCAACTTCTATCTTAGACTAAAGAGGGGGCGCAAAATTTATCTGATACTAAGGTGGGCGCAAAATGGATCTTTCATTGAGTGGGTGCAAAATTGAGTCTGAAACCTTTGGGGCAGGAATTTATATTTTATTGAGGCGGCGCCAAATTGATCTGAAACTAAGGGGGTAGGACGTTTATATTTTAATGGGGCGCAAAATTGAAACTAAGGGGGCGCAAATTTGATCTGAAACTTAGGGTGCAGAAATTTATATTTTATTGAGGTGCCGCAACTTGTTCTGAAACTTAGGGGCGCAAAATTTATATTTTATTGAAGGGCCCGCGCCACATTGATCTGAAACTTGGGGGGGGGGGGGGGGTAGGACGTTAATATGTTATGGAGGGGGCGCAAAAATTGAACTAAAACTAAGGGGGCGCAAATTTGATCTGAAACTTAGGGTGCAGAAATGTATATTTTATTGAGGTGCCGCAAATTGTTCTGAAACTTAGGGGGCGCGAAATGTATAGTTTAGGTTGATCATGTAACATATACGTAGTGGTGTGTACTACAAGGTTTTGGATTTAACCAAGCCTTGGTTATAAAGTAACAAACACCGTACATAGAAAGATGTAGCCTATATGCAACTACACAAACTAACTTTGTATAGTCCTAGAAGACAATATGCATTGCAAAGCTAGAATGTGTTATTATTGTATCTGCTCTATTAAACGTCGCTCTTTTTCCAAATCCCCCATTTTAAGATATGACTTTCATTACGACTAAGTTTGTAAGCTTTAGAATGTTGGTAGTGAAGAATCATAAAATCACAGAACGTAGATAAAAACTGAAGCATATACAGGTATGTTCTGTTAACCCTCTGAAGGCAGACAATGCACAATGCGATACACCAGCATCTCATTGCACTTTTTTTCTTTTTGTTTTACCGTCATGTTTTAAAGTTAACTGTAATGTTCTCAAATATGCGTATTCATTCTCGTCATTATCATTCTCATTTTCTTTTTCTTTTGTATTTAGTACCTGTTTACTCCTGATTATGTTGTTGTTATTGCTTTTTCGTGGGGCGGTGCGTCATGGAAACAAATAGAACAAAATAAGTTAAACAGACATATAGGAAAAGAAAAAGAAAAGTTAGGATTCACGATCAAATACTCTATCTAACGTACACCTTTATCGGTTATTTAGGGACTGTATATAAATATAAATAATAAACAACAAGTCAACGGCGAGCTCAACAACTATAAGCATCTGTTGTCATATACTAGTAGCTTTTTACTATACGTAGTCGCGCGCTCGATGACTCAACGCTAGTTTGATCGCTTTTGTCCGGCTTGCCAGATTCTATTGTTCTGGCGCGGATTAAGGGTGCCTAACTTGAATTACCCAAAGTATCGGCATGGCATAGGCTATGTGTGTGGAGGGAGGGGGAGATTCTTTTTTAATAATGTTAAATTTGTCTAATGTTCAATGTTTGATGAATGTTCTGTAAATATATTGAGTAAAGCATGACGTCGAAAATGTCTTAGCATGCTGCCCGACACGTCCAAGGCATAAGTCGCACGCCATTAATGGCATGCCTTAATTTTCCATGCCACATGCATCCGGGCTTGTTTCACTCAATCAACTGATTACTTCATGCATGTCCAAATTATAATTCAAACGCCATATCTGTTTCCAACAAAACGCAACAAAACGGACGCTTCGTGTCGCAACTCTTTGTATATTAATGGGTACTATAATATGCCCCATCCCTGCAGGCCTATGGGTGCATTAAACAGTATAGCATGCATTTCACGAACAATACATGGGTCAAAGGTTCCCCTTTGGTCTTCGACACCCCCCCCCCTCTCTCTCTCTCTCTCTCTTCCTCTCCCTTTCAAACGTGCCTTCCATCATATGGTAACGTTGCGTTCACATGTTATTCGCCGTATTAAAGTGATGGTGTTAGATATAGAGCGAAATAATTGAAAGTATATAACGAAAAATATTAAACTTGGAAAAAAGAACAGAAAAATGACAGTGCTGATTAATTGAAGAGTTGCAAATTGATCTGAAACTTAGGTGGCGGAAAATATATACATTATTGACCGGGGGCGCAAAATTTGTCTTTTTTACTGAGATGGCGAAAAATTGATCTGAAACTTCGGGGGGGGGGGGGGGGTCGCAAAATTGATCTGAAACTAAGGGGGCGGCATTTTTATATTCGATTGAGGTAGCGCAAAATTTATCTTAACCTGTGGGGCGCAACATCTATCTTAGACTAAGGAGGGGGCGCAAAATTGATCTGAAAATAAGGTGGGCGCAAAATGGATCTTTCATTGAGGGGGTGCAAAATTGATCTGAAACTAAGGGGGTAGGACGTTTATATGGTATTAAGGGGGCGCAAAATTGGTCTGAAACTAAGGTGGGCGCAAAATGGATCTTTCATTGAGGCGGCGCCAAATTGATCTGAAACTAAGGGGGTAGGACGTTTATATGTTATTAAGGGGGCGCAAAATTGGTCTGAAACTAAGGTGGGCGCAAAATGGATCTTTCATTGAGGCGGCGCCAAATTGATCTGAAACTAAGGGGGAAGGAC
This sequence comes from Strongylocentrotus droebachiensis, assembly GCA_035222895.1. Classification (NCBI taxonomy): domain Eukaryota; kingdom Metazoa; phylum Echinodermata; class Echinoidea; order Camarodonta; family Strongylocentrotidae; genus Strongylocentrotus; species Strongylocentrotus droebachiensis. Next base: position 319,008 of record JAVYIG010001566.1, on the reverse strand, counting down.
GTTTATATGTTATTAAGGGGGCGCAAAATTGGTCTGCAACTAAGGTGGGCGCAAAATGGATCTTTCATTGAGGCGGCGCCAAATTGATCTGAAACTAAGGGGGTAGGACGTTTATATGGTATTAAGGGGGCGCAAAATTGGTCTGAAACTAAGGTGGGCGCAAAATGGATCTTTCATTGAGGCGGCGCCAAATTGATCTGAAACTAAGGGGGTAGGACGTTTATATGTTATTAAGGGGGCGCAAAATTGGTCTGAAACTAAGGTGGGCGCAAAATGGATCTTTCATTGAGGCGGCGCCAAATTGATCTGAAACTAAGGGGGTAGGACGTGTATATGTTATTAAGGGGGGCGCAAAATTGATCTGAAACTAAGGTGGGCGCAAAATGGATCTTTCATTGAGGCGGCGCCAAATTGATCTGAAACTAAGGGGGTAGGACGTTTATATGGTATTAAGGGGGCGCAAAATTGGTCTGAAACTAAGGTGGGCGCAAAATGGATCTTTCATTGAGGCGGCGCCAAATTGATCTGAAACTAAGGGGGTAGGACGTTTATATGGTATTAAGGGGGCGCAAAATTGGTCTGAAACTAAGGTGGGCGCAAAATTGATCTTTCATTGAGGCGGCGCCAAATTGATCTGAAACTAAGGGGGTAGGACGTTTAAATGTTATTAAGGGGGCGCAAAATTGGTCTGAAACTAAGGTGGGCGCAAAATGGATCTTTCATTGAGGCGGCGCCAAATTGATCTGAAACTAAGGGGGTAGGACGTATATATGTTATTAAGGGGGCGCAAAATTGGTCTGAAACTAAGGTGGGCGCAAAATGGATCTTTCATTGAGGCGGCGCCAAATTGATCTGAAACTAAGGGGGTAGGACGTTTATATGGTAATAAGGGGGCGCAAAATTGGTCTGAAACTAAGGTGGGCGCAAAATGGATCTTTCATTGAGGCGGCGCCAAATTGATCTGAAACTAAGGGGTAGGACGTTTATATGTTATTAAGGGGGCGCAAAATTGGTCTGAAACTAAGGTGGGCGCAAAATGGATCTTTCATTGAGGCGGCGCCAAATTGATCTGAAACTAAGGGGGTAGGACGTTTAAATGTTATTAAGGGGGCGCAAAATTGGTCTGAAACTAAGGTGGGCGCAAAATGGATCTTTCATTGAGGCGGCGCCAAATTGATCTGAAACTAAGGGGGTAGGACGTATATATGTTATTAAGGGGCGCAAAATTGGTCTGAAACTAAGGTGGGCGCAAAATGGATCTTTCATTGAGGCGGCGCCAAATTGATCTGAAACTAAGGGGGTAGGACGTTTATATGGTAATAAGGGGGCGCAAAATTGGTCTGAAACTAAGGTGGGCGCAAAATGGATCTTTCATTGAGGCGGCGCCAAATTGATCTGAAACTAAGGGGTAGGACGTTTATATGTTATTAAGGGGGCGCAAAATTGGTCTGAAACTAAGGTGGGCGCAAAATGGATCATTCATTGAGGCGGCGCCAAATTGATCTAAAACTAAGGAAGTAGGACGTTTGTATATTATTAAGGGGGCGCAAAATTGGTCTGAAACTTAGGGGGCGCAAAATGTATATATTACATTGAAGGGCCCCGCGCCACATTGATCTGAAACTTGGGAGGGAGGGAGGGGGGTAGGACGTTAATATGTTATTGATGGGGGCGCACAATTGAACTGAAACTAAGGGGGCGCAAATTTGAACTGAAACTTAGGGTGCAGAAATTTATATTTTATTGAGGTGCCGCAAATTGTTCTGAAACTTAGGGGGCGCAAACTTAGTTTAGGTTGATCATGTAACATATACGTATTGGTGTGTACTCCAATTAGGTTCTGGAATTAGCCAAGCCTTCGTTATGCCTAGGTCACATATAAACCGGGCCCCGTACGATTTTCCCTACCCGGCGGCTTGCCGTGGATTTAGAGACCGTACGGGAACCGTCCGATTTTCATTTCTACGGCATGTGTGGTCACATATTCTGCGGCGCCCGGGAGGTGCCCGGAGAAAATTGGTCGAGGGAAATGCAAGGCGCCCGTAAGGGTGCCGCCAGGGTGCCGGCAGGGTACCGGCCGGTTACCTTACGGGCTCCGTCCGATGAGCAGGTGTACCGATGGCTCCCGGAAGGTGCCCTGCCGGGGCCCGGCCGGGGTCCTCAAGGCGCCCGGCCGGGTGCCGTGCGGTGCACTGAACTACAGAGTGAGTCAGAAAAAATGCCCCACTTTTTAAAAGTTTTATTGTCTGAAGTATGTATATTTAATCATGGGTTTCATGATATATCTTGATAGAGTTATCCTCCCAGTACATTTAGGTACCATTTTCACTTGAATCCCTGCATGCATCACTGAATATCAGACACTGCCAGATCTCACTTGCGCCAAGTTACTGGGTGAGGAATAAAACAGTGCATTGAACAAAGACAGTCAGACAAGTGCACACACCCACACAACACACACGGTGACAATTGTTTCATAATTGCCCCTTTTCTGATTGAGCATTGATTTTTTATCAAGATCGCTGAATGTTTAAGTGGCATAACCCTAAACTAAAAATCTTTCCATTTTGAACACATTCACTACCACCATCATGTCATCATTGTCATCATCTTAATCTTCATCATCATCATCATCATCATTATCATCATCATCATCATCATCATCATCATCAAGCACAACATCCGCCAATACGCACCAAGAGGGACAGCGGCCACTCAACTTTTCGTACGACAAGAAGAATTCCCGACAAAAAATAACAGTTTGGGTGGGCCTTGTCGGGAATAGAATGCTCATTTGTGGGCGTGTGCCTGTGCATGTTCGTATATATATATATATATATATGTGTGTGTGTGTCTGTGTCTGTGTGTGCGCGTGTGTGTGTGTGCGTGCGTGTGTTTGTGTGTTTTTGTCTGTCTGGCTAATTGGATAATTGAAAAAAATGGCTGTCTTTGTTAAAAACATTATTTTGTTCCTCACCTAGCAACTTGGCACAAGTGAGATATGTCAGTCTTGTAAAGATTGTCTGATGTTCAGTCATGCATGCAGAGATTCAAATGAAAATGGTACCTAAATGTACTGGGGGAATAACTCTATCAAGACATATCAGAAAACTCATGATTAAATATTCATACTTCAAACAATACAACTTTTAAAAAGTGGGACATTTTTTCTGACTCACTCTGTATGTGTCCTCTAGTATCCGCACCTCCTGTATTTAAAACTGCGTTGTACATTTCGAGATGCCGCCGTGAGGGACCCGCACGGGCAATATTCATTTTAAATGGCCCCCGGACGGCAGACGCCTGTTGTTGTGCATATCACCCGGGGCTCTTGAGGGGCCCGTGAGGGCGCCGTAGGGTACACGTACGGAACCCTTGAGCACCGCAAGGCGCCCGTAAATATTTTTTATGATAATTGAAGAAAAAATTCGTAAGGGTCCCGTCCGGGCACCGTCCGGAGCCCGCACGGGACCCGTAAGGTGCCCCACGGGCCCTTTACGGGTTTTCTACGGGCTAACGGTCAGTTAAAAACGCCGGGAGAATTGGGAGCAGCCAACTCAGCACCACGGGGCCCGTACGGCTTAGAAAACTGTCCCGGCGCCCGTAGGAACTTGACGGCAGCCGGCCGGACACCGGCCGGAAATTCCCAAAATGTCTGTTTTTACTCGCCGTACGGGCCCCGGAGTGTATATGTGAAAGCCCCATTATAAAGTAACAAACATCGTACATAGAAAGATGTAGTCTATATGCAACTACACAAACAAACTTTGTATAGTCCTAGAAGACAATATGCATTGCAAAGCCAGAATGTGTTATTATTGTATCTGCTCTATTAAACGTCGCTCTTTTTCCAAATCCCCCATTTTAAGATATGACTTTCATTACGACTAAGTTTGTAAGCTTTAGAATGTTGGTAGTGAAGAATCATAAAATCACAGAACGTAGATAAAAACTGAAGCATATACAGGTATGTTCTGTTAACCCTCTGAAGGCAGACAATGCACAATGCGATACACCAGCATCTCATTGCACTTTTTTTCTTTTTGTTTTACCGTCATGTTTTTAAAGTTAACTGTAATGTTCTCAAATATGCGTATTCATTCTCGTCATTATCATTCTCATTTTCTTTTTCTTTTGTATTTAGTACCTGTTTACTCCTGATTATGCTGTTGTTATTGCTTTTTCGTGGGGCGGTGCGTCATGGAAACAAATAGAACAAAATAAGTTAAACAGACATATACGAAAAGAAAAAGAAAAGTTAGGATTCACGATCAAATACTCTATTTTTTTTCCGTCTTTTTCCTCTTCTAAAACGCGTAAAGAATAGAAAGAGACTACAGGACTACAGTGCGTGGATAAACAAAAAGAAAGAACACAAATCAATTATCGGCTGGTAAGCGCACGTCATAATAATTTGTTCATGTCTTTGAAAAGCGGCCAATCTAAATTGGTGTTTTAAAAAGCGATTAGGAAAGAATGAACTGTGTCAAGATTACAAAACGTGTGATGAAGAAAATGAGAACGAAATGTCAATAATAAATAGCCCGGTCCATTTCATTTTCGGAATTAAGAAATTGTTTACATATTATTTCGGACTTTCTGGTTTTTGCAATTACAAACCCATTTACATTTAGAGAAATATAATTTTTGTGTAAACTATAGTAATTAAAAAAATATCTAAATCTCAATGATAATGATACTATAGGTTTTCCGGCCAAACTTCGTAAACTAGCTTAGCATCCCAATTAATGTTACGTTCATTCAAGTTCGTGCGAAATTGAATGACTATGTAGATCAACATTCAAAAAGCTAGTCGTCATTCAATTTGCTAATATGCTCATCTTAACGTAATTAAATGCCTAAAACCCCTTGACATCCGGTGGCTCTGCCCCCCTGGACCCCACCTAGGGCCCTAAGGCTCCGCCCCCTGGACCCAACACCAATTTATGTCCTGCCAGTGTTACAAATACGGTATAAAAATATGCTCATCTGACCGTAATTTATTGCCCAAAAGCCCTGAGCTTCCGGGGGCTCCGCCCCCGGAACCCCACGCCAATTCGTGACCTGCCAGTGTCACAAATAAAGTATAAAATTATGCTCATCCGACGATGATTTGATGTATAAAACCCATGAGCTTCTGGGGGCTCCGCCCTCTGGACCCAAAACAAATGTATGTCCTGCCAGTGTCACAAATACGGTATCAAAATATGCTCATCTGACGATAATTTAATGCCTATACCCCCTGACCTTCTGGGGGCTCCACCCCTTGACCCCCGCTGAAAAAAGTTCATCGGCGGGGCCTGCATGTTAGAGTGGGGTGATGGGCATTTTTTTTGTCTACCCCCCCAAAAAAAAAAAAAAAAAACGTTTTTGCCATTGCCGGTGTCACCATTACGTACCAATATTTTGCTCGCATAATTTCAAATGTGGGCCCCCCTTAAGAATTAAATCCTGGACCGCGCCTAGTAGTAGTAGTAATAGTCCAAGAGCCTGCTTGAATTTCTTTGACAAAAATGACCAAGTGTTTTGTTTTAATTTTTGGATAAAACATCCTCAGAGATGTCTGAAAAGTGATGTCTTGTGTGTTGTGGGTGGTGGAGCGTGATTTCAGAGGTCAATGACCTTTATTTGACCCTGATTTCGCCTAACAGTTGTTTTTTACATGTCATTTGTTAAAAAGAGCCTCAATTTTAATGAATTTTGTGTCTAACGAAAGATAATGAAATTATCTATCAAATGATATGAATATTTATAATATTTGATGATATTTTGAACCTTCTTTAGGGTTTAAAATGTAATTTTTTGACTTTTTTCACTAAAATCATAATTTAACACTTTTTGTTCGTATCTGTAAATAAAGAGGAAAGAATGAAAATCCTAAAGAATTAGTGTAAAAAAATGCATTTATATTCATTTATTACACTGTGAAAATTTCACATTCATTACTTCTCTAACTAAAAAGTTATTGACTTCCAAAGATAACACTCCTAGTGCCAACAAGATCCTGTAATCAGAAAAATGTCATGCGCCCTCTATTGGCCATTCCAAGATAGTTCATGTTCTGTGGTTGGTTCAAAGTCTTGTGAACTGGTCAAGTGTGAATCAACTTCAAAATATATCATTGAACTTGGCGACTATGGACAGATTACATCCTTATATATCCAATAATACCAATATCTTAGAAAATGTATGATTTTACTCCTATTTTGGGGTTCAAAACATCAAATTTTGATGGGGACAGTTGTTCATTTTTTACAGTTCTTTACAAGTAGTCAGGTCAATATACGGTAAAAAACACCCCAACCCCCAAAAAATTGCAACAAAAGGTTTTTCAACGGTTTCTAGTAGTATTCGACCTCAGGAATAACATACTAAAAGTATACCAAAATCGAAGGTTCAGAAAGCTGTTATTTTCAAGATGGCGTCCAAGATGGCCGCCGATACCTATAAATGGCCATAAATGACTTATTATCCATCCTAGAGACATAATTTTGGTGTCTATCCCATGGTTTCGGGGGTCAAAGAATCCATTGAGACAAGTAAGAATGATTTGTGATGGTCCAGGAAACCCCCAAATCCAAGATGGCGTCCAAAATGGCCGCCATAACATAAAAATGGCCATAAGTGACTTATTATCTATCCGAGAGACATAGTTAGGGTGTCTATGCTATGGTTTTTAAGGTCATAGAATCCATTAGGATAAGTTAGAACGTTAAGCAGTGGTTCAGGAAACCACAAAATCCAATATGGCCACAAAACCACTAAGATTTCTCAATAGAGGGCGCCCTTAATAAAGAGAAAATGAACTTAAAATGTTTCTCTCACCCTTATGGTGTCATCGATCCCACCCCCCCCCCCCCCCAGCAAGAGGGTCAATTCAATTTTTGACACGCCATTGTCAACGCTGAGGGAGTGGCCGAGGGAGGGGGGAGTGACAAAGACAATGCAACATCTTAGTAATAATATCTAGACACACATTCATAATACTGTAAGGTTTTAATTTCACTGATCCAAGTGGTTACTTGTTTATTTTACACTGTACATTTAGTTTTCCACTCCGATTACTAAGCGCACTCCTGACCTACATTCATTCTCTCATGTCTGCTAGCTCTTGGCTTCTATTGTTCTGTCCCTATTCATTCATCCTCATGCACATTACCTGCTATAGCATCAAACACACACACTCTTCCTATCTCTTAGCTATTCAACCCAGTACACATGGCGCTCTACCTTTACAAGCTTTTCTATTGGTTACTTATTGTCCAATCTTGTGATTGGTGATTATTGTTTCATGGACTGCATGTCAGCCATCTTGGCAGCCATTTTGTGGTTGTAATAAAATCTAACAGTGCAGCCCAAGTCATCAAACATGTAAGACCACTTTTGTCTTGTGTGGGTCCTTACAATACCTACCACAATTACAAATGTTTAAAACCTTGTGTTGTTCATGTCATCTTATAGCGCATACACATGCAAATCTTCATGTTCCTCCATTTTGATGAGGAATGTACTTTAGTAAGGAAAAATCATCTTCTGCTTCACTACCAAGTGACTGGTTATATGGATTGTGGCATTCATCAAGTTGGCAAGGTCCACACTGTTACATGGTAGTACGTAACATATGCAGGTACAGCAAGGTGTGCTACAAGCAGTACAGGAGTTGCAATGAATCAACTTAAGAAGATTACTAGGTACAGCCTCCGTATTCAACATTATTGTTCTCTAATTTCCAGCCCCAGTATGTGACGTCCATGTCTTATAATTCACTCTCCATCCATGCCATGACTTAGTAGTATGTTCTGAGGGAGTGAAATTTGGTGGAGGCTGGCGTAGGAGGGAGTCGCATTGGCAATTTTCTTGACAAGCAAGTTGTATCGTAATGATGCAACTGAGTCATTTCAGCTACAGCAGCAACCAAACATGAAAGACATTGCTTTGATACCAAGTTCCTCAATTAGTTCCTGTGGCTGACTTAATTGGAAGAAGGAATGTACTAGCACTGGATTCTTATGTGGGGCTGCATTTCACAAGCTTCTGGAAGACTGCTCTCTTTCCGATTCCGAATATCCTGGAAGTCGAATCGCAACCAGTGTAGGCATGTCGAAAAAGTAGTTGTGAGCATAGATCTTTACCCAGGTCCACTTTCAACGTACTGATTAATGTTATACACCTTCGGAGCCTTGCGTTGCTGCATTGTAAGAGTGGAAATAAAGTTCTCTGCTATCTACGTCCGCGTAATGCAAGAGTAACACCAATAGGTCAGTGCCTTCTCAAATCAAGGTAGTAGACTGACGACGAAAATAATTCACTGCAGCTTTAGCAATATGTACATCTGCATCAATCTGCAGGGAAAAAGCTGTCAGAGGCAACGAGAGCAACAGCTGACAGAGAAGGATGGCGTAAACTTGTGATGGCCACAGCAGCGCAGCTAGCGCCACCTGACTGAAGAATAAGACATCTGCATCCCCGGATACATTGCTGACGGTGCAATTACTCTTCCTCAGTTCCTCACTAATGAGATTCATGAGTCCCTGCTTTATGCAGTCTCTTGATAAAAACTCATCCTTCTTGCCTGAGAATACTGTGTCCACATTGAATCTGACAACTGGATGGGCATTCTGCCTACGTCGCTGGTGTGTATCATCATTAATTGACGGCCCTCCACCATAGCCGTCAAAAACTACATTTGCAGAACCATACAGTGGGGGGAGGGGTTGTGAAATCAGGATATGATCGTGCTATTCTGCCAAAGCTGTCTCCTGTCTTCCATGGTATCCGATGCACCAAGGAACCACCATCAGGGACATACTGGTCTGTGTTCTTTCACGGCTTCACCCGACACTTTACTTGCATGATCGGTTGTAACATGAGCTAGCTGAGGCTTCTTAGCCTTCCGAATGACATTCCTAGCCCCGAAAAGTGCAGGTAGGAACTGTAATGTTATGAGCTGAAGTTATGCAGCACTCCTAATTTGAATATAACTTACACCTGTATGTGCTCATTGTTTAACAGCCATGCACATTCATTCAGAAGCAACCATGCAGAAAGCACTCTTCAACACAGTACTCCTGGCACACAGAGTGTGTGATGTAATGAACGATGCACATACACTGCCATATGTACTGTACATGTGAGAGTGGTAAGTTGCACTTGACCACTAGCATGCTCAGCATAAGCATGATGTTTTAGTTACACCAATAAACTCCTGACCCTCAAGCAAAGATATGTGGAGTTTTATTACTTTCTGGACCCACCTACATTTAGTGAAGTACTAACCAAGAAGTCTACATAACAAACCCACTATTTTTTACATGATGGCAAGCGGTGAGCTCAAAGCTCATCATCTCTGCTACCTCAAGTTCCCCCTTTTTTGACTACCAGGAACTGTTGAAACAGCAAAGCAAAGCAGCAATTATGGTTTGCAGGTACAATTTGTACTTTCGAAATCTCTCCCAGAGTCGTAGCTTTGGCTTTCCTTTTGAACGAGATTATTAAACCGGCATATTGGAAGGCTGCTGAGCTATAATCATCGATGTACCCCAGAATTGCCCATTGAAAGGGAATGACTTGCAATTAGGTTGCTTCCAGACCTTCATGATTTTGCTGGAATCAATCGGTACCCTGATGGAAGGAACTGGACTTCGCATAATCCTTAGAACAGATAGCAGGGAACTATAATTCCACTCATACAATCGACAGCCAAGGCTCCGAAGGTGTAGAACTGTAAGCAGTTGAAAGTGGACCTGGGTACGGGATCTGTGCTCACAACTACTTTTTTCTGGATGCCTACACCGATTGCGATTCAACTTCCCGGATATTCTTAATAGGAAAGAAAGCAGTCTTCCAGAAGCTTGTGAAATGCAACCTCACTTTGGAATCCTGTGCTAGTACTTTCCTTCTACCAAGTCTTTATAGAGGAACTTGGTATCAAATCAATGTCTGTCATGTTTGGTGGCCGTTGTAATGACTCAGTTGCATCATTACGATACAACTTGTTCGTCAAGAAAATTGCCAATGCAACTCCCTCCTACGTCAGCCTCCACCAAATGCACTCCCTCAGAACATACTACTAAGCCCGATTGGGGGGGGGGGGGGAGGGGGGATTAGATTATAACCCCCTACCTATTTTTAGGGGTCATTTTTCTCGAAGTTAAGCCCACTTTTCACAATTTTCACAGTGCAAACACCAGAAAATTTTGAAAACACAGACCATGTTTAGGGATTATTGGTGAAAAAGTGACTCATTAGAGCGGCACACGCATGTATGTCTTAATATGTGAGTACCCCCTCCCCCCTTTCTCGGGCTACCAAGTCATGGCATGGATGAAGAGTGAGAGAAAATGGACGTCACAGACTGGGGCTGGACATTAGAGGATGATCTGGTTCCACTAATATCAAATACGGAAGCTGCACCTAGTAATCTTCTTAAGTTGATTCATTGCGACTTCTGTACTGCTTGTAGCACACCTCCCTATACCTGCATATGTTACGGACTACCATGTTACAGCGTGTGTGTGGACCTTGCCAACTTGATGTATGCCACAACAATCCATATAACGAGTCACCTGATAGTGAAGCAGAAGATGATTTTTCCTTACTAAAGTACATTCCTCGTCAAAATGAAGGAACATGCAGCTAGATCTGCATGTGTATTCGATATAAGATGACATGAAAAACACGAGGTTTTAAACATTTTTAATTGTATGGAATTATGAATGTGTGTCTAGATATTATTATTAACTTGTAACTTTGTCTTTGTCACTCCCCTCCCCCCCCCCCCCCCACCCCACCCCCCTCCCTCGGCCACTCCCTCAGTTTTGACAATGACCTGTCAATAGTTGAATTGACCCCTTTTCTGGGGGGGGGGGGGGGTCGGTGACACCATAAGGGTGAGAGAGAAACATTTTAAGTTCATTTCCTGTTTATTAAGGGCGCCCTCTATTGAGAAATCTTAGTGGTTTTGTGGCCCTTTGGACGCCATATTGGATTTTGTGGTTTCCTGAACCACTGCTTAATGTTCTAACTTATCCTAATGGATTCTATGACCCCAAAATCCATAGCATAGACACCCTAACTATGTCTCTCGGATAGATAATAAGTCACTTATGGCCATTTTTATGTTATGGCGGCCATTTTGGACGCCATCTTGGATTTGGGGGTTTCCTAGACCATCACAAACCATTCTTACTTGTCTCAATGGATTCTTTGACCCCCGAAACCATGGGATAGACACCAAAATTATGTCTCTAGGATGGATAATAAGTCATTTATGGCCATTTATAGGTATCGGCGGCCATCTTGGACGCCATCTTGAAAATAACAGCTTTCTGAACCTTCGATTTTGGTATACTTTTAGTATGTTATTCCTGAGGTCGAATACTACTAGAAACCGTTGAAAAACCCTTTGTTGCAATTTTTTGGGGGTTGGGGTGTTTTTTACCGTATATTGACCTGACTACTTGTAAAGAACTGTAAAAAATGAACAACTGTCCCCATCAAAATTTGATGTTTTGAATCCCAAAATAGGAGTAAAATCATACATTTTCTAAGATATTGGTATTATTGGATAGATAAGGATGTAATCTGTCCATAGTCACCAAGTTCAATGATATATTTTGAATTTGATTCACACTTGACCAGTTCAAAAGACTTTGAACCAACCACAGAACATGAACTATCTTGGAATGGCCAATAGAGGGCGCATAACATTTTTCTGATTACAGGATCTTGTTGGCACTAGGAGTGTTATCTTTGGAAGTCAATAACTTTTTAGTTAGAGAAGTAATGAATGTGACATTTTCACAGTGTAATAAATGAATATAAATGCATTTTTTTACACTAATTCTTTAGGATTTTCATTCTTTCCTCTTTATTTACAGATACGAACAAAAAGTGTTAAATTATGATTTTAGTGAAAAAAGTCAAAAAATTACATTTTAAACCCTAAAGAAGGTTCAAAATATCATCAAATATTATAAATATTCATATCATGTGATAGATAATTTCATTATCTTTCGTTAGACACAAAATTCATTAAAATTGAGGCTCTTTTTAACTCATAGCCTGCCATGAGGCTGCGTGCACGCTACTGTTACGCTGCTTCTTGCATGCTAGCAAACATTCGTAATAGCAGTTATTGTTCATGCCCATTGGACTGTGCCTACTGTTTTGCACGCGCTATTGTTAGTACCATCGCGTTAATCCGATTATCTCGTTATAAATCTGGCACTGGGGATTAGCCCTGTGGCAGGATAAGAGTTAACAAATGACATGTAAAAAACAACTGTTAGGCGAAATCAGGGTCAAATAAAGGTCATTGACCTCTGAAATCACGCTCCACCACCCACAACACACAAGACATTACTTTTCAGACATCTCTGAGGATGTTTTATCCAAAAATTAAAACAAAACACTTGGTCATTTTTGTCAAAGAAATTCAAGCAGGCTCTTGGGTTATAACAACAGCAGCAGTAGTAGAAGTAGTAGTAACAGTAAAGTAGTAGTTATAATAGTAGTAGTAGTAGTAATAGTAGTAGTAGGCCTTATAGCAGCAGTGGTAGACTAGTAGTAGCATCATTAAATTTAGACGCCCGGCGAAACTCAGGCTGGGCTGGTGAGCATAATTATGAGTCTGTTGATAACGCCATCTTCGACGGCTTGGATCAAGTGTGGGGAAATTATAAAGGACCGTAAAGATTCTGGATTACAAGCATCTCCGCCTGGCTGCCGCCACTAAAACTTTAAGCATCTCCGTACGGCGGCCGCAAACTGGAAACTTTAAAGTTGCAACTTTAACAACCTATTTTTGGCGGAGGCCGGCTAAGGCCAATTATAGACGTGCCGCCAGGCGGGGGGTGGATGGGCCGATTAAAGATTCCGGGGTAAAACTCAGATCCCAGCCTGGCGCAAGCCGGCTGGGCTAATTAGTGAAAATTAATTGCCCCAGCCAGGCTTCGGGCGGAATTGCAGCCTCGATCCGCCTATACGTGAGGCGGTAGCCAGCTGGTATCGATATTTTTGACGCCTCGCCTAAACGAATTCGTTTTCACTGGCTGCCTACCGTAGCAACAAACATAGTTGACAAATCTTTCATCAAGTCTTTCATCTAAGCTTTACAAATGTGTGTCATTTATTAATTATAATTGAGATAAAGTTATGATAAAACATCGTTAATTCTCGGTTTCATTTATTCTGGGACGCACTGTATAATGTCTAAAATCATGCAAATACTCATTTGCTCATACTTATGATTTGAGTGCCTATTCAACATTCCTTTCTGTCTCTCTCTGTCTCTCTCTCTTTCTGACTTTCAGCTCTCTTTCTCCTCACTTTAATTTCCCTTATTCTCACACAGATTAAAAAACATCAATCATTAAATTCACTGTGTCGGTCTACTCCCCCTTCTCCCCTCTCTCTCTTTCTCTCTTTCCCTTTATTCGATTATCTCTCTCTGTACCTTTATCTTTCTTTTAACATTTCATTGATATTACGCGCATATGTCTACTGATAGAAAGCTCTTTTTGTGTATATTCTATTTATTTTCTACTTCATGACACTATTGTCAAAATCGATTTTGTATATTGTTTTACACATAACTGTGGCTTACACCCAGTAAATATGATCGATTGATCTGTAATTGAAAAAAAAGTCAGAACAAAATCTTGGAACCAAGAAGCATTACATTTATAAACAAAATGAATATGTTGACTCATTTAGTATACACAAATAAATCAAGGAATAAATAAATATTTAAAAAAGTATATAATTATCAGCATCATCATTATTATTACTTTCAGTTAATACAAGCCAACTCTTTACTGTAGCAGTCTCTTTCTATTACTCTTATACCCCCTTCGCATGCACGGTTATTCCTAACGAGTCATTACGGATCGCCAACTCGTAGTCAATCGCAAGCATCCGTAAATAACTCGCTGGTATCCGTAAATAGCTCGTCACACTCGCAACAACTCGCATACACTCGTAAGGATTCGTGAAGGAGGGGCAATTTTTTTGACATGTCAAAAATCTTCTTACGATTGTCCACGGATTTATTCGTCCGTAAATAACTCGTAAATAGGTCGTAACAGTCCGTAAGTATCGTAAACCACTCGCATCAACACTTTACCATCCGTAAACTGCTCGCAAGAATCCGTAAATGACTCGTAAATATTTCTTTAACGATTTGTTTCGGTTGGTTTAGGATTTGTTTATGGATTACTTACGGATTATTTACAGATTATTACGAGTGCTTACGTGTTGTTTACGATTTTATTCGGGTCGTGGTACAATGGCTTTACGGATTGTAACGAGTAATTGCGCGCACTTTACGTGTAGTTACGAGTACTTTACAAATAGATACGTTTACTTTAAGTATTCTTACGTATCTTTTACGTTTTTGGTAAAAGGTATAAAAGCTGCATTTGAACATTTCATTTTCAGTTGTTATTTCTTGGTTACAAATCGTAAGGACTCGTAAATACTAGTAACTTACTCGTAACTATTCGTAACAACACGTTAACAGGTCGTTACTAACACGTACGTTGGTCGTAGTTATCCGTGACAACTCGTAACAAATCGTGGAATTCTGCCGTAAGTTTATCGTAGTAACTCGTAATAATCCGTACCAAACCGTAAATAGCTCGTATAACTCGTACCAACTCTTAAATCGGTCGTAAAAGTGGCCAAATCGCAAGGATCCGTGATAGATCCGTGAATTTGTGCGATCCGTAAGGACTCGTAAGAAAAATCCGTGTATTTGAAGGGGGTATTAAATACAAATAATTGTTTTTTTCTTCTAAAATATTAAACAATAAATTAACTACTCACCTTCCGTGTATATCAGTAGGCCTCTGAATGCAGATCAATGACGTCTTTCACCGCCTTTAGTTTAGATGATCTGAACGACGAGTTGTTTCGATGTACTAATAATTGATGATTAATGATCTACGAACTAATGTTAACACGTCTAACGATATAGTCCGTAATGGCAGTCTGAGTAGAAAAATCCTTGCTTAACACGGCGGTACCTGCGGCTCAAGTAAATGTCAACTGGGAGAATGATGAGACGAATTATGTTAACATGAGTCTCCTGAAACAATTTCTGTATTTTGATACTATGAAAGTCATGTTTGACTGTCCGGGTGCGATTGCATTTGAATCATCTAATGTGTTCAATTAGCCTGCTAGATAAAATTAAACTCAACAAGTTCTCAAATTGCGGTACCCAGCTCCAAGCAAACCACTTATTATGGCGGTCCACGAGGAAGAAATAACATGCATCGTCAGCAAGTCGAACTGAACGGGATCAAGTCAAAGTTTGTGACTGGTTTAACTTTTGCACGTGATGGTGATGTCATAAAACTCGTAACCCAGACAGTATTGTGATTGCGTGGGTGGGGGGGGGGGGGGGTGGTAATGTATTTTGGCAGCCCTTCATAGGTAGATCCACGGAAATTTTGAAGATCATTTCCCCTGGAACTTCAAACGCTTTAGTTTAAGGAAATCAAGCGAATAAAATGTTTAAAAAACGAAAGACTTCATGCATAGCTGAAAGTCAACGAAACGGAGTTAAGTCTTTTATCAACTCTGTTCGTTGCTACAGCAGGCAGCCAGTGAAAACGAATTCGTTTAATCAAATTATGGAAATGCAAGCATTACTTTAGACAAACAGAACTTTGTTATTCACATTACGGGTGGGCATTCCGGTGGGCAGAGGCATACCAAAGCTCAAAAGCTTTCACCAAATGTAGTCTTATATACCCACTGTCGATTCGCAGTGCATGTGATTTTAATCAAAATTGATTCAGATATTTTCTTCATTATTCCAAAACTTCACAGTACACATCAACTCCTATTTTATTATTTAGTACTCAACTTTATTTTTGAGACCTACATTAGGCTGTACAGTCGTTCTAGTTGATTGCAAGCAAACTTTTTAAGGGAGTTTGAGCATCCCTCCTCATTTCTTCAACCCCCAAAAAACCCAGTTCTTCTTGATTGGCGCCTTGTTTCTAATTCCATCCCGCCTCAACAAACAAGGGTATGTTTATTGGGTGATTGCACTTTGTAGTTGATGAATAACAGAATCATCACAAAATTTGCAGATTTTAATTGCGTCATAGCTGATACAGAATACTAAAACAAATATAAAAATCATTTCGTGCAAACCCACGACGTTTCTGAAGGACCTTTTTAGTTTGCGTGAGATAAGCACATTTTATCGTGTTAAAATCACGAGTTAGAGGCATTATAATAATTACTAATTTTCCTTCAAATGAACTTACCCTTCATTATTAACACATTTGAATTGGAGACAATGGGATCCATGCCAAAACATGTAAGTTTAATGTTCTACGAGCCATCCCGAATCTTGGAGAGGGTGTGCGGGTATGTACGGTATTAAACCGAGGACACCCATAAGATTTATACACTCACCTCCATGACCACTCGCTAAACGTCCATCTAAA
Organism: Strongylocentrotus droebachiensis; assembly: GCA_035222895.1. Taxonomy (NCBI): domain Eukaryota; kingdom Metazoa; phylum Echinodermata; class Echinoidea; order Camarodonta; family Strongylocentrotidae; genus Strongylocentrotus; species Strongylocentrotus droebachiensis. Next base: position 302,542 of record JAVYIG010001566.1, on the reverse strand, counting down.
ATATTCAAAGTTTGATGACCTTTCAGGTATCGGATACGTTTAGATGCTCCGTTCGCATGCTGAAAAGGTTATTTTTAAATTACTAGATCCTTGGCTATGGGGTTATCTTTCAAATCGTTCTCAGAATGTTATATTCAGACAAAATAATGTTTTCGAACATGTTGAACATACAGATGTGTACTATTTCTGGCATGCAGAAACGCATGTGTGTGTGTGTGTGTGTGTTTGCTCGGGTGTGTGTGTTGTCTGTTTGGCTGTCTTTGTTCAAAACACTATTTTATTCCTCACCCAGCAACTTGGCACAAGTGAGATCTTGCAGTCTTGTAAAGATTGTCTGATGTTCAGTCATGCATGCAGAGATTCAAATTAAAATGGTACCTGCATGTACTGGGAGGATCAAGACATAATTATGTACTCTATCAAGACATATCATGAAAACCATGATTACATATTCATACTTCAAACAATACATTTTTTTTAAATTGGGACATTTTTTTCTTACTCACTCTGTAAATCTATATCATGATGGATGTAAATACAATGGTTACATCGGAAGCCTTTAAACAATATGTAAAGAAATATATTTTAACGTGAAAAATACAAATATATGATACATGTTACTTCCACGCCATAATTAGGACAAAAGGTCGATAAATCATACAGCTTCAACTAACATTTCAAAGCAGGTTACCTGATTAAGACATGAACAACTGAAAAGTCTATGTATATTGAGTGATTGTAGTTAATGAATAACAGAGTTATCAAAAGTATATGCAGATTATAATTATTTACGTTATGCCTGATAACAAATATCAAAACCATGTAAATATAATTTCTTGCAATCCCGCGTCGTGTCTGAGTGACCTTTGTAGTTTGCGTAAAAAAAGTAAGAATATATATCTTTTGGTATCGTGCTAAAATATATAGTTAAAAGCATTATGACCATCATTTATTTTTTCTGTAGAAGTAGTTACCTCTCTTGAAATACATGCATCAAACACATTGAGAGAGAAACAAACGAGATCCATACTGGAATAGGTAAATGTGATGTTCAACAAGCCATCCAAATCTTTGTTTCGCTTAATGGAGGTTGAGGGGATGGGGGAGGCAAAATAAATCATTTTAAAGTGCTCTGAATCTTTATTCAAATTTCACGAAGGCGTTTATATTGAAACCATCATGAATCATGCTCGAGTTTACGAGTTAGACCTCTATCGCGGACTAAAATAATATTTGATAATGATGATTTTAATATAGGTTTTTTGCGGCCAATTTCACACTTTTTAAATTCAAGTTCATATTCCAAGCATTCGAATTTGCGCAAATTGCACTGGAAGCGTGGAATCTGCTTTCAAATTCATAATCCTCTGTATAGCCATGTCTTGAACCATAATGCATTAAAAAAACGTTCTGAATTTCGTCAGTGAATTATCTTCTCTTTTCAGAACACCTATTTTTCGTAATCACGTTAATTTAAAACAATACGAAAAAGTTTACTTTTGATTCGTTCGTTTTTCCTTCCTTTTTTTCTTGAGATTTTGTAATTCATGTTTTGAGATAAAGCGATAACAAAAGCGGGAAGGATGGACGGACAGAGGTACAGACGGACCACTTTCGGTGGGCGGCGGCATAACAAATGCTCAAAATTAAAGCTTTCACAAAACTTGTAATGCTTGTGTACATGAATGTAGTCTCAAATACCGCTATCGATTCGCAGCGCATGTGATTAAACAAGATTGATTTTAATATTTTCTTCATTATTCCACAAACTTGTAATCAATACTCAATGTTATGTTTGAGACGTTCTAATTGATTGCAAGCAAAGTTTTTGATGGAGCTTGAGCGCCCCTCCCCATTCCTTCACCCCCCCCCCCCCCCGAAAAAAAAGTTCTTCTTGATTGGCGCCTTGTTTCTATAATTCCATCCCGCCTCACCAAAAAAGGATATGTTTATTGGGTGATTGCACTTTGTAGTTGATGAGTAACAGAATTATCAAAAATATTGCAGATTTTATTTGCGTTATACTTGATTAAGAATATCCAAAATAATGTAAATATCACTACGTGCAATACCGCATCGTTTCTGAAGGACCTTTGTGGTTTGCGTAAGATAAGCTAGGGAGTACATCCTTGGTATCATGTTAAAATCACGGGTTAGAGGCATTATAATAATAACTAAATTGCCTTCAAATGAACTTACCCTTCATTAAACACATTTGAATGGGGGGGGGGGGGGAATGGGATCCATACCAGAACATGTAAGTGCAATGTTCTACGAGCCATCCCGAATCATGGAGAGGGTGTGTGGGTGTGTACGGTACCACACCGATGACACCCATAAGATGTGTACATTCATCTACATGACCACTCGCTAACGTCCATCTAAATCATTGAAAGTTTGATGACCTTTCAGGTATCGGATACCTTTAGATGCTCCGTTCGCATCACGAATCAAATTATGTGTACATAATGAGTCCTTTATTTCTGGCATGCAGAAACACACGTGTTTGTGTGTGTGCGTGGGTGTGTGTGCGCGCGTGTGTGTGTGTGAGAGAGAGAGAGAGAGTCAGAGAGAGGGAAAATGGAAAGAAAGAGAAAGAAAGAAAGTTAGAAAGAAAGAGAGAAAAGGGGGGAACAGATAGACAGAGAGACAAAGAGAGAAAGAGAGAGAGAGAGAGAGAAAGAGAGAGAGAGAGAGAAAGGAACAGAAAGAGAAAGAGAGAGAGAAAGATAAAGACCGCCGAAAAACTAAAACAAAATGTAAGAAGAGGGGGTAAAGTCAAAGTATAATGAAAAACATAGATAAAGAAAGAGTGAAGGAAGGGATTGAAAGATTAAGGGAGGTAGAGGGGACGGGGGAGGTAGAAAGAAGGGGGGGGGGGGTGGGGTAAACAGAGAAGTGAAAGTTACTGTAATGAAACAATCGTAAAGGATTTTTGAAAAACACGTCAATTGTACTAGGGCAAATATCATCTGCTTTTGTTTTTCTTTGTTTGTTAAGGACTGCAAATTGAGACGGCCGCCCCACCCGCCCGCCATGTGACCCATTTATTAGGGCTATATTCTTTCATACCCACTTAAGCAGTAGCCTTGTACATATCATTTCATTTTCTGAGTAAGACCTGATGGATAAGAGCCCCCCCCCCCCCCTTATAACCATATAGCCCCATACATGGCTAGCGTTGGGTGAGAATCTAATTATGATCCATACCTGCATAAGACATGCTGAGTTTATGATGCATGCATATAGTTATATAGATCAAGTGTAGTCGACTTACAATTTGCTGATTTATTTGTTTTCAATGTCGCGAACATGATCGGAGGGGGACTCGGGGAGAGGGAGGGGGAGGGGGGGGGGGGGGGGAGGAGAGAGGGGGAGGGAGAGGGGGAAGGGGGTGTTGCCCAACAAAAATTGCAGCAAGGAAGCGAGACGCCTTTGTTCGATGGGTCTAACTTTTCTTTACATGTTTGTTTCAGTGGGCAATATTCTAAAACAAGTTCGAATATAATTCTTCCGCTCTTTATACCCCTCCCCCTGCCCACTCTCTCTCTCTCTCTCTTTCTAGTCTCTAACCCCCCTCTCTCTATCTATCTCTCTCTTTCACTCTATTTCTCTGCTCTATACCCTTCCCGTCACTCTCTCTCTCTCTCTCTCTCTACCCTTTCCGTCACTCACTCTCTCTCCCTCTCTGCTCTATACCCCTTCCGTCACTCTCTCTCTCTCTCTCCATACCCCTCCCATCACTCACTCTCTCCCTCTCTCTGCTCTTTACCCCTTCCGTCACTCACTCTCTGTCTCTCTCTCTATACCCCTCCCGTCACTCACTCTCTCCCTCTCTCTGCGCTATACCCCTTCCGTCACTCACTCTCTTTTTATCTCTATATCCTTCCCGTCTCTCTCTCTCTCCTTTATACCCCTCCCGTCACTCACTCTCTCCCTCTCTCTGCGCTATACCCCCTTCCGTCACTCACTCTCTGTCTCTTTCTATACCCTTTCCGTCACTCACTTTCTCTCCCTCACTGCTCTATACCCCTTCCGTCACTCTCTCTCTCTCCATACCCCTCCCATCATTCACTCCCTCCCTCTCTCTGCTCTATACCCCTTCCGTCACTCACTCTCTGTCTCTCTCTCTCTATACCCCTCCCGTCACTCACTCTCTCCCTCTCTGCTCTATACCCCTCCCGTCACTCACTCTCTCCCTCTCTCTGCTCTATACCCTTTCCGTCACTCACTCTCTCTCTCTCTCTGCTCTATACCCCTCCCGTCACTCACTCTCTCCCTCTCTCTGCGCTATACCCTCTTCCGTCACTCACTCTCTCCCTCTCTCTCTCTATACCCCTCCCGTCACTCACTCTCTCTCCCTCTCTGCTCTATACCCCTCCCGTCACTCACTCTTTCCCTCTCTCTGCGCTAAACCCCCTTCCGTCACTCACTCTCTGTCTCTCTCTCTATACCCTTTCCGTCACTCACTCTCTCTCTCCCTCTCTGCTCTATACCCCTTCCGTCATTCTCTCTCTCTCTCCATACCCCTCCCATCACTCACTCTCTCCCTCTCTCTGCTCTTTGCCCCTTCCGTCACTCACTCTCTGTCTCTCTTTCTATACCCCTCCCGTCACTCACTCTCTCCCTCTCTCTGCGCTATACCCCTTCCGTCACTCACTCTCTTTTTATCTCTATATCCTTCCCGTCTCTCTCTCTCTCCTTTATACCCCTCTCGTCACTCACTCTCTCCCTCTCTCTGCGCTATACCCCCTTCCGTCACTCACTCTCTGTCTCTTTCTATACCCTTTCCGTCACTCACTCTCTCTCCCTCTCTGCTCTATACCCCTTCCGTCACTCACTCTCTGTCTCTCTCTCTCTCTCTATACCCCTCCCGTCACTCACTCTCTCCCTCTCTCTGCGCTATACCCCTTCCGTCACTCACTCTCTTTTCCCCTCTATATCCTTTCCGTCTCTCTCTCTCTCTCTCTCCTCTATACGCCTCCCGTCTCTCTCTCTCTCTCTTTATCTCTCTATACTTTTCCCGCCAGTCTCTCTCTCTCTCTCTGATACCTTAGGGACGATAATAAATGCACTAGTTACACGTTGTCTACTGGTGATCGACTGCACAGTTTTCATGTGGTTTCTTACTAAAGCAGTCAAATGGTGGCGCTAGAACAACGCATCCCTTCATAATTTTTTGGACATATTGTGTGATAACATTTATGTTTGCTTTTATCACAATTTCAGGAATCAAGATCTAGATTGATCACTTGTCACAACCTGAGAACTCAATGTTTATACATCCTCTTGTACAGATATCATACATATACGTTTTAACTGTCGTAGAGTTGTAATAAAACCAATGTTTACTATTTGCATTGTAACTGTATGTCTTTGCTTCTCTTTTTCTATTTTTCTTTTTTAGAACACATTCAAATATATATTTATAACAATTTGCCCTAAACCAGCACTATTAGAGAACCATTTATTTCCAGCCTTACCTTTGTTTTTTCCTTTGTTTTGTATTGTTGTTATGCCGCATACAAATCAACTACTTATCATATTTAAATCGTTGAATGAGTAAGATGTGCAGTGTATAACAAATGAAACATTCTACTTCATCTATAGGGCAATCCCCATTCATGAAACAAGTGCTGTCATAAATACATGATAGAAACAACTCGTATACATTCCTAAAATTATCCATCAAAAATTGTGGTGGAATGCATATCAATAACGAATAAAATAATGAAAAGTAACAATCTTACTTGAGTTTTGTATGCAGCTGTAAAAATTTACATATTAAACGGAATTACCCCTTACAAAAGCAATTACTATTAGACATAATTAATTAATCTTCCAACACATATATGCATCTTTTGTATGAACTTCGTAAATTCTTTCGTCACACAAGCCTATTTACAATAAATAGTGCTACTCTAGTAGCAAGCCAAGGTGTAGTTGTCGAAATAATGAATAATATAATGTGTGTACGTATATAAATGTATAGATATAAAGTACATATAATACAGAAGTTGGTTCAAATAAAGATATGTACATTTTTAAAATACAGCTACATGCATTCCATGGGACTCAACGTGTATACTGTGTTCAATTTAAATGGTGATGTGAAGTACTGACATAAATTGCATTATTTTGATATAAATGCTGCGAGAATATAATGAATAATACCAAACGTAATACAAGGCCATTAACAAATAGATCGTGGTATTATGAACACAACCGAGTAAAATGAGACAAAATCGGGAGGGCTTGTAGCCTCTTGTCGATGGCCCTCGCGTTTTTAGAGTTCGTAAATTCTGGCGAGCGAAGCGAGTCAGAGAAACCGAGCGCGAGCTCGGTTTCTCTTCGCTCGCCAGAATTTACGGACTCCAACAAAACGAGGGCCATCGACAAAATCGGGAGGGCTTGTTGCCCGAAAACATACTACATGTAGAGGTGTCGTGGTCGAGTGGACTGTCAATCATAAGGTCCGCGGTTCGAGTCCCGACGCGGCACTAAAGTCATTTGGCAAGACTTTGATCTACATTTGCCACACTCAACCCAGGTGATGTAAATTGGCATGAATTAATTCCTTGAAACGCTATAGCGCCTTAATGGCAGCCGTGCTAAAGCCAGGGTAATAATCTCCCTCCGCGCCTCAGAATAGTTTACTAGATCGATGGCGCAAAACTAATGCTGTAGTGTTATTATTATTATTACATGTATTATTTCACGTCCTGTTTCCTTTTCCTTCATCTCTCCCCCAATCGAATGGGGGGGGGGGGGGGGGGGGTTACTCAGCGTTGAGGGCGTCTGAAATAACATATGTTTAAAGATCCACAATAGTATAAGCATGCATTTTGTGCAATATTTCGCCATCAAGATCATCCCATATACAAGTATCATGTTTGTACTAAGATTAGGGAAATAGTCCCATTCTAGATTTAAGTCTTTTTCAATATTCAAATAGCTTTTCAATTATTTTGAAAAGGAAAAACAAATAATAAAAAATAATGAAAGAAACGTATACCTAAACCCATATTAAACTTTGGAAACAACCCAAATTCGTATGTTTCCAAAATTTCTCACAACATTTCAAAAACAGCCGGGTTTTTATGAATCTACATCGTCGATCATCATTACACTTGATTCATAAAAAAATGCAAACAACACATTTGTACATAACTATTTATATCTAAATGTAAAACAACATGCTGAGTAATTATTTTGAGAAACTGTAACAAGGAGTGATATTATTCCAAGTACGATGACGAAAATGAGGCATGAGTTACATTCAATAACATAATTACCAATGGAAATGCATAAAGCTGGTTAGCAGGGGCCTACATTGTCTAAACATGAAGATGAAATGAATTGAACTTCATTTCTCCTGGAAGTTAACGTGTTGACTACTGATTTAACATATTCCCCATAACTTGAATACAAAACTAGCCCGGTTGCAGTGTGAAATGGGTTAGCGAATACCAGGCAGTAGATCAGGTATATCAGGTATGAGACAATGCAGCATGTCAACCTGACCGGGTAGTGTGACGTCATCACTTCAACTCATCCAATGTGAGAACAAAAATGATGTCAGGTACAAGGTAATGCACTGTGTCAGCTGCAGCTGCACTGTGGCTCAATCGGTGTGGGTAATGCGGTACTTCTGACGCTCATAGGAATCGTCCTGAACGAGAAAACATAATGGAATTACGATAAGAACAATAATATTCAACGACGTAGAAGTGTTTTGTTTTCATATTCACTTGATTTTACATGAATGATGAACTATTCTTTTTACCTCTGGGTTATGATAAGACTGGGACTTCATATTGTCCGCATTTTTTTAATCTCAGTTTTCTATTTAGGTAATGAACTGTATTATTGTAAGAAATAAGGAATTCTTTCCCGAAATTCATTGTCCTCTAGTTGGGGTCTATTGACTAAAGATGAATCGGGAAAGAGTGTAATGGTTAATCTCCATTCCATATTAACATGATGTTTGTCATTTGCTATTCGTGAGTCATAACGCGAAGAAAGTATAGTCTTTTTACACAAAGCAGAACATGACTTATGGGCAACGGTGGAACCCCGATTTTTTTTTATACGACATAGTCATGGACGCATAAACGAAAGTAACATCATTCTGAAAAGCAAGAAATCAATGCTCACATAATCATTTCATCAGCAAATTAGCGAATTTATATTTTCAAATCATTTATTTTCCAATGATAACTGGCAAATAAAGACAGATCTAGGATTTTATCTTGAGCTTACGCCATACGGAAACACAGGGCCTATATTACTCCAGTGGTTCGGCTTGGGTCTAGGCACATTGGGGGACTCACACCACTCTTTCTTGGTGGATGAGATGAACATTAACAATGCCATTGACTAGGGGAGGATAGAGAAGGTTCTTCTTACTCTTCTTTTTCTTCTTCTTCATCCTCCTCCTTCTTTACACTCTCATTTTCGTAATTTGTTTTTTCTTTCTCTCTCTCCTATTTTCCCCCCAATGCGATGGTGGCATGTACGTGCTCGAAGAAGCATAATATTTACGTCACTGCTTAACCTAACGAATAATTAAAAATAAAATGTTCAGAGCCTTAAAAAAGTAGAAGTACCTATATTGAATACAAATTACTTGCAGCTTATTAAGTTTTAACGTAGTGAAAAATGACACCCAAACTGAAAGCAAAAAGAAGAGGCATACGACGAACATACCAAAACAGGAGAGACAAGGGCATTCTTATTTGATTTTAGGAATATTAACAAGTAAAGCGGAAATTGAAAACTACTATTAATGAAAGCAAGGCGGCGGGACGTCTTCACTATGGAGGTGGCACCATAATATAGGAAACTCTCCGGGAAAAAGGGGCACCTACAAAGGTTAACATTTAACGCGAAAAATACAATTTTTTGACATTGTCATATACCACAACATAGTCATTAACGCATATTCTGGATTGTTTGGCCTGCAGTAGGTCGATTGTTTAAACGAGGAAACTAAGAACAACCTCACGAAAACTCAATTTCAATAAAAACAACAACTCTAATCTGCACATAGTGACCTGTGCTAAGCACATGGTATCGGGCATCTTCTTACCTTGATGTCCTTGTCTTTCTATGCTCATTACTTAGCCCCTACATAATATTCTCTACCAAAATCATTTGGCACATGTCATTCATTTGTAATCTTCAACATTCAGTGTAAGTTTTGTTGGATTCTGTGACAATTTATTTTCTATCATTACCAGAACTCAAGCCTATCATTGAGTTGTCCGAAATACTGCTTCTTAGGTTCTCTCAGTCGTGTTAAACTGCCTTTCATTGTGGTGGTAGAAATAGGGTACCTGTTACGATAGTCAAAGCTGCTCACATTCTCTACAAATTGATATGGTTCTTTAGATGACCGCGGGAGGGAAAACTTCGTAAGCGACAGTAGGATATATATCTCAACCTCTACGTTTTTCATAACAATGATAATAACAGTGATAATAGTGATAACAATAGTCATACTTGTAAAGCGCTAAGTATTACATTTATAAGCGCTTCACACTGTAATTATTATTACCCCGGTCATTGGATTCAATTGCTAATCGGCATATGAATGTGCACGCGTTCCGCTTCATCGGGAGTATTCTGGCAAGTTTATTCTACCATATATCTACATCTCACCATATACGTTTGTAATAACTGCGTGGTAGATTTGTGAACTTTGCTGATCCTGTATAAATTGTTGTGATCGCAAATTGTGTACCACTGTTTTTATTGAAAATGAAGGTTGCAAAAAAAAACGATCCGATTTAAATTCATTAGTTGGTTCTGAATGATTTTAAGACGGTTGCAGAGAATCCTAAAGTTTCTTTTGTAACGGTTGCTCAATATTGTCTGTATACGTAGAGATATACTTAAATGGGTTACAGTCGAATCGTTCTGTAAAAATCCATCATGTTCGCAAAAATCCTAACTTCGACTGTAATTTAATGCCTATTAACCGTAGAGCTTCTTGGGGCTCCGCCCTCTTGACCCGACGCCAATCAGTGACCTGCCAGTGTCACAAATAAGGTATAAAAATATGCTCATCTGACCGTAGTTAAATGTCTAAAATCCCTGAGCTTCCGGGAGCTCTGCCCCCTGGACCCCACCAAGGACCATAAGGCGGGCCCATGGATACTCATCTGACCGTAATTTAATGCATAAAACCCCTGAGCTTCCGGTGGTTCTGCCCACTGGACCCCCACCAAGGACCTAATGCGGGCCCATGGATACTCATCTGACCGTAATTAAATGCATAAAATAGGCTTCCGACCCCAGGACCCCACCATGTGCCCTAATGCAGGCCCCTGAATGCTGATCTGACCGTAATTTATAGCCAGTGTCACAAATAAGGTATCAAAATATGCTCATCTGAGAGTAATTAGTTGCCTAAAACCCATGCGCTTCAAGAGCCTCTTAAGGCGGGTCCCTGAATGCTCATCTGACCGTACCGCCACTGGGCCCCACGTAGTCCAGATTCAGTCCGTTTGTTCTTTGTATCCCCCACACACATCGCGGTCTCTCCAATGATCGCGCAATCCCCAAAGGGTGTGTTATTTTATCAGCTGATTGGGTGCGCTAAACGAAAACGGTACAGAGGCTGGACTAGGCCCCACGCCAATTTACGCTCCACTTACTTCGCTCGATACGCTCTACCTGATCGTAAATACTTTAGCCCCCCCCCCCCACACTTTTTGAAAAACGTTCCGCGGGGCCTGCATGTAACATGTAAGAGTCAGTGATGCGAACAAACCTCATTACGCCACTGCTTCTCCTCCTCCCTCCTTCTTTTTAATTAATTCCAATTCAACGTTAAATTACGTAAATTACGAAACAATAATAACCTAGCGAACTATTTAATACTATGATATACCAATACTTCTTACCTACAACTTTTCTCTCTTGCGCGCGCGCTCTAAATTTATCTCCCTCGTCGCCTTCTTCTTGGTCTCATTCTATTCCTTTGCTTCTTTCCCTCTTTCCGCTTCTATCATTCCTGTTTTTTCCTTCACCCTATTATGTTCATTTCATTCCTATTTAGTATTCAAGAAGTGTTACAATACCTCACCTGTTATATATCTGTTTATATATTCTGTGTCAGTAAAGATAGATATGTGATTTATAAGAGCTATGGCCAATGTATAAACCTATGGTGTACCTCCCCTCTCCTAGCCACCCTCTTCTACCTCTCTGTCTCTCCAACTCATTTCCTTCCTCGGTCGTTCTGCTTAGTTTTGTTTTCTACTCCTCTGCTACTCTCTTCTCTCCTCTGCCCTTCGCTTCCTCTCTCGCTCATTTATTCTGAATAATGTGTACAGGCGGCTTTAATGAATTGTATTCTTATTCTCATTTTTTGTCCATGGTCTATATCCTTTCGACAAATGCATATATATATATTTTACAAGTGCATAGTTGGTATTGTAATCCATGTCACTGCAGTTGTTTGACTACGATCATGGAATGTTCTCAATAAACCTTCCAGTCAATCATTCAGATATTAAAAGGGGCACACATCAGAAATGTAAATGGGCACTTATAAGAAGAGGAAAGGGGATTAATAAGAAAGGAAAAGGTTCATTTGTCACAATAAAAATGGCTCCTTTCAAATTTGAATAAGGGCACATTTAAATGGGACGGGTCACTTATTGAAAAGAACACGAGGCACTTATCTTCCGTATACATGCCGCCTCAGATGCCGCCTCAGACGCCTCAAATAGAAAGAAAGGGATAACCATCCCCAGTCAACTACCCCCTAAAACAACTACCCCTAGGCCAACCACCCTCTAGGACGTCTACCCCCGGGACAACTTCCCTCCGGACAACTACCCCCTAGGACAACTACCTCCGGACAACAACCCCCTAGGACAACTACCCCCGGACAACTACCATCCTCTAGGACAAATACCCCCCGCCCCATCCTAGTGTAGTTGTTCTAGGGGGTAATTGTCCTAGGGGTAGGTGTCCGGATACGCAATAAAATACACTAACGAAGAGCCGAACAATGAAGTGATTACAGAAAGAAAACTCTCAATTGCATGCAAGGAAAAAATAATAAATCATACTGAAAATCATAGCATCGAAACAAGAAATATCGACAAAAAAAGATAATATTTGATAAAATATTGAAATGCAAATCTAGACAGAGGAAACCAAAATGAACTACAAGTGAAAAGTTATAGAAACACATGGGTGAGACATATATAACATATATAACATATATCAACAGTTAAATAATGCTATTTAGCAACGTTTTGATATTCTGTTGAGCATTTTGTATCAGGAAAATTACTCCCTGGGCAGTCACCCCCGGAAAAATACCCCCCCCCCCGGAAAAATAACCCCCCCGGAAAACTACCCCCAAAAGACAATACCCCCCCCCCCCCGGAAAATACCCCCAGAAAATGATGACCCATGGACAATTACCCCCCGAGGACAACTACACCCAACCCTGGAAAAAACATAGGACAATTACTCCTCGCCCCCCCCCCCCTCTCCCCTGTTCATTAAAGGGGAAGTCCACCCATAGTATTAAAGTTGGTTTAAATTTATTTTAAATTGGGAGGTAATTGTCCTCGGGAGAAACTGTCCACGGGGGGTAATAATGTATATGTAAAGCGCTTTGAGAGGGCCTTCGGTCCTGGAAAGCGATATATAACAACTATTATTATTATTATTATTATTATTGTCCTTTTTTTTGGTCCCGATGTTAATTTGCGGGGGGGGGGGGGGGGGTGATTGCCTAAGAACTGATTTCTATGAAATGGGATAACAATCGACAAAATTTGAGACAGCGACCCGGAACAGAGACAAAAGAGTCAAATACGAGAAGTCAAAATATAAAGAAACAGTTTGAAAAACTTACCAAGCAAAATGGGATGATTTTGCAGAAAAAAATAACACTTGAAAAAAGTTAACAAACAAAGTGGGCCTAAAGTGGAAATAAATTTCGAAATTGAATATTAAAAACGATAATTCAGAACAATATTAGCGTCATGGCTGTTGTTATACAGATGAAAAAAAGAAATAGTGAACGTGGACAGTGCACACAACGTGGAGCGATACTTACATGAAAAGGCGACACAGTGAGGTTGCCTCTTAATGATGCTTGATGAAGACGTTCGAGATGAGATTCCAGTCTGCCGCCCTCTCCAGTTCCACACCAATATAACCTATTTTCAGAAAACGAGTGATGGAGGTAAGGTGCAATGGGTGTTAGAATACAGAGAAAGAAGCAGAGAGAGAGAAAAAGTAAGAGAGATCGATTAAGGGGGGGGGGGCATATTATAGAGGAAGAGAGAGAACAACATATGGTAGAGATACATACACAGAACAGAGAAATTAAGAAAGAGAAACAGACAGAGAATGCGTAAAACATGATACTCTTAGTATTTTCATTTTTTCTTCCCATGAAAGATTTGATTTTGTAGGCCTCATTTAATTTGTTTAGCGACAAAAATACAAACTCCGGGAGATGCAGAGGGAAGGAGAAAGATCAGTGGGTGTTTCATGAGGCCTTGAAATTGATATTAAGATTAATCGGATCAATTTTAAAGGCCTTAAATTTACTTCGATTTTAGGCCCTGTTTCATAATGACAAACAAAAACAAAAACAAAAACAACAGATTTAAGCTTTAAAAACAATTTTAAGATAAATTTTATCCTTTTTTTTAATCCCAGAGACGGTTCTTTTCAGTAACAACAAACCAAACGAGTATTTCAGCTTTCCCGCTTTAATTTTCTGTTAATCGATTCGAAAGGAAATATGTTATATTGCTTAATCTGGTCAAATATCAATTTGTGTCTGTCCTTATATCATGTTTGAAAAAAGGAAAACGATTATTCATGATATGATAGGTAATATGTATTTAAACTTTGTTCAATTTCCTCTGTATTTCTACCTATAGTTTGTACAGGGCCTCTCATGATAACATGTTCAATAGTAACACTAACCCTGTTAAAAAAAGACAAACAAGAAGAAACAAATATCCTAGTATTAATCCGATATGTTCAGCATGTTTTCACTTGAAAGGCGTAAATGACGGCCAACTTCAATTTGGGAATGTATCGGAAAAAAGAGAATTCCGTACAAAATTAATAGCCGATCTGGGGCCATTAATTACCATATTTGTTCATAAATGTGTGCCCTATTCCATTCATTTATACTCTCTCTCTCTCTCTCATTAACACACAACCACACTCCCATCACAACTCTTTTTACCCCCCCCCCCCCCTAAAAAAAAAGGGGGGGGGGAGAAAATAGTAAGGGATAAAGGAATAAAGGAATAAAGTAAAAGAAATAAAATGATAAAAACTGGCTTCTAACAAAAGCTTTGCTAGGCTATTTGAATACTCCCCATCAAATAGGTTATTTGAATAATATCCATCAAACAAACACACCATCATTGAATCACATCATTTCATAATTACTACCATGCGTTAGCGTCCAATCTCATCCATTCATTCTTTGCCCAAACCCCTTTTTCTTTTTAAATGACAAACAGTACATTGCTCAAATACAAAATAGAACTTACACAGATTTGTCAAGCTTTAAAGTCTAATCGTTATGATTTTGCTTTAATGCACGATAATCTACATTTTTATATATGATGAGCAAAAGCAAATTAATTCAAGGGATACAATAAGAACATTTTCAATGACACAAATGACAGTACTGCTATTAAAGTGACAGCTAGTTGTTAAAACTATTGCAGCTAATAACTGCCACTGTCTAGTCGATGTAAATTGGTGGAGATTAAAAGAGTTACATTATTTTGTGGTAAGGATTGGTCTTACCCATATGGCTGTTAATCTAAGGGTTATACACATTGTCATGTAAGGTCATGCAGTTGGTGAAAATGTGTTTTTCTTAATACAACAGTTTGTCTATATGAAGTTAATTATACATTTTTCTATCAGCTTTGAACATTTTCTAAGGATAACATGAATTCCAAGTTGATATAATATTTCCTGCCGGACAAATCTGTTTTCACTGCAATAACAACATTCAGTTGTTTCTTTTGAATTTGTTCTTAGGCAATTGCTAAGAATATACAATTGAGGCATCAACAGGTTATTATCAACAAATGGTCATGCCAACAGAACCTCTAGGAAGAGTTCAAAAAAAGGCCCTCAAATTGGTCCACTGCTGTTCAGATTAATTTGCCTTTTGAAATTTCCAATTTGATATTTTAAGACTTATCACCATGAACGGATTTATCTATGGAATGTAAGTTTAGAAACAATAACCTCAATGACAGAATCATAGATTTTAAGATCAGCAACAACACTTAGCAATATATCTCTTGAAAGTGCAGGCTTACATTGCTCACCTAACTTAAAATGGATTATGACTTTAGTTTTATCTTTCCAGTGGAGGATCCAGGGTAGTGAGCACTATTTTTTTTTTTTTTTTTTTTTTTGGGGGGGGGGTGGGTGGGGGGGGGGGGGGGGGCACGTGTCCCCTGTGCCCCCCCTCCTACATCCGCCCCTGCTTTTAACTGTAATTACTTGTTACTTGTTTTCTTTTTTCTTCTGCAAGATTCTACAATTATATTTAAAAGAATATAATTCTTGGAAGTATCATTGATAATTTGAAGCGAGAGGATTTGTCGCTTTCTCATTTAGCTACGACTTCCAGTGAAACAGATTTTCAAATGAACTCATCTGAGGATACCCAAAGTGCTCCAGTCTCTCTCTCTCTCCTCTCCTCTGTCTGGTGCTGTTACTAAATGGACCTTGTGAAGGGTTGCTAAAGTGTAAACAAGATAATTAAATGTTTATATGAGGAGGATTGAGAAATTGAGAAAGTTTTGAGTGTTCCTTTAAAACATTTCTTGATGAAATCTTACCAAAATTATCATACTCGATGGCAAATGTTAGTATACAGACTGGATCACTTTTAATATCCTCAGATGAGTTAATTGGAAAATCTGTTTCACTGGAAGTCGTAGTTAAATGGGAAAGCGACCAGCCCACGATCTGTTTAGCATTGTAGTCCCTCTTGCTTAGAGCTGGAAAAGGGAGCTTGTATCTGTAGGCTGACTGATGTTCCATAT
Source organism: Strongylocentrotus droebachiensis (assembly GCA_035222895.1). Classification (NCBI taxonomy): domain Eukaryota; kingdom Metazoa; phylum Echinodermata; class Echinoidea; order Camarodonta; family Strongylocentrotidae; genus Strongylocentrotus; species Strongylocentrotus droebachiensis. The sequence goes on along the minus strand of JAVYIG010001566.1, from coordinate 286,463 downwards.
AAAGCATAATGTTGCAAGGGATTCGGGCTCTGCAGTCTAGATTGGAATTGAAAGTTATGTAATAAAACAAATTAAGAAATAATTGTGTAATTTTTCAATCTTTCTACAACTCTTGTATTTCTGGTCATGTCAATTTCTTTGAAAATAAATAAAGTAAAAGGATAAAGAATATTCTTTAAAAATATTGATACGAAAGCAGATTTAGTTAGAAAAGATAATAAATAATTTATCTCTAGGCTTTGGAAACAAACAAATCTTATTAAAACCATTCGTGTATGTTTTATACAATAAATTCGGTAAGATCGGAATTAGACCTCTTACAAGGACTATGAGAACTGTACTTACTTTAAAAAAATCTTTATTAATTGCTGTAGGGGCAATGTAAGGATCAAGTTATAAGAAGCCAAATTTAGTTTTTTGTTTTGAGGATACCGTAGATGGACTGGGATCGTTGTACAAACGTAGCTAGGCTTGTCACATGAAAACTACAGATATGATATATGTGGGCACGGATTCAAGGAAGGAAAACTTTGTTTTACCTACTAAACTACTACTAATATTGCTACTTTGTACATTCCGGTGTATGGAATTGATTGCAGTTCAGTTGAGTGTTAATAAACAAAGAACCATGAAATTACCACATTGTCTCAAGGATCATATGTAGATATCTCTACATTATTAGGTTCATGGTAAAACAAAGTCGATTCTTCAACGGATACCGCACGGATGAAGGAATTCGACACGGCAAAGCCCCCGGGCGTGATACTCGCGAACACTGCACAAGTAAAGTCTGACGTGACGTGTCGTGACACAGTGAGTAATTCAATGAAATGAAACTCTGAAGTGAAATCGGCTGAATGAAATGAAACTTTGAAGTGAAATCGGCTACTGCTGATCTGAAAGAATTGGTTTATCAAGTAAATTGCAATTATGGATGGGAATACTACTCCCAAATCCCCAGGTGGGAAAGATAAGGAACTGAGCAATGCCAATGATGTTGATCATGTGAAAGATAAGGAACTGAGCAATGCCATATATGCCAATGACAATGATATTGATCATGTTGTGAAAGATAAGGAACTGAGCAATGCCAATGGCAATGATATTAATCATGTTGATGATAAGGAGAGTGGTGCAACAAGGAGTTTTACTAGAGAAAGAGATCTAGAGAATGGGAAAGATGATCGAGATGACTCAGAATCCACATTGTCATTATGTGGATCATCGGCCTCTTCTGCCAGTACTGCAAAGATCAAAGAAAGAGAGAGAAAGAAAGCAAGACAACAATAAAGCAAAGTTGATAGCCTTACATCAAACGAGTGAGCTTGAGAAGAAACTGAGAACACTTCAAAAACAACCATGAAATGGAACAAGCTGAACATGAAATACGAATTGCAAGAGAAAAAGCTGAGAATTTGAGAAAGAGTCAGCTTTTGAAGGATGAAGAAGCAGAGATTGAAAGACAAAAGACTGCTATTCTCTTGCAAGCAGAATTAAAGCTTCTACAACAAGACTCAGAGTCAGAGGAAGAGCAACAGAAATGGAAAGTGGAAGGTGATTCTTTCCGGGATCGTGAACAAGAACGAGAACAAGTTGGAGGAGATTCTTTCCGTGATCGTGGACAAAGACGAGAACAAGTAAGAGGTGATTCTTTCCGGGATCGTGAACAAGAACGCGAGAACAAGTTGGAGGAGATTCTTTGCGTGAACGTGGACAAGAACGAGAACAAGTAATAGGTGATTCTTTCTGGGATCGTGAACAAGAACAGGAACAAGTTAGAGGTGATTTTGTCCGTGATCGTGGACAAGAAAGAGAACAAACCTTTCGCAAAGAACCTGTGAGCGACGAAGAAGAAACCACCAAACAGATGCTTAGGGAGATGAATAGATTCACTGCGGAAAACAGTCTACCATCGCCAGATCTCGAGCCGTTCAATGGGAATCCACTTGATTACCTTACCTTCATAAGGAATTTCGAGTATGTGGTTGAAAAAAGAACTGATGAACCTTTCAGAAGATTAGAGCTTCTACTAAAATACACACAAGGAGAAGCGAATGAACTTATTCGAGAATGCCCCCACATACAACCAAGTAAGAGGGCATATGAGACAGCCAAGTCCATGCTACACAGAGACTATGGAAAGCAGAGTAACATAATAAATGCATACAAGGAAAGGGCAATTGCCTGGGAGCAGATACGATCAGGAGATAGGCAAGGATTGCGAAAATTCGCAATATACCTCAATAATTGCTCTCATGTTAGAGCAGCAGGGGACTTAGGAGGCATGGATAGTGCAAGTTTTCTGAGAGTTCTGGCAAGCAAACTACCCTTGTATCTCCAGCAGAAGTGGATATCACGAGTAGGCCTGACCCGTGATATTGCTATAGGAATCCCACCCTGGAAGACCTGGCACAGTTTGTCATACAGACTGAAAGAAACATTAACGATCCCATGGTACAGGGATTGGGATATCAGAGGACTGAGAAAAATGCTTCGATCCTACAATAAAGATAAGAAAGAAAAACTACAAAAGTCAAGGAGCACCAAAGCATTTGGTACAACTACCTCCCAACAGGATAAGGAGCAGAAGGACAAGAGGGAACCAAGTTGCACTTTATGTGGTACCAACTCGAGGCATGTCATTGATGAGTGCAGAAAATTTGAAGCCTTGTCAGTTGAAGAAAGATCAGAGCAATGTAAAAGGAAAGGCCTCTGCTTCCGATGCCTGAAACCAAAGCATCTGAAGAAAGAATGCAAGAGTCAGATCAAGTGTGATGTCTGTGACAGGATGCACAACACTTTAATGCTTGATCCCAGGTGGATGAAAGACAAAGAAGGAAATACAAGGAAAACCACCAATGATGGTTCAACATCTACCGATGTGCAAAGTGAAGCTGGAAGGATCTCTTCAGGGTCTACCAATGTGAAAAAGGATGTTGGAGGAAAACCCCAGACATCGACGTGCATGGCGATAGTTCCAGTCATCGTGAAGCACAAAGGAAACGACAGATGCATATCAACTCATGCATTCATAGATAATGGATGTGGAACAGTCTTCTGTGACACAGAACTTACCCAAAAGCTGCATGCAAGAACTAGGAAAACCACGCTAATAGTCAAGACATTGAATCTTGAAGAACTGATAGATACAGAAGTCACTGTAGATGAGCTGCAGATCGCGGGAGTAAAGGAGAAGGAATTCATCAGTCTTCCGCCCATCTATGTCAAAGATGGTATACCAGTGACTGTTTCAGATGATCCAACTCAAAAGGATCTGAAACGATGGAAACATCTGAAGGACATAGAATTGCCAGAAATAAGTAACAGCAACTCTATTCCAAGGGTAACTCTCATGATTGGAGCCAACGTTCCGTCAGCATCAATGCCTCTAGAAATCAAAGCTGTTGACATCGAGGAACCATATGCTATCCGCTCAAGGATAGGTTGGCTCGTGTATGGTATACAAGCTCAAGAGCAAGCAGATAGTCACAAAGTCTGTTTTTGTAAACAGGAGGAAGTTTCCATCATTCCTAGAAAAGAGGAATTAGAACGGAAATTCAAGGACTTCTGCAATATGGAATTTACAGAGAGACTAAGTGATTACCGAGAGGGCCTGTCCGTTGACGACAAGAATTTCTTGGACATAATGGAGAAATCTATCACTAAGAAAGACAATCATTATCAGATGGATCTAAGATTTCTAGAAAGACAAGGACAGAAGTTGTCAAAGAACAAGGAAATCCATCAACAGTACACCACATTCATGAATGATCTGGAAAAGCAAGGCTATGCAGAAAAGGTTCCAGAAGCAGACTTGGACAGAAATGATGGGAAGGTATGGTATATCCCACACCATGGGGTGTATCTCCTCGAAAACCAGGAAAGATTAGAGTAGTCTTCAATTGTCCTATCAGTTACAAAGGAAAGTCTCTTAATCAGGAACTCCTACAAGGACCAGATCTAACCAACAGATTGCTTGGTGTTCTCCTCAGGTGGAGGAAAGAGAAAGTGGCTATAATGGCAGATATACAGTCTATGTTCTATCAGGTGAAAGTTACACCAGACCAATGCGACATGCTGCGTTACTTGTGGTGGCCTGATGGGGATATCACCAAAGAGCCAGTAGCCTACAGAATGCTAGTCCATCTTTTTTGGGGCTACATCTTCTCCCAGTTGTTCGAATTATGCCCTGAAAAGAACAGCAAAGGACAATGAAGGTTATGCAAAGGAAGAAGTCCTAGATGCCATACAGAATGACTTCTACGTACGTTGATGATTTTCTAAAGTCAGTATCAACACCCCAAGAAGGCATCGCTCTAGCTGAATCATTAAGACAAGTGTTGTCCAAGGGAGGCTTCAAGTTAACCAAATGGTCAAGCAACAGGCGAGAGGTCTTGGATTCCATTCCAAAGGAGGAACATGCCGTTGGATTGAAGGATCTGGACTTACAAAGGGAAGCTCTTCCAACTGAACGAGCTCTTGGTGTACGATGGGATCCAGAAAATGATCAGTTAGGCTTCAAACTGAAAGGAATGTCAAGAAAGGCTACTCGCCGAAACATCCTATCAGTAATGAGCTCAGTCTATGATCCCTTCGGGCTAGCAGCACCATTCGTTCTGAAGGCTAAGATAATTCTACAAGAATTGTGCCAAGCTAAATTGGACTGGGACCAGTCAATCCCTGAAGAGCAGAAAATGGAATGGGAACGATGGATGAATGAACTACAAAATCTTGACCAGGTGAAGACTGAAAGATGTCTAAAACCAAAGAACTTTGGTATAGTGACAAACAGACAACTGCACCACTTTGCCGATGCTAGCATGGATGGCTATGGTGTTGTGACCTACTTGAGACAGACAGATGAGAATGAAGAGGTTCATGTGGCATTTTTGACAGCTATAGCCAGGGTTGCCCCACTGAAGCCTCACACTATTGTTAAGATGGAGTTAACTGCTGCAACACTCGCAGTAAAGCAAGACAGTATGATCAAGAGGGAAATGAATATGGAGTTGGATGAGACAGTATTTTGGACGGACAGTTAAACAGTTCTGAAATACATTCCAAACGAAACTGCCAGATATCCAGTATTTGTGACGAACAGACTGAGTATCATCCGAGATGGATCAGAGACAAATCAGTGGAAGTACATTCCTACCAAGTTAAACCCCGCAGATCATGCATCCAGGGGATTAGATGCCAGTGAACTAACCAAGAAGAAGGAATGGCTTGAAGGCCCAGAATTCCTAAAGCAATCTGAATAAATATGGCCATCTGAGGGTGTGAAAGCTCCAGCAAGAATGGAGAAAGATGATACTATGTCAGGAGATTTGGATGAGACTCACATTCATGCCACAATGATAAACAAAGAAGATCCCATAAGTGCACTCCTGTTGCACTATTCTGATTGGGATAAGCTGAAACGAGGAGTTGCCTGGATAATGAAGTTCAAGAAAAGGTTACAAGGAAAGGGGAAAGGAATAGATGGCAATTCCAGTGAAATGTTCAGCCTGACAAATAAGGACATTGAAGATGCTGAAGTCGCAATTGTTAAACAATTGCAACTTGAATCATTCCCAGAGGAAATGAAACGACTGGCTGGTCACGGAGAAGATAAAGGAGTACCAAAACGCTCTACCCTTAGTAACCTTGATCCAGAATTGAGCAATAGGTTACTTCAAGTAGGTGGAAGGTTGCAGAATGCTCAGATCCCAAGCAGTGCTAAACATCAATACATCCTACCAAAGAAGCACCATGTAACCACTCTTTTAATGCAATACATCCATAGGAGAGTTGGTCATCAGGGACAAAATCACATGGTAGCTGAATTACGACAGAAATTCTGGGTGGTAGGAGCTGGAGTTTTAGCACGAAACATAGCAAGGAAATGCATCATTTGTAGAAAGAACCAAGGAAAGGCTGGTCATCAGAAAATGGCAGAACTTCCAAGAAGTAGAGTTCAGAGTGACGAGCCGGCATGGACTATTTTGGTCCTTTTGAAATAAAGTGTGGAAGAAGCATAAGGAAAAGATATGGCGTAATCTTCACATGCCTGTCCTGCAGAGGGGTGCACATTGAAGTTGCACATTGAGTCTAGACACGTACAAGCTCCTGTATTGAGGCTATTCGTCGCTTCATCAGCCGCCGAGGACCTGTGAAAGAGATGTTCTCGGATATAATGGTACAAATTTAGTAGGAGCTGAAAGGAAACTGAAGCAGGCATTAAAGGAGCTGAATCAAGACCAGCTGATCAACTTTCATGCAAACCATGGCATGAATTGGCATTTCTATCCCCCTGATGCTTCCCATCAGGGGGGAGTATGGGAACGCCAAATTAGAACAGTCAGAAAGATACTGTGTGCAGTCATGAGAGAGCAGTATCTAAAGTCCTACCAGAAGGAGGAGCAGCTCCATACATTCATGTGTGAAGTGGAGGCTGTCATAAATAGTAGGCCTCTTACCCGATGTTCAGACAACCCAAATGATCTGGATGATATCTCACCAAACAGCTTGCTGACTATAAAGGGTTCAACGACGCTACCTCCAGGGATCTTCGACGACAAGGACATTTACGCAAAGAAGCGATGGAAACAGATGCAGTACTTGGCAGACCTATTCTGGAAGAGGTGGGTGCGAGAGTACCTGCCTTCTCTACAACGTCAACAAAAGTGGCTGCAGCCAAGTCGTAACCTTCAGGTGGGGGACATTGTACTTGTCATAGACGAAACAGCGCACAGATGTTCCTGGTCCATGGCCCGGGTGCAAGAGGTTATGCCAGACAAAAAGGGGTTCGTCCGCAGAGCGAAAGTGAAAACTGCAACAGCATCGCTAGTAAGGCCAGTAACCAAGTTGTGTATTCTACTGGAGCAGGACTTTTGAATGGAGTTTGCCTCGAATTTATGAAAGGATCTACATGTATAATATGTGAAAGTGCCTTTAAGTGGATGTATTTTGAATCATTATTGAAGAAGGATATCAAGCAAATGGAGCAATATATGTGTTTGGATCAAGCGAACAAGTGGAATTCAGAGCGCCAGTGAAAATTTGTGTTTGTGTTAAAGTGAAAAGTAGAATATTGATAGCCCTTTGGCTAATAATTGGTAATCATTTGTGATAATGAGCCAATACAGGATCAAATCATGTTAAATCGCGAATTTGGATTGGATCAACACACGTTTAATCGCGAATTTGGATTGGATCAACACATGTCAAGTCGCGATTTTAAAGAAGATGAATTTGTCAACACGCAAATTGCAAGAGAGCAAAGTTTTACGCGATTTCAAGAGAGGACACTTCCATGAAAGGATGTCAATTTAAGACATTGAATTATGATAAGTCAGCACCGAATATTGTTTACCGGTATGCTTCGTAAGAACGATAAAAGATATGAACATGAACTAGAACGAACTAGTAAACTTTCAAACTGTTTAAGTTGAACTCTGTGAAATGCTATTCATGAATGAAATGTTTGTTTTGAAATTTGATGTTTTATACTCATACATGTATATATGTAAGTTTGTTGAGTTTCAATATTTCTTTTGTGTTATTACAATTGGGATGTTCAAATTGAGGATGATTGAACATACATGTACACAAATAATGAAAACATAATATTTTGTTAAAAATGTGTTCAAGGTAATGATTGAATTAGCCTCAGAGTTAAAATCAGATACATTTTGTTAATATAAAACATAACCAGAAAGAGAGAACTCAAATAGGATTAAAGGGAGAAAGCGTTTTAAAAACAGTGTATTTGTTCACATAGAAAGTTAGAAACCACATTTCATTTGGTGTTTAGAACATTAACATGAATGAAAAGATTCAAATATATGTGTCTGCACTCAGCAGTATAGAGCATTATAAGGACATTCAGATTGTGTTATATTTAAATGTAGGATTAACATTACAAAGTGTTGGTAAAAATATTTAATTCATCTGAAACTCTTTGATGTTATAACAAGATGCTATAAGAATATCTTTAACCAATCTCCACCGCTGAAATACTTTTTTTTTTGTTTAGTGAATTAAACAGTAATTAATAAATCAATTATTAGTTCCAAGCTGCCTGTATTTAAACCGGCTCATGTTGTTGTATACTAGCGCCATCTACTGTTGTAAATGGTTCATGGTATAATCGATATTGAAACTGTGTCACATTCGCCCCGCTCGGCGCAAGCCGCATGGACAAAAGACAACAGCAATTTCGACACCGCGCTGACCCCGCTCCACACCGGGAAGGCGACTGTATTCGCATGGCTTCGGTCCATGGTCTCTTTTATAGCTCCATGGTACCAGCATCTGTGTGCGTTTGTGTGAGAGCAAGTACTGTTCAGGATTGTATCGCACAAATCAAGGGAGTTATAATCTCCTTGCAGAGTGAGTTTGGCCACAATGTAAACCTATGGTTTGACGTACCCGTACACCCTCCTCCGCAACCGTCTCAATCTAGTCTCAGCTTCGACTGATCAGTCTTTTTGATATACATTTATAACAAACAATTTCAAGTAGGCCTACGGGATACATGAAGTCTTATCATTTTTCCAATTATTATGTCCGTGAAATGCATTCAGAAAAGAATATCAGAAAGAAAGCAATTTGAAAATGAATGACCACATAATCGTTCAGATAAACATGAAAGAAATACAATAAATATGTCTATCCAGATACCGCTCTCTCTCTGTCTCTGTCCCCCTCTCTCTCTCTCTCTCTCTCTCTCTCTCTCTTTCCTACAGAAGTTCGTTGTAATGTTCATCATACCCTTGGAAGTTTCGAAAATAATCATTTTCACCACATGGACCCTCTCTATATCTCCGAAATATAGACCCAGGCTCTCTCTGTCACTCTCTCTCTCTCTCTCTTGTTCCCTCTTTCCCTTCCTCTCGCACCCTCTCTTCGCCTGTGCTAACCTCTGCACTGAATGTTTGACTTGTTTTTATGATTATTATTTTCTTTCATCCTCATCTACATTATAACCCCATAAAAAAACTATGGTCCTATCACGTGAATGAAAACTTCGTCTTTGTGATTATTATTATCTTTGTCATATATATTTATATCATCCTCATTTACATACACCCCAACAGTGGTCCTATCGCGTGAATGAGAACTTCTATCGTTTTTACGATTATTATTATGGCCTTGCCAAACATACTGTATTATCATACTCATTTACATGAACCACAACCAAAAAATATGGTCCTATTACGCGAATGAGAACTTCTATAATTTTTATGATTATTATTATCCTTGTCATAAAATCCAACAAAAAACTACTGTCCTATCACGTGAATGAGAAGTTCTCTCGCATATGTGATAATTATTATCTTTGTCATATATTTATATCACCCTCATTTACATAACCCCGAGAAAAAAGAAATATGGTCCTATCACGCGAAAGAGGACTTCTATCGTCTTTGTGATTATTATTATTCTTGTCATAAACTCCTACCAAAAACTACTGTCCTATCACGTGAATGAGAAGTTCTCTCGCATTTGTGATAATTATTATCTTTGTCATATATTTATATCACCCTCATTATTTTGAATAACCCCGACAAAAGAAATATGGTCCCATCACGCGAATGAGGACTTCTATCGTTTTTGTGATTATTATTATTCTTGTCATATATTTATATTACCCTCATTTATAACCCCGACAAAAGAAATATGGTCCTATCACGCGAATGAGAACTTCTATCGTCTTCGTGATTATTACTATTCTTGTCATAAACTCCACCCAAAAACTACTGTCCTATCACGTGAATAATAAGTTCTCTCGCATTTGTGATAATTATTATCTTTGTCATATATTTATATCACCCTCATTATTTTGAATAACCCCGACAAAAGAAATATGGTCCTATCACGCGAATGAGGACTTCTATCGTTTTTGTGATTATTATTATTCTTGTCATAAACTCCACCCAAAAACTAGTGTCCTTTCACGTGAATAATAAGTTCTCTCGCATTTGTGATAATTATTATCTTTGTCATATATTTATATCACCCTCATTATTTTGAATAACCTCGACAAAAGAAATATGGTCCCATCACGCGAATGAGGACTTCTATCGTTTTTGTGATTATTATTATTCTTGTCATATATTTATATTACCCTCATTTACATAACCCCGACAAAAGAAATATGGTCCTATCACGCGAATGAGAACTTCTATCGTCTTCGTGATTATTACTATTCTTGTCATAAACTCCAACCAAAAACTACTGTCCTATCACATGAATGAGAAGTTCTCTCGCATTTGTGATAATTATTATCTTTGTCATATATTTATATCACCCTCATTTACATAACCCCGAGAAAAAAGAAATATGGTCCTATCACGCGAAACTTGGACTTCTATCGTTTTTGTGATTATTATTATTCTTGTCATAAACTCCACCCAAAAACTACTGTCCTATATCACGTGAATAATAAGTTCTCTCGCATTTGTGATAATTATCATCTTTGTCATATATTTATATCACCCTCATTATTTTGAATAACCCCGACAAAAGAAATATGGTCCCATCACGCGAATGAGGACTTCTATCCTTTTTGTGATTATTATTATTCTTGTCATATATTTATATCACCCTCATTTACATAACTCCGACAAAAGAAATATGGTCCTATATCACGCGATTGAGAACTTCTATCGTCTTTGTGATTATTATTATTCTTGTCATAAACTCCAACCAAAAACTACTGTCCTATCACGTGAATGAGAAGTTCTCTCGCATTTGTGATAATTATTATCTTTGTCATATATTTATATCACCCTCATTATTTTGAATAACCCCGACAAAAGAAATATGGTCCCATCACGCGAATGAGGACTTCTATCGTTTTTGTGATTATTATTATTCTTGTCATATATTTATATCACCCTCATTTACATAACCCCGACAAAAGAAATATGGTCCTATATATCACACGAATGAGAACTTCTATCGTCTTTGTGATTATTATTATTCTTGTCATATATTTATATCACCCTCATTTACATAACCCCGACAAAAGAAATATGGTCCTTTCACACGAATGAGAACTTCTATCGTCTTTGTCATTATTACTATTCTTGTCATAAACTCCAACCAAAAACTACTGTCCTATCACGTGAATGAGAAGTTCTCTCGCATTTGTGATAATTATTATCTTTGTCATATATTTATATCACCCTCATTTACATAACCCCGAGAAAAAAGAAATATGGTCCTATCACGCGAAAGAGGACTTCTATCGTCTTTGTGATTATTATTATGGTTGTCATATCACCCTCATTTACATAACCCCGACAAAAGAAATATGGTCCTATATATATATCACGCGATTGAGAACTTCTATCGTCTTTGTGATTATTATTATTCTTGTCATAAACTCCAACCAAAAACTACTGTCCTATCACGTGAATGCGAACTTCTCTCTTTTTTATGATGATTATTTTTGTCATATATTATTTTATATCACCCTCATTTACATAACCCCGACAAAAGAAATATGGTCCTATCACGCGAATGAGAACTTCTATCGTCTTCGTGATTATTATTATTCTTGTCATAAACTCCAACCAAAAACTACTGTCCTATCACGTGAATGATAAGTTCTCTCGCATTTGTGATAGTTATTATCTTTGTCATATATTTATATCACCTTCATTATTTTGAATAACCCCGACAAAAGAAATATGGTCACATCACGCGAAAGAGGACTTCTATCGTCTTTGTGATTATTATTATTCTTGTCATAAACTCCTACCAAAAACTACTGTCCTATCACGTGAATGAGAAGTTCTCTCGCATTTGTGATAATTATTATCTTTGTCATATATTTATATCACCCTCATTATTTTGAATAACCCCGACAAAAGAAATATGGTCCCATCACGCGAATGAGGACTTCTATCGTTTTTGTGATTATTATTATTCTTGTCATATATTTAGATTACCCTCATTTATAACCCCGACAAAAGAAATATGGTCCTATCACGCGAATGAGAACTTCTATCGTCTTCGTGATTATTACTATTCTTGTCATAAACTCCACCCAAAAACTACTGTCCTATCACGTGAATAATAAGTTCTCTCGCATTTGTGATATTTATTATCTTTGTCATATATTTATATCACCCTCATTATTTTGAATAACCCCGACAAAAGAAATATGGTCCTATCACGCGAATGAGGACTTCTATCGTTTTTGTGATTATTATTATTCTTGTCATAAACTCCACCCAAAAACTAGTGTCCTATCACGTGAATAATAAGTTCTCTCGCATTTGTGATAATTATTATCTTTGTCATATATTTATATCACCCTCATTATTTTGAATAACCTCGACAAAAGAAATATGGTCCCATCACGCGAATGAGGACTTCTATCGTTTTTGTGATTATTATTATTCTTGTCATATATTTATATTACCCTCATTTACATAACCCCGACAAAAGAAATATGGTCCTATCACGCGAATGAGAACTTCTATCGTCTTCGTGATTATTACTATTCTTGTCATAAACTCCAACCAAAAACTACTGTCCTATCACATGAATGAGAAGTTCTCTCGCATTTGTGATAATTATTATCTTTGTCATATATTTATATCACCCTCATTTACATAACCCCGAGAAAAAAGAAATATGGTCCTATCACGCGAAACTTGGACTTCTATCGTTTTTGTGATTATTATTATTCTTGTCATAAACTCCACCCAAAAACTACTGTCCTATATCACGTGAATAATAAGTTCTCTCGCATTTGTGATAATTATCATCTTTGTCATATATTTATATCACCCTCATTATTTTGAATAACCCCGACAAAAGAAATATGGTCCCATCACGCGAATGAGGACTTCTATCCTTTTTGTGATTATTATTATTCTTGTCATATATTTATATCACCCTCATTTACATAACTCCGACAAAAGAAATATGGTCCTATATCACGCGATTGAGAACTTCTATCGTCTTTGTGATTATTATTATTCTTGTCATAAACTCCAACCAAAAACTACTGTCCTATCACGTGAATGAGAAGTTCTCTCGCATTTGTGATAATTATTATCTTTGTCATATATTTATATCACCCTCATTATTTTGAATAACCCCGACAAAAGAAATATGGTCCCATCACGCGAATGAGGACTTCTATCGTTTTTGTGATTATTATTATTCTTGTCATATATTTATATCACCCTCATTTACATAACCCCGACAAAAGAAATATGGTCCTATATATCACACGAATGAGAACTTCTATCGTCTTTGTGATTATTATTATTCTTGTCATATATTTATATCACCCTCATTTACATAACCCCGACAAAAGAAATATGGTCCTTTCACACGAATGAGAACTTCTATCGTCTTTGTCATTATTACTATTCTTGTCATAAACTCCAACCAAAAACTACTGTCCTATCACGTGAATGAGAAGTTCTCTCGCATTTGTGATAATTATTATCTTTGTCATATATTTATATCACCCTCATTTACATAACCCCGAGAAAAAAGAAATATGGTCCTATCACGCGAATGAGAACTTCTATCGTCTTCGTGATTATTATTATTCTTGTCATAAACTCCAACCAAAAACTACTGTCCTATCACGTGAATGAGAAGTTCTCTCGCATTTGTGATAATTATTATCTTTGTCATATATTTATATCACCCTCATTATTTTGAATAACCCCGACAAAAGAAATATGGTCCCATCACGCGAATGAGGACTTCTATCGTTTTTGTGATTATTATTATTCTTGTCATATATTTATATCACCCTCATTTACATAACCCCGACAAAAGAAATATGGTCCTATATATCACACGAATGAGAACTTCTATCGTCTTTGTGATTATTATTATTCTTGTCATATATTTATATCACCCTCATTTACATAACCCCGACAAAAGAAATATGGTCCTTTCACACGAATGAGAACTTCTATCGTCTTTGTCATTATTACTATTCTTGTCATAAACTCCAACCAAAAACTACTGTCCTATCACGTGAATGAGAAGTTCTCTCGCATTTGTGATAATTATTATCTTTGTCATATATTTATATCACCCTCATTTACATAACCCCGAGAAAAAAGAAATATGGTCCTATCACGCGAAAGAGGACTTCTATCGTCTTTGTGATTATTATTATGGTTGTCATATCACCCTCATTTACATAACCCCGACAAAAGAAATATGGTCCTATATATATATATCACGCGATTGAGAACTTCTATCGTCTTTGTGATTATTATTATTCTTGTCATAAACTCCAACCGAAAACTACTGTCCTATCACGTGAATGCGAACTTCTCTCTTTTTTATGATGATTATTTTTGTCATATATTATTTTATATCACCCTCATTTTCATAACCCCGACAAAAGAAATATGGTCCTATCACGCGAATGAGAACTTCTATCGTCTTCGTGATTATTATTATTCTTGTCATAAACTCCAACCAAAAACTACTGTCCTATCACGTGAATGATAAGTTCTCTCGCATTTGTGATAGTTATTATCGTTGTCATATATTTATATCACCCTCATTATTTTGAATAACCCCGACAAAAGAAATATGGTCACATCACGCGAATGAGGACTTCTATCGTTTTTGTGATTATTATTATTCTTGTCATATATTTATATCACCCTCATTTACATAACCCCGACAAAAGAAATATGGTCCTATATATCACACGAATGAGAACTTCTATCGTTTTTGTGATTATTATTATTCTTGTCATTTATTTATATCACCCTCATTTACATAACCCCGACAAAAGAAATATGGTCCTATATATCACACGAATGAGAACTTCTATCGTCTTTGTGATTATTATTATTCTTGTCATATATTTATATCACCCTCATTTACATAACCCCGACAAAAGAAATATGGTCCTTTCACACGAATGAGAACTTCTATCGTCTTTGTCATTATTACTATTTTTGTCATAAACTCCAACCAAAAACTACTGTCCTATCACGTGAATGAGAAGTTCTCTCGCATTTGTGATAATTATTATCTTTGTCATATATTTATATCACCCTCATTTACATAACCCCGAGAAAAAAGAAATATGGTCCTATCACGCGAAAGAGGACTTCTATCGTCTTTGTGATTATTATTATGGTTGTCATATCACCCTCATTTACATAACCCCGACAACAGAAATATGGTCCTATATATATATCACGCGATTGAGAACTTCTATCGTCTTTGTGATTATTATTATTCTTGTCATAAACTCCAACCAAAAACTACTGTCCTATCACGTGAATGCGAACTTCTCTCTTTTTTATGATAATGATTATTTTTGTCATATATTATTTTATATCACCCTCATTTACATAACCCCGACAAAAGAAATATGGTCCTATCACGCGAATGAGAACTTCTATCGTCTTCGTGATTATTATTATTCTTGTCATAAACTCCAACCAAAAACTACTGTCCTATCACGTGAATGATAAGTTCTCTCGCATTTGTGATAGTTATTATCTTTGTCATATATTTATATCACCCTCATTATTTTGAATAACCCCGACAAAATAAATATGGTCCCATCACGCGAATGAGGACTTCTATCGTTTTTGTGATTATTATTATTCTTGTCATATATTTATATCACCCTCATTTACATAACCCCGACAAAAGAAATATGGTCCTATATATCACACGAATGAGAACTTCTATCGTCTTTGTGATTATTATTATCCTTGTCATAAACTCCAACTAAAAACTACTGTCCTATCACGTGAATGAGAGTTTCTATCGTATTTGTGATTATTATTATTCTTGTCATAAACTCCACGCAAAAACTACTGTCCTATCACGTGAATAATAAGTTCTCTCGCATTTGTGATAATTATTATCTTTGTCATATATTTATATCACCCTCATTTGAATAACCCCGACAAAAGAAATATGGTCCTATCACGCGAATGAGAACTTCTATCATCTTTTTGATTATTATTATCCTTTTCATAAACTCCAACCAAAAACTACTGTCCTATCACGTGAATGAGAAGTTCTCTCGCATTTGTGATAATTATTATCTTTGTAATATATTTATATCACCCTCATTTACATAACCGCGACAAAAGAAATATGGTCCTATCACGCAAATGAGAACTCTTATCGTCTTTGTGATTATTATTATTCTTGTCATAAACTCCAACCAAAAACTTCTGTCCTATCACGTGAATGAGAACTTCTCTCGTTATTGTGATTATTATTATCTTTGTCATATATTTATATCATATCCTCATCTATACTCTCTAAAAAAATTGAGTGATCACGGACGTCACTCCTCTGGAGAGTGAAAATGTAGTGAAAATAGAGTGAACATTCACTCTTTTCTTCTTAGAGAGCACTCTAAAATCAATCGATTTTCACTCCTAAACAAGTGATCACGGACGTCACTCCCAAGAAAGTGAAAATAGAGTGAAAATTCACTCTTTTTTTTAAAGAGAGATACATAACCCTAAACAAAAATAATATGGTCCTATATCACGCGAATGAGAACTTCTAGAGAGAGAGAGAAAGTTGGAGCGAAAGAAAGTGGAAAGGGTGATATCATGGACCTACTATGGTGAAAGTGAGAGGGAGAGATGTGTGTATGATAAAGAAAGAGAGACAGTCATCAGACAGACGGTCACAGACCGACAGAGAGACAGACTAACAAGTGATATGGATATAGAAATATGATACAGAAGGGGATGAACGAGGTGATGCGATGAGAGGGAGAGAGAGAGAGACAGATATATATACAATATACATCAAAAGAGAAATAAATAGAGAAAGGGTAGAATGGTATGGGGTAGAGAAATAAAGATAGAGGGAAAGAAAATGGGAGAAATAAAGATAGCGAGAAAAAAGAGAGAGATAAAGAGAAAGGAAAGAAGGGATAGAGAGGGATACAAAAGAGAGAGAGAGGGGGAGATGAGAGGGATATAGAAGCGACAGAGAGAGAGAGAGAGAGATAGAGAGAGTGAGAGAGAGAATATCAAGTGAGAGCGTTATAACATGGACCTAGTCAATGCAATGTTACATGCACCTACTACAGTAGTTGGTGCATGGTCATGAGGCGAAGGACATAATTCAATTATACGGAGAGAGATTAGCCCATAACACGTGTAGCGATTACTGACCTCTATGACCTCTACCAGAGGTCATTTGGCTGAATAAACAGCGTACCCGTAAAGTTACTAAGGGATGATCTCAAAATAAGCATGTGCAGTATACACATGATCGAATGTTCGGGAAAACGTCTAGTCAACCTTATTATTGATTAATCTTCGTTTGTAAGATTAAACGTGTCTCCTTTACTTTTAATAAAGAAATGCAAAATAAATAATGTTACGTTCTGTCTATAAATGATTACCCAAACTGTCCCTGTACAACGACTTTGGGGAGTATTTTGAGATTATCCCTAAACAAAATGTGCTCGGAAATTCTTCAGGCCAATCCGGCACAACGCAATACACGTAGGCCTAGCTAGTCCAGCCTCTGTACCGTTTTCGTTTAGCGCACCCAATCAGCTGATAAAATAACACACCCTCAACGTTGAAAGTAGACCTAGCCATTCCTCTAAATCTGGGTCCTGAATACGGTCCAGACGAATCTGCCATTCTCCCCCGGAATTCCGGGGGAGATTAACTCCGCCCACAAAGCTATACACGTTCGATGTACGCTGATTGGACGAAAAACCTGACAATCACTTTGGCGCATTACGTAATGTTCCGCTGCCGTCACGAAGCTACTATTCTCATTATAAGGATTCCATACTTATTTTTAAAAATTAGGGTGGAGTGTTTATTACGTTAATGCATTTCAAATGTTTCTATAAATAAAAAATCCTCTGTTTGTTGAAAGAAATTAAAGTTTGAAGATTGTGGAGCAAAACATGAACTGACTATTGCAAATTGAAAAGAAACTGAACTATAAATACTGACGTCCTGACGCCTGATATCGAGTTTACACAAACTGTGCTCTTTGGGTTGGCTTTATCGAGTTGGTTTTCTGAGATTTACATTTACATTTCATGATTTTTGGAACTGTTGTTATCATCGTTTGTTAACCATAATATGTAAGAACGTCTGTGGATAATCATCATCGTTTTACGGAGGAGAAGATTGCCGAAGCTTTGAAATATGGAGCTATACGAAACTGGGACTGAATGACTCTCGAATCTAACATTTATTTATGTTTTATTTATTACAATGGATAAAACAGTGAAGGGTATTCCGATTCAGTTATAAGAACTGCTTTCCAACGGAGCCCTCTCTCACCACATGATACAATCAAAATCAGTCAACATAAAAACAAAACATGAATGAAAACATCAATACAATTCAATAATTATTATTTAAAAAAAAAATTGTACATTTTGATTAAACTATACATGGAGCGCACATGAGATGCACGGCGATGCCCCCCCCCCCCCCCCCACAGTAATCAGATTGTCGTGTTTTTTTAAAGCATGTTAGAGAAATGTTTACATTGTTTCTTGAAATTGTGACTTGCAATTCTGGACGGACAATGGCAATTTCCGGTGAATAAAAAGGATAATTTTTTTGTATTCTGTTTTAGGAAATGGTATTTGTCGAAGGTTTTGGGTGCATGGTATATGGCGAGCATTATACGATAGGTCGCATAACAGACAATGGTCATCATATTACAATTAAAGTCACCAAAAACAATAGTGACAGAATTTGTGACAGAAAATACATCATTAATATTTTGTTATAGTATATTAAAGAAAATTGAAGAGTTGCATCTACAAAATAGGAATGCTTTGGTGCCTTTTTACTTCTAAACACATCAGTTCAATCTTGTGACATTCAGTCCAAATCCGTTCTTCTTAAGTAAGATATATTTTCCTTTATGTGGCAAGCCACTCCTCCTCCAACTAACCGGCCTCTATGTTTAACCACACTTATCCAGGCACATAATTGATTTGATTCATACAATGTCATCGTTTAACTATGTTTCGGACTAAAGGAACAAATCGTATGTATTATTTTGTCAACAAATACTGAACATCGTTTACCTAAGTTAAGCTTCTGATATTAACATTGGTAATTTCCATCCCTTTTCAATATGGAAATTCACCATTTCTTGTTTCTCCTACCCTTTACCTATATTTTGATCATATTTATCACAATTATTTTTTCCTGCATAATTATGTAGATGACTCATCATTTTAATTTCGGATCGGCGTGCGCTCTGCAACTAAAAACGTTATAAAAACAACGTGACCTTACTTCGCGCACGGGGCTTTACAGCTGATTTATCAAAAACGCAATTAATTTTTAAAAAAAGATAATATCGTAATTTGCAAGGCAATATATCATACAACCAGTTTGGGAGCACTTTTTACTCACAATTTTGAGGATATCTGCTCTCAAAATGTAGATTTCCAGACCCTTATCGGTAAGTTGATAATTTTTCGGAACGGACACAAAATAATGACTGCAAAATTTACCGATCTTTTGTCAATATTTTCTCAATTTCGCACCCAATTCCAAAGAAACTTTCATCTCTGGTTAATTTATGTTCCTCTTTCCACTATAGGCCTATTTATTAGATTTTCGAAATCTTACAGATTTTTGAGATAGCGAATTACTGAGGGCACACGCGAACTATGGTCACACGTCCATACCTGTAAGGATTTTTATCAAGGGGGTGTTTAGAAATTGGATGGCATCATTAATGTGACCCCGCGAGGTAGCGAAGCAACCGAACAGGAAAGTGGTCGGAGGGGGTAATTCCATCCAACGTCGTGAATTTCGATATCCTTGCTTTATAAAACCTGTGGTTTTCCTGCATTTCAAGTTTTCAAGTTTGTTTGTTGTTGCTCTCTCCACATTTTACAGTATAGAGACAGACATATGAAATAGAAATCATATAGCTATGGTAACGGTATATAATCAAGTTACAAAGAAACTCAATTCACATGTCCGATTAAGTACGGGAGCCTATTCACATACAAGCTATGCTTTTTATTTAGGCTCCCCACATTTTACATTGTTTTACCTTGCCCGTTATATCTACATATTTTGAAATTTCGTACTTATTTTCCGTACATTATATTTGATTTGAAATCTTTAATTGTTTTTCTTCTTGTGTGAAATCTACTCTTATAAAATATACGCCTGTATAAAAATAAAAAATCGAAAGAATATAAACTGTTTTTCTGTAAAATGTGAAATAAATAAAACTTCAAGTAAAATGTGAGGAACCTATATTAAAAAATGGTGCTTGTGGATTATAGGTTCCTAATAAAAATAGACATTGTAGATTATAGGCGTAGGAAGCTTTCTTGAAGTTGGGGAAGGAGCGTTGACTCGGAAGCTCTCACCCAGAAATCACATCACCAGCGCGATGTGTGAAGTCCCTTTATGCTGGGGTCCAGGGGCCTTGGAAGCTCTGGGATCCTAGATTCTCTCCGGTGCAGTATAAGCCTTATTTTAGTGCATTTTATGACATTTTTTCAGAGCAATTTACAACCAATTTATGAATTTAAAAATACCAAATGGAAATTGTAGACATTATATGGGGAGTATAGCCATGTGAGATTATATAGGTTTTGTTCTTCGATATTTAACAGTTTCCTCTTACCGTGGACAAGTGCCTTGCGGAGCAACTTCCAAAGTAGGGGGGCACCAACAAAAAGGGTACTTTACGGAAAAACGGGCACCTACAAAGGGAAACCTCAAAGCACAAATATACAATTATTGCCATATTGTACCCCTACATTGTGATTAGATTATTAGGGATGATTTCATCGTTTGTTTCTCTCTTTAAATTGCCCAAGATACTGCTTAATCATCATACTTTGCAGTTGGGTGTGATGGTATGAACATGACTTTGTATTCGTGGAATTCTGTCACACTTAATGTGAACCATTCCCCATACTTTGAACATACCGAAGAGCTTTTTGATTTCGTTTCACTGGCTTACTACAACAAACTCATGGATACTTGATGCCCATATCGAAACATGAAAATCAACATTGATTAAATAAAGAACAATATTACACCATTAAGATAAATGATGTAGAATATAACATCTATCATTATCATTGTTATTACTATCATTACTTTTTTTTAAATCGTTTTTTGTTGTTGTTGTCATTATTATCATTATTATTAATAATCCTATTATTATTCGCAATTTAGGTTTATTCCACCTTTTAATTGGAACATGAACTATGCTCTACGAACGTCAAAATAAACATATCCAATAAAAGATAGATAGATATAATTTACATATTCTTCTTCCTCCATCCGTCTCTTTCGTCCGCAGATATCTGTTCGTTCCTATTTTCACCACTTCCCACTCAATATATTGCCTCATAAAAGTCTAAGTGAATGAAACCATAGACGTAATAAGGCAACACTTACAATACTGTTCACAGACTAGGTTTTCCGTTATAATATTAACATGAATAATGCTCTACAAAATAAGACTTATTTCTAAGCGCGAATGGTTTATTATTTTAAGTCGAAGAGATTTTTCAACCGGGCACAAACCTTTCAGATTTAATAACCGTATCATGAGGCTCAATATTTCAGTATCGCATACTCTCTTAAGTTCTAAATCCTTCTTTAGACTTAAACTGTTTTAAGTATTTAAAGCTTCATTTAATCGAATATACGGTTAAAAGTTTTAATGAAAGTAACTTTTGCAAATAAATCATTTAGGACTGATGTCACTTGCGCGCTCACAGCCAAAAGTAAATCGTATTGGACCATCCATTAGACTTTTTGCCGCTCTTTGCTCACTCTCTATAGATGGAAATAAAATAATAAGCCAAAAGAATTGGGAATAGGCCCACTCTTTTTCTTCTTAAACCACGAATGTCTTTCGTCCACTGATGTTCGTTCTTATTTTCCCCTCCCGACACCTAAAGTATTCCGCCGACCCCCTGTTCAGATTATCATGTTCCCAAACACGATTTCCCCTTTTCCCGTCCTTCGGGAAAAAAAAAACACGTAAGAATGATGGTCCAAATTCCTAATACTAGCTCAATATACCCCAAAGAAAATATGAAAGTTTGCCCCGTATAACAAATACATATAAATAAAATTTGTCTGTGGCTCATCATTCCAACGAGTACGAGTCATGAACGAAAGAGAATTGTATAGAGACATATTTTATGTTCCGTGTCAAATGCCTGAGCGTTTTTATGTTGAAATAAGTGACCTTCATATCATTATAATTGATAGTAGCATTATTTCGTTAAACGAGGTACTTTAATAAAAGTCAAAATATATATAGGCCTATGATCATATAATATAATCAAAAATTATATAATAATTCTACCTTTATTCAACGGTTTACAAATCATTTCAACTTAATTGACAAACGCAGGAGACCACCATCTTAAATTTACTGCTGATTTATTCATGCAACGAGAGATAATGGCAGTGATTGCAAGTCGGAATCTTATTGAATTCAGACAAGAATACAGTTTGCATGAAGAGATCAGGGAGTTGGGCTCCCTGGTAGTAGGCCAAATGCTAAAACCATGGACTTCCACCCAATGTGTTTTCCACTGCATCGGGGCAGTGCGTGTAGAGTTTCAGCATGGTCCAAGGTTTCAGGCAGGGCTGACCTAATCCTAATACAAACAAAGCTCGACGATGTTACTAATGCATATTCATTGGGGCATAAGCGAAGGCACTACGTCAGCATACATTAGCGCGAACTTTTGACCCCCGACACTGGCAGATTCGTCTGGACGTTCGTGTGGACGGAAATTTGGGGATTGCGCGATCATTGGAGAGACCAATCAGGGTACTATTGGATAATTCGTTTTTCTGATTCTGTCACGACACAGAAAAGTCCAAAATTCCTTTGTCATTTCTTATTTAAAAACAAAAAAATAAAATCACGAAGCAAAAAACGTGTTGCTATTTCGTTTCTGGTGGTGAAAAACACGAATCAGAAATCAGAAAACTAAAACTAGAAAAACTCTTTCTGATTTCTGAATTCTGATTCGCACCACAGAAAAGGAAATCGCAACACGTTTTTTGCTTCGTGATTTTGTTTCTTGATCAAGAATCACAAATCGCATTGCGATCTCGGCTCTCTGATTTCTGATTTTGTTTTCATCTCACGAATATTAAAGAGCGCCCTCTACGTCGGTGGTTTTTTAATTTTATGCGCACGTTGTACTGATCTTCGCTCGCGACAATCCTCTTGCCCCCTGACTGAATCATCATGGCTTTCTCCAGCGTGTTCTATTCGGAAAACACACGGTTGACCGTCCAACATGTAGACGTGTCGTGCCTAAATCTTGGTAGACTTTTTAAGGTTAGTATGAAGCTATTCTGAAGCAATATTTTTGTTTAAAATTGTTTAAATTAAGGCTTTTTACTGTCACTAGTGTCACTGTGTCGGGTACGGCTACACATAAACGAGTCCACTCAATTATCCATAATGGTCCCATGTATTGGTTTATAATATGCCACGACCACGTGCAGCGCAGCCAACGTCGAAGAATACAAAAATATTTAAAAGACTCACAGTTAGGGCCCAACAGTTACACCTCTAATCTTGTCGCTTACTTTATAGTCTTCCATTTATTCTCTCTTCTGTGTGATTGAGCTTGAAATTAAGATAATGCAAAAACCTGGCTTGTAATTTTGATTTTAGTCGGGTAGACATGTAACTTGTTCATTTTAGTAGTCTACTAACTTAGTAGTAGATCTACTTATGCCAGTTATGGAGCCTTTTTAGTATTGATTGTCATGATACGAATGTTAGCTGTACTATACTACCTCCTCCAAGGTACTACTGAGCTATAGCTCAGGAAACCTGGTTGCGCAGCGATCAGGCTCAGGATGAACCAGCCCACTCAAGGCAGCATGTGTCAAGGTTACCAGGCTTTAGGCTGTTAAGAATTGCATGAAATTAAGAAATAGAAAATTAACAACTTGTACTTACCTGCATGCTCGGATAATTTGTCCACAATTAAGACCCTCCAGAATGCAATTTCTCTTGTGATTTTAAGAGGCTAAGCTTAATTTTTTTTTGTCCGATTAGAAACGTTCCCGTCTTAAGGCTGCCATTTTGTAATTCGAAATGTAGAATACGCATGCGCCGTATCGTAACATTGTATGAATATTCATGAAGCGCTGAGAAAAGCGATTTTGATAATCTATTATGCGAGTCTGCAGTCAAAATGGAAATCGAACAGGAAATATCTGAGATCGTCATGTGAGAATCGCGCTTCATCCTGAGCCCGATCGCTGCGTGACCGTGCTTCCTGAGCTAACTGAGCTAGAGCTAGGCTTAGGCCACCGTACCCAGTCGGGTAACTGTGTTCAGCCGCTTTCGTCATAGATCTAACGTTGCATGATACATGTGATATTGACTTATTGTTAACAATTCTAACTGATAGACTAAAAAAGTTAGAGTAGAGAAGGTCTATCAAAATGAGTTCGCATCTTCATAATTTGCACTCAAAACACAATATCAATTCTAAGAATTGACAACACGATGTCAATTTGTAGAATTGACCTCGCAGCCGAAATGAGATGTGCATGTCTATTTTGTACACACGCCAGGGACACACGCTACAGCATGCATTTTGCATTTTCCACATGTTATTGTGCGGGCACATTTGTTGTGATTTGGAATTAAACATTACAAATTGAAAATGGATATGTAAAGATAGCAAAAGGAACAACCACTCATGGACATAGAAATTTATGTATTCATGATAAAAGATTGAGGTTTTCTTACTGACAGTCATCACCAAAATGGTGACATTCATGACATTAGTCCCATATGTGGTGCTGGGGTGATAATTTGCATACATTAAGATTTTCATCATGTTTTCGGGTTGTCCGTCCGTATGTCTGTACGTCCGTCTTGTTTGCCCGTTATCGCGATATCTCAAGAACCACTTAAGATATGAACTTCTAACATGGGGATAGTATGTAGCACCATACAAAGACAATCTGATTAGATTTTAGAGTACACAGGTCAAAGGTCAAGGGTCACAGAGGTCAACTTATGAAATTCCAGGTATTGGCCTCATGGCGATATTTCAAAAACCACGTGAGATATGAACTTCAAATTTGATGAGGTCTTCATCTACATGTACATGTATAGGAAGACAAGCTGACTAGATTTTTGGTGTAGTGAGGTCAAAAGTCATAGGTCACAGAGGTCAATTTCTGAAATTACTGGTTTTATAAAGGCGGAGGCATCTAGGAGACGCAGTCGCATTTGTCTTGTTTGGTCATGTGTCACATTGCTCTCCAACTCGGGCTGTAACTACCCACTGAAGATCTGCTACCCTTTGGACGGTTTTGAATTTCATAAAATTCAAGACGAAAAAATATAAAAATTTGTACTTTCATGCAAGCTCGGATAATTTGTCCAACCTTCTGAACCTCCAGAATTCCCATTTGCTCTTGATTTTAAGAGGCAAAACTTTTCTTCTTTTTTTTATTGGAAGCGTTCCCGTACGTGTTAAGGCCGCCATTTTTTAATTCAAAATGTAGAAAACGCATAAAGTGCGATTCTCACGTCACTGTTCAATTTCTTTTCGACTGCAGAAGGGACTCGCTTATATCAAAATTGCACTTCTCAGCGTATCATGAATATTCATACACTGCAGAATACGGCGCATGCGTATTTTACAATTCGATTAAAAAATTGCGGCCTTAATCGAAAAAAATAAAAGTTTTGCCTCTTAAAATCAAAAGCAAATGCTGCAATGATGTGCGAGTACAAACATTATTTAAATTGTTATTTGTTTCCTCATTCTGATGATAGAAAATTCATTTAGCTCATGATATATTAGTTATTACATGTCATCCAAAAAAAAGAATATCTGGAGAAATGTGTACATTAGAAAAGTAGAAGTTGATCTCATTTTTCTTTTTGTTTATTGTAGTTGCAACCGGACACTATATATTTAGTGTCAGATGAAAACAGGGCCACGCTACCAGAAGATGGAAAGTTCATGGCCATTGAGCTCTCGGCCACGACTCACTATAGAGTTATGGGAAATCCAGTATGCCCTCCTCCACTGCCGGCTCAAGCTACCACACCCAGGCCGGATGCTGTCCTGTACAGGACTGGCGCCATTGCCGGTAAATATTTTCATTATCTTCAATGCCTCTGCTACCTAAAATGGAGCCGCTGGCATTGTGCTTTCTGGTTGTCTGTCTGTCCTATTTTCTCTTTCTCTTAATATCTCAAGTCCAAGAACCACATTTAAATATTAGTACTACATGTACATGTACATGTGTCATCACCATTGAATTCAACATTTCATTCTGTTTAACACATGATATCTGGGCTAACGGAGAGGTATTGTCATGAATTTTGTGTCATTTGAAAGCTGCATACAAGCTCTATCATACCTGTAAATATGAGCTCTGCCTCACTAGTACATGAAATCGTCACACTGCACTTGAGAATGAAAAATGGAGAGGGGGGTGGGGGGCGGTACACACAAAGTCTATGGGAGCGTCAGCGACCCCATTTGTGTACTTTTGCCGCGATACGCTCAAGGATATATATTTTTTTTTGCGAGCTTTCATGACTTTAGAGCCTTGCGCACCTTTTGATACCAATTTTTTTTTTCTTCAAATTTATAAAGTTTCTACCTTTGGGAAACACAAAACCTCAAAAATTGCTGTGCTGTGCGCGGCCCAAATGACAATTTTCCCATTGAAAGTGTATTGTAGCGACTCGAAACAGAAATGCAGATACGCGATACCTTTGATTTGTACTTAAATGCCGATAACTCGAGCAGTATTTGAGTAAGAGGTATGAAACTTTGTAGGGTTATTCAGTATAAGATGCCCTAACTACATTCAAGTTTCAGAAGTTTTGGTCAATCCTTGGATCCTGGGAGGGGGGGGGGGGGGGGCGTAATCGGCTCCTAGCCGTGAGGTGACCGAAAAAAACAGTCCCAGTTTTGGGGTTAAGAAAAAAAATAATGAAATGAAGAAACCCCCTATAACTATATATTTTTGGAAAGGAAAATTTCATGAGCAATTCAAATCTGGTGAGAAATTAAGGGTCAGAGTCTGGTAGAAAAGATATGGAGTCTCCAAATAAAAATGTTTGGGGCCCTCAAAAATCAAATATTTTCCCTTATAAGATGTTACCACCCAACCCTATCCCATTTGAATGCCATTTTTAAAATCCGCATGAAATTTCCTTTCAGAAAATGCATACTTTTGTAGGGATAGTTAATATTTTTCAAGTTATTACACTTTGATCCAGGTGATAGGTGCTTGATTTTTAGATTAAGGTGGCGTAACACAAAAGGGGGCGAGTTCAAAACGCATAGCCAGATACACTTCAGAAAAAATTTAGAAATAAAAACAATAGTATTCAACAGAGAGTAAAATAAATCCCCCCCCCCCCCCGGTGCTATTAGGGTTAACCCTTACTTAACGGGGCTATTTTGAGAACCTCCCTGACTAGGGGGGGCCTCAGAGGCCCCCCCCCCCTAAGATCCCGGCCCCAAAAGGGCCGATCGCCATGAAATTTTTCACGCGTCTCCAAAATTACGCAAAGGAAGAGACCTCACTGTTATTTTTGCTGAAAATTGCTTATTTTATCAATTATGCTAATTTATGCAAATCATATTCATATATATGATTTTTATCGATAATTACCTGATATTTATCAATAATTACTTGATTTCTTGGCAAAAAGTTTCTTAAAAGCCTATTGGGCATTATCAGATAAAAAAATTGTCCATGTGTATTTCAAACCTTATGTATTTATTTCATTGTTTTATGAATTTCTTATGTATTCTATTGTTTTAATTATTATGAATTTTATTGTTTTAGGACTTCTGATACTTTAGGTCATTATATTGATCAATTTTTAGCTTCAATAAATGATAAATAAAGTCTAAAGAGTGAAATATCACCGATTTATAGACCAAACTAGAAACTTCACTTTGCCATTCGTTTTGTACACAAAATGACAAAAATGCTCAATTTTCTGCTTGACCTTTGGTCACGAAAGGTCATTGTCTCTCTAGCCGAATGTCAGATTTTCGAAAATTCGGTGTCGAAAGATCTGTTAGACTTAAAAGTAGAAACTCATTAAGCGGCATCGCTGAAAATGCAGCGGTTTTGATTGCGCGACAAAATTTGTCTAATTAATTAATTAGTTAATTAAGAGTTAAGTGCCAGAATAGGGTTAACAGGAAGTGTAGTATGTGCTCCACAATGTTCAATAACCTCTTTCCCTTCACTCCTAAGGGCCGTCCACTGCCACACACTTGCATGGAATGCAGCCTAAGGCAAGCGCGGGTAAAGTATTCAAAAGGTATGTGTTTCCCCCTTTTATTCTTTTATAATAATTTTTGTTTTTTTGGTTGTCATCATAATGCTTGTCATGCAATTGGGCAATCCAAACTTCATCGTAAGCCCGTGGGCAATCAAATTATGCTTTGACAAAAACACAAATGATAATACATTAGACTTGTTCTTAATTAATTTTTTTTTAATCCTTAACATAAAAAAAAAACCTCTCCAGAGTCGAGATCAGTTTTTGTAGATTATGGTTTTGTGATCAGTAGGCCTATGCCTAATTCAAACTGTAAGTATTCCATCATTAAAAAACAATATATCGACAGAAATATGTTGTTGGGGAAAAATGTGTTAACCCTAATCAGCCCGGGCCATTTCGAAATCGTATAGCCCGGGGGGGGGGGGGCTAATTTGGCCCCCCCCCCCTGAGATCTCGGCCGTCGACTGCGCAATCGCAACGAAAATTTGCACGCACGTCCCCTGTGACGTAATCTCCAAAATTGTATAGTTTATTTTTCCGAAAATTGTTTTGTTTTAATTATTTATGCTAATTATGCTAATTTATGCATGAAATTAGACCTTTTTTTTCTAAATCACTTAATAAAGCTTGAATTATGCTAATTTTTGGTCTAGATACTCTTTGTAGTATTCATAACGAGTGTACTACAAAAAAAAATGCAGTATTGAAATTAATTTCTTATGTATTTGTTTTTTGACCCTTTTATTTTTATTGTTTTTTTGATGAAATTTGTCGGCGACATATTTTCAATCATAAATAGCATCCAATTAAATGATTTTCATCAATAAAAGCAAAAATAATCACACAGTTATGAATTTTAGCTGAAAACACAATTTGTATTGACATTGTACATGAAATCACGGGGGTCACAAATTTGGTCTCAAAAGATGCGCGAGACTTCAAAGGAAAAAGTCATGAAACCCCGCGGCCATAGCTTCTCGCGTCAAAAATTTGACTGATAATGGACCATCTGTAAAAAAAAAAAAAAAATGTAATCGCATCATTGCTAAAACCTGCAGTGGATATTTTTTTCTCTTGTTTTACAGGAAGATCCTTCTTGCAACATTTGATGAAAGGGGGAGAGCTTTGAAAAGTGACCGTACCTTTTACATCACCCTCAGAGCAGGGGACTACAATGTTCCCTCCGTCAAGGAAAAAATAATGGAAGAGCTTGGCATCCAGGAGGAAATGTTGCTCCTTGACGCAAACAACATGCAGTTGTCAGACACGTTGTCAACACGAGGTAAACAATTGGATTTTTATTCCCACTTAACCCTAATCAGACTGGGGGGGGGGGCCCCTCAACATTTTCCGCTACCATTCCGCTGCACGAAATTTGTTGACAGCGCCGCTCACTGACTTTTTACTTTCAAGTCTCGCGCATCTTTTGAAACCATTTTCGCGAAAATAGGGCATACCGTTACGACGCTGCATGACCTTTTATACATGCTCGTCGGACTGAAAATGGCTCAAAAACGTGATTTTGTGTACAAAATCAATGCAAATGGAGTTTTCTCACGTTATTCATAAAGAGTTGATTATTTTCACTTTCATTGGCTGAAATTAAGTTATTTGAGTATAGTTATGCTTCAAAAAGGTTCTAGAATAAATTTTGCGAAAAAAAACATCAAGCACAAAAGGTCGAAAAACAAAGAAATACATAATAAATTCATATATTGATACCGGATTTTTTTTTCAAGTACAATTGTTAGGAATGCTACAAAGAATATTAACACCAAAAAATTAGCATTTTATGAGCGTTATTTAGTGATTTAGAGCAAAAATGGTTTCAAAAGATGCGCGAGACTTGACAGTAAAAAGTCAGTGAGCGGTGCGGTCAAAAAAAATTGCGCAGCGGAATGGTCGTGGAGTCTGATTAGGGTTAAAATTCACACCTCCAATCTTAAATTTACTCAATTTACAAAAATGCCCTTTTCTGGGATTTTCTGGTAATAAATTAACAACCACTAATTTCCTCCATATATTTCATAATTGATGTGTGAGTTTTTAAGTCATTTGGTGCATTTTGAGAGAAGTTACATTACTTTAAAGTGAGAAAAATATGATTGTGTACAATAAGGCACTCCATGGCTTGGCCCCCATTTATCTCAGTAAACTCCTGACGTTAAAATCACCCACCCAGTCCTACAGGCTCCGTAGTTCCCATGATACCATGCTCCTGAGTCTTCCACCTTGTAAAACAAAGGTTACTCTAGGTGACCGCGCCTTTGTTAGCGCTGCACCCAAACTCTGGAATAGTCTCCCTGCCACAATTAGACATACATCATCAATCAATGTGTTTAAAAATAACCTGAAAACCTATCTGTTTCAGGAAAGTTTTACATAGACATTTTCATTGTAAAGCATACACAGGTTCCCCCTTAGCATCGATTTTAACTTTTAAATGTTTATTTGTATTGTTCCTTTTACTATCATTATGTCATGCGCAGTTGAGTATACATATAGAAACTGCGCATTATAAATTTTCAATTATTATTATTATTATTATTATGTACACTGATAATGCTTATCACCTGCAACAACAAAAAGCATTTGTCTATTGCATCACACTTTTTCAGGTAATTGTGGATACTGTTTAAATTATTAATATTATGGATTGTATTTCTTTACACTTATTTTCTTTAGAAAGAGCATTCTGGGTCATTCCGTCACGCATTATGAAGGCCGTGACTGCCACAGACTATGAGTCTTATAAGGAAAGTGCAAGGAAACCCAAGTAAGTAATGTTAATTTATTAATGTACAGTCAACCTTGCCTAAGTCAAACTGCCATAAGTCGAATAATCTTCAAGTCAAAGGCCTTTTCAAGTCATCTTCTTTTTATATTCTATTGCTTTTAACCCTTCATAAGTCGAATTTTTTTCTAAGTCGAAGCTGTTTCTTCAGTCCCAAAAGATTTGACTTAAGCAAGGTTGACTGTATTTATAAACAAGTTGTTCTGTAAAAAAAAATATGTTAGTATAGAATGAATGTTACATGAAAAGTCCATTTATATTGAAAAAAATAGCCCTCGATTACTTTCTATATCTCTTAGAGCTAGGATCACCTAATTCATACCTGTGGTATATCTGTTGAAGACTCAGATCATGTTGGAATATGGGTCATATTCGACAAAGTTCAAAGAACAATGAACTTAGCATACCAAGATGTACTATTCTGTACACACAATAACTTGCCACAACTTTGAGGTAGGGCCGCAATATTCATACATCTCTTGAAGACACAGCCCCAGATCAAATATGGGTGATATTCGAAAGAGGTGAAAGGTCAAATGGTCAATGAACTTTTTATGGAAAGCATTGTACACACAATAACTTTCTGTATCTTCGAGCTGCGATCACCATATTCATACCAGTGGTGCATCTCTTGAAGACTCTGGTCAAGTTCGGATATGGGTCATATTTGGAAAGTTGAAAGGTCAATGAACTTTAAATAAAAAGTACTGTGCTATGCTGTACACACAATAACTTTTCACAGGTTTGAGGTAGGATCGCCATATATAAGACCAGTTGTAGCGTACATCTCGTGAAGACCTGGCTCAAGTTTAAAACTGGGCCACATTGGCAAAGATGAAAGGTCAAAAGATAAATGAACTCTTGGGACTTCTAATACTTAAGGACATTTCATTGATCAATTTGTAGCCTGAATATGAATTAAGTTGTTTTTAATAAAAGCACAACAATGAGCGAAACATATCTGAAGGTTTGATGAAAATCCGACAAAGGATACAAAAGTTGTGAATTTATAAATTTTGATTTTGTGACGTCACATGCGAGCTGCTCTCCCATATGTTGTGTACTGTCAATTCCATAAATTGCCATTTTTCTCTGAATAATAGGAATTTCTTTACTTGTGTATTCGATATATTATCAGACACATGTTTTTATACACGCCTCTATGAAATAGATCCATTCCTTCATCAAGAACAATGAAAAAAAGGGTAATTCGTGGAAATTACAGTACACAACATATGGGAGAGCAGCTCGCAAGTGACGTCACCAAAGTAAACTTTAAAAATCCACAACTTCGTTATCCTTTGATGGATTTTCTTGAAGTAATATATATGTTTCTCTCATTCTTCTGCTTTTATTAAAACCAACTTAATTTCAGGGTGGACATTCCCTTCAAAGCCTGAAATGAAATGGTTTGGCATAATGGCGAGATGCAGGCGAGACAGTGCTTGGCGTTTTCCTTAGTTATGTTTCAGAAGTCTATCTTGACAAGTTTCAAGACGAGCATGATCTGTTAAAAGCACATTTGAACAGTCTTGTAAAGCAATTTTAGGAAAAGCAGTATTATGTACACAAAATAATGTATGCACAATTTTTGGCCCGACATAGGATTATATAATATTGTGTTACGTAGCAATAGAGTGTAGATTTTTTTTTTTTAACTTGGGTCTCAAAAGTTGGGAGACACTTGACAAAAAAAAGTCTCAAGAAGATTGTTGCGATTTGCAATGGTTGCATGGCAGTAACAGATTATGTAGAGGGGTTGACACCCCCCCCCCCCCCCCATGTCAGAATAGGGTTAAACAATCCGTCATCTCTGCTACCGTCCTGTTATACGACATACGACTTTCGGTATGCTGAAAAGCAAAAATTGCTTAAAGGATTAGCAGGACCCAAGAAAAGTAGTTTGTACTAGAAGCAGAATAATTACAGGAACATAACAAAACAAGTTTGACAAAAATCAGACTACTAATAAGAAAGTTACGAATTATTTCATGAAATGAGAAATGATGAAAATCACTGCCTTTTTAAGACAAATTAAAAATGACGTCATGGGCTTGTGACGTTACTCCTCCCCTATTCACCAATTGTTTCGTATATTATAATATGCTAAACTTTCACTTTTGCCCCAAGAAACTGATTTCATAATGCTTTGCCCAAGATATATTGACGTTAAAAGGTAATATGCAAGTATTCCCTTTCATGGAATAAGTATTTTCCAACAGAAACACTAAAAAAATGATATTTTGATAAGTTAATATATTCATAAATATATATTTTGTATTCAAATTTTTATCAAAATTCCCATTTTTCATGTTTCTAAAAGAAAGGAACTTACTTAATATTAGGGGATACATGCTAAAGCTTGTTAACATCAATATAACTTGGGCAAAGAGCGTAGGAAATTAGTTTCTAAGGGAAAAAATAAAAATATAGCATATTATAATATTCAAAACAATTGGTGAATAGTGGAGGAGTGACGTCACAAGCCCATGACTTAATTTTCAATTTGTCTAAAAAGGGCAGTGATTATCATTTTTTCTTATTTAATGAAAAAATTCATAACTTTCTTATTTACTTGTCCGATTTCCGTCAAATTTGTTTTGTTATGTTTCTCTATTTTGTCCGCTTTTATTACAAGCTACTTTTCTTTGGCCCGGACTACTCCTTTAAATGGATTTTTATTTCCCAAACTCACGACTAAATGTAGCTTTAAATCAAATTTTGATAAGATTTTACCTTGTATTACCCTTGTGTAATTCATGATTACATAAAAGATGGCTCAGTTGTTAGAGCAGTAGGCTCCTAACAGGGATATCCCACTATATAGGGATATCTTTGGTAAGACGTTTATCCTAGTACATTTCCCCATGTCGCTTATACTTATGCATTTTTTTTGTTGGTGCTTTCTTAGTATTCATTAATGAAACATTTGTTTATATCATCTTGCTTCTTGATTCACTTCATAGAAAATTGAAACTATCTGACACAGCAGATGCCCTCCTTGAAGTGGAGGATACTCTCCTGGCACTAGTTGATGCTGCATCAACAGCAGCATCAGCTGACCGGGTGTCTGTGGTGCTGCCCTGCAGCATCACAGACATCCGGAAGCTGCAGGATGCATTTGCGTGCATTATTTGCAAAGGTGAGTCGTTCATGTACATTAGTCGTTGCTTTAACCCTAATAGCACCGGGCTATTTCAGACCTTGCTACCACCGGGCTATTTCAGACCTTGCTACCACCGGGGGGGGGGGGCATTATGGCCCACCCTTCAGATCTTGGCCGCCGATTGCGCAAGTAGCGCGAAAATTTGCATGATTGTAGTGTGCGATGTAATCTACAAGATTATATAGTTAGTTTTTCCGAAATAATAGTTTTTTATTTATATCAATTAATTATGCAAATTTATGCGTGAAATCATACTTTTTGCTCTAAATCACTGAATAAAGCTCCTAGAATGCTAATTTTGGGTGTAAATATTCTTTGTAGCGTTCCTAACAATTGTACTTGAGAAAAATTCTTGTATCAAAATCAATTTCTTATGTATTTTATTGTTTTATGAATTCTTATGTATTTCTTTGTTTTTCGACCTATTGTTTTGTTGTTTTTTCGCAATATTTGTCGTACAACCTTTTGGAAGCATAATTATGTAAAATAAATCAATTTCAGCCAATGAAAGTCAAAATAATGAATATCTTTATGAATAAGGTGAGAAGACTCCATTTGCATTGACTTTGTACACAAAATCATGTTTTTGAGCCATTTTCTGTCTGACAATCATGTATAAAAGGTCGTGCAGCGATGTAACGGTATTCCCGATTTTTGCAAAAATGGTGTCAAAGTAAAAAGTCGGCGAGTGGCGCGGTCAAAATATTTCGCGTGGTGGAATGGTCGCGGAAAATGTTGAGGGGGGCCATTGTGCCCCCCCCCCCCCCCTCCGGTGCTATTAGGGTTAAGGACGAGTTACACCATAGCTATAATGAAAATTGTGATAACTATAAATATACATACATTCACCTGAAGTTATGTGGTGAAGGAATGGAATATCAGTGTAGAGAGCATTGATACACATACATACATGTACTGTTGACCAATTTTGTGTTATAGTTTTGCAGTTATCATTATGGCTCATGCCCATTTGTCGTGACTCGGGTCAGGTAATTATCTAGCGGAATGTCGATTTTCAAAAAATGTGTCAAACGATCTGTAAGACATGAAAAAGTCGTGAAGCGGCATTGCTGAAAACGCCTGAAAACACTACCTCTTGAGACCCATGGTAAGGAATTTTTAAATGATACTGATAGGTGATTTACCCCCCGTTGCAGTTGGGTTAAAAGAAGAGTCCACCCAGAAATTAAGTTTGTTTTATGAAAAGCAGAAAATTAGAGAAACCGATAAAAAAAAGTTTGAGGAAAATCAGACTTATTATAAGAAAGTTATGAATATTTTATGATGCAAAAATAGCTGATCACTATGACAAATCAGCAACGGTGATGTCATGCCAACAGTTCTTGCCATTTGTTTTCTATATGGTTATAAATTTTCCCCTCATTTTTTGAGAAACTGCTTTCATCATACTTTTGCCCAAGTTATATTGATCGAAATATGCCCTCCCAGGCCAATTTGAATGCCACAATGAAACAAAATTATTATCTCAAAATATATGTTATTGAATCGCAGATGGTGTAGTAAATCCTGTTGTCTCTGCATGCTGCAAGAGTTTGCTGGGCTGCCAGGTATGCCTCGAGAGCTGGTGGGAGAACTCTCCTCAATGTCCCAAGTGTAGGGCAGAGGACTCGGAAATACAAGCCATCCGGGTAAAGGGCCTGGATGCAGCATTCAAGCTCCTCAGGCCCTTGACAAAGGTGTAGACATCTTTACAGGTTTTTAGGGCGGAGGCATATAGGAGAGGTAGTCCCATTTGTAATTAGTTCCAAAAAAAACAGAAGTCAATTTATGAAATATTACAGTTTTAAAGGGCAGAAGGATATAGGAGATGAAGTCACATTTGTCTTGTTACCATATTTGGGAATCCTGGCCACAAGAACAGATATATACCTCTATCATGATACCTCAAATTGTTTATTCATTTCAGGGAACCTATTTTTTTATCATATATGTGCGTGTGTGTGTATGTGTGAGTATAATTATGTGTAAAATAAAATGGTCATGCAGCTGTCCGTATGAGTATGACACCTTTGCTAATAGAATGGACATGTACACTGCACCTCATTAAATATGAACATGTACAGTATAAATATATATATATATATATATATTTTTTTTTTTCTATATTGAAGAAAACTTACTGCCTTTCATCTAGCTGGTCATATGTTCATCATGTGTGAAACCTTGCCAAAAATAATAGAATCATACTTTTGAAATATATGCTGTTTAAAGAAACTATTTTTTCCAAACATTTATCCAGCCTTTACTTTCAGGGAACTTATTTATATCACAAGTTTGAAATCTTGCCAAAATAATAGAAGCATACTTTTGAAATATATACTGTATAAAGAAACTTTTTTTTCCAAAACATTTATCCAGTCCTTGGTTTCAGGGGACTTATTGGTATCAGAAGTGTGAAACCTTCCCAAATGAATAGATATATGCCTTTGAAATAAATACTATACAAAGAAATTTTTTCAAAATACAGTTATCATTGGGTCTCTACAAAAAATAGTCTGCAAGTTCAGACTCTAATTTGACATTTGACAAATTATATGTTTGAGGAGGAGAGTAGACCCCTACCCACTTGTGTGTCAAAGCAGCCAATTATCATTATGCAATATGCGACGGATGTGAGTATGTGCATGGAAACTAGAGGAAGAAGGTGAAAGCATATAGCTGGGAAAGAATTTTATCAGGTACAGCTGGATTAAAATTAAAACCGGGGGGGGGGGAATTTTATCAGCTGAGATTAATCTCGGCTGACAAAATTTTGAGCTTTCACCTTCTTCCTCTAATAGTTTTCAGGCACATACCCACATCCGTCGCATATTGCATAATTGGCGCTGCTTTGACACAGACTATTTTTTGTTGGGTGTCAGGGTGTCAGGGGGTCATAAAACGGAGAGACCCGTTATCATCAAAATTATTCATACCCCTGTGAAATTTGTTGATTTTGGGGGGTTTTATTTCTCCAGGATGAATGGCAGTGTTGCAAAACTTGGTCCCCAGTGTAATAATATCGATTCTACCCTGTCTATTCACAATGATGGGGAATTACCTCATTTGTATAACAATAGGTACATGTATGTGCTAATAACTTTGGCCTTTCCAAAATTATTCGTACCCCAGTCAAATATATTTAAAACAAAGTATTCATATTGGGTTTGTGCTTCCAAGTCATGTTTTAAATGGTCACTACCTGTTAGAAAGTCTTGTCTGGATCCTCAATTGATGGTTGCCATGGTGACAGAGGGTGTATGAAAGTGATAGAGAAGACTTACTTACAGGTTGTGACAATTTAAAATATGGTTTGGAAGCACAAAATAAAAATGAATACTTTAGTTTTGAAAATATTTGAGTGGGGT
Organism: Strongylocentrotus droebachiensis; assembly: GCA_035222895.1. Lineage (NCBI taxonomy): Eukaryota > Metazoa > Echinodermata > Echinoidea > Camarodonta > Strongylocentrotidae > Strongylocentrotus > Strongylocentrotus droebachiensis. The sequence continues at coordinate 248,845 of JAVYIG010001566.1, read as the reverse complement.
ATGAATAATATTGGAAAGGCCAAAAAATGAGGTAGGCCTAATTCCTGCATCATCAATTGACGCGAGAATTGATATTTTTACGAAATTGTTACTTGTGAGAAAAAAAACAAAAAACGACAAATTCACAGGGGTATGAATAATTTTTAAAACAATTGCATATATGCTGCTATCAGTTTCAGGGAGCTTATATTTTTCCATGTGTGTGAAATCGTGCCAAATAGTAAATCGCACCTTTATAGAAATGTATGCCATGTGATGAAAATAAGGATGATTATGCATAGTCATTAGTCAGTCAGTCTTTCAACAAAATGCATCAAAAACATTGACTTTAAAATAAGTGGCTCTTTAATCAGGATTGGGAACCTATCTAAAAATTGCTAATTTATGCAGTTGTGCAATGGATGGTCATCAACATAGGACCAATGTAGAGGCAGTTGATGCTTTTGTAAATTGTGTGCCCAAAACTAACAAATCAGAGCTTTATTCTCATCAGAAGTGTGCAATTCTGCAAAAGAATATATACATACCTTGTTCATGTATACACTATGTCAAGATACTTTTTTAAGTAAAATATCTATGCAGCTGACAATACTTGAAATATGTTTTCATCAGAATTGTGATACCTTTGCTCTTGAATGACATGTACAATGTAAATATAGATAGTTTTTTGTTTTTTTGTTAAGTATCTTTTGACTTGTACTTTTTTTTTGGTGGTAGAAATAAGTTTGTTTTTGTATCTAAGTAAAGTTACTGCCTTCTATCTAGCTGGTAATATGTTTATTATGGGTGAAACCTTGCCAAAATAGTAGATAAACTGTACATACCTTTGAAAAATATACATGTAAAGAACCATATCCAAAATATAAATATATGTAACTTCCAATTTTAGGGAGCTTATATTTTTCCATGTGTGTGAAATCGTGCCAAATAGTAAATCGCACCTTTATAGAAATGTATGCCATGTGATGAAAATAAGGATGATTATGCATAGTCATTAGTCAGTCAGTCTTTCAACAAAATGAATCAAAAACATTGACTTTAAAATAAGTGGCTCTTTAATCAGGATTGGGAACCTATCTAAAAATTGCTAATTTATGCAGTTGTGCAATGGATGGTCATCAACATAGGACCAATGTAGAGGCAGTTGATGCTTTTGTAAATTGTGTGCCCAAAACTAACAAATCAGAGCTTTATTCTCATCAGAAGTGTGCAATTCTGCAAAAGAATATATACATACCTTGTTCATGTATACACTATGTCAAGATACTTTTTTAAGTAAAATATCTATGCAGCTGACAATACTTGAAATATGTTTTCATCAGAATTGTGATACCTTTGCTCTTGAATGACATGTACAATGTAAATATAGATAGTTTTTTGTTTTTTTGTTAAGTATCTTTTGACTTGTACTTTTTTTTTGGTGGTAGAAATAAGTTTGTTTTTGTATCTAAGTAAAGTTACTGCCTTCCATCTAGCTGGTAATATGTTTATTATGGGTGAAACCTTGCCAAAATAATAGATAAACTGTACATACCTTTGAAATATATACATGTAAAGAACCATATCCAAAATATAAATATATGTAACTTCCAATTTTAGGGAGCTTATATTTTTCCAGGAGTGTGAAATCATGCCAAATAGTAGATCGTACCTTTATAGAAATATATGCCATGTGATGAAAATAAGGATGATTATAGTCAGTCAGTCTTTGAACAAAACTCATCAAAAACTTTAACTTTAAAATAGGTTGCCAACAATCAGGATTTGATACCTACATGTATTTAAAAATTGCCAATTTATGCAGTTGTACAAAGGGTGGTCATTGGAAATCTTTTATTTTTAACGTAAAAACTTGCCAAACTTCCCACATACATTTGGCATGGCTATATCTTCATTTTCCACATGCAAATTGGCTCATTCATGCAAGTTTTATACCTGCGTTGTTCTGTACAGCATTGGGTTGCATGATGTGTTGTACATGTCATAAAGACACATGCCCAACACTTGCACAAATTAGTAAGGAAATGAAACCAGCCACATCTAATATCCGTGGATCTGTGACCATACATTTCGTTCATGAAATAGCATAATTTAGCATCAAGATGTGATTTCATTGATGTTTCCTATTTAAGAAAAAAAAGCATCAAGTTGTATGCCCAAAACTAAAAATCATGCGCTCTCAATACCAGTAAATTTTCGTCAGAAGTGTGCAATTTTCCAAAGAATATGTACATCATGTACCTTAAACATTTATCATTATATGAAGATATTTTTTTATCAAAAATATTTATGAAGGGAACATATTTTCATCAGAAGTGTGAAAACTTTGTACTTAAAAAAATATGTACAGTGTAAATAGTTAGTTTTGTTACAATAATACCTGTTGACTCGTACTCTATATCTGTGGTATAACTGTAAGTTGAATGACATACAATTGTCATGTGCATTTACATATTTGTTTTGTTTCGGTTTTATTTGGGGGTTGTCTTCTTCTTCCCGTTGTCACGATATCTCAAGAACCACTTGTGATAAGAACTTCAAACTTGAGAATATTTATCACTATAGGAAGACGATTTGATTAGATTTTGGAGTAGGTAGGTTGAAATTCAGGGGTCACAGAGGTCAATTTGTGAAATTCCCAGTTTTAAGGGCAGAGGCATAATAGGAGACGCAGTCTTATTAGTCTTTTTTTCTATCCAAGAAAAGCATACAGTCCACATTCGCTGTGAGGTGCTCCAGACAAAGCAATATACCTTGCTATACTGAAGATACATAACACATATGTTTGTACATTGTTTGAAATTGGGGACCAGGATTTGCCTTGTTATAGAATAATGAAATCTTGTTGTATTGGTGCTTGTTACAACGGGTGTGGATGTACTGCATTTCATTTATATTGTCATGTTTATGTGTGAAACCTTGCCAAAAGAATAAACTACTACTTTTCTTGTTTTCCCCAAACAGCAATATTAATTGAAAATTATGTATTTGAGAGCAGGGTACTACATGTAGTTAAGATGTAAATTGCAAGTAAAAATGACATTCCAAAGTGCGTATTTTTAATAACAAAACACACACCAACACAAGTATGGGGTTATTGTAAGACCAAGTACTGCCTTCAATCTTGCTATACTTGCACTAATCATAATGAACCTCTACCTCTAGATTAATTTGTTTTGACTATGTGTAAAACAAATGTAAATGTTTCCTACCGGGCCTATACCTAATAAAGATGTAAATACGTTTAAAAATGAGATGTTGGTTTGTGCTTGTTTCAATGTTAAAGAGGAAAGCTACATGAACAAAATGTGAATAGGTGTCATTGAAGAAAGAAAAATTTAAGTAAGCAATGAAGCTTGAGAGAGAGAGAGAGAGAGGGAACATTTATTTCTGTAAACCCTTATAGCATTCTTAATGATAAAAGAAGAAAAAAATGTCCACAAACAATATCAAATATAGTAGGTTTAATCAAATGAGTCATATAATTGATAACAAGTAACAACATACTAATTGTCGCTTCCAATATAATAACATTCCCTCCCAAGATTTCTTACATCATACAGTCAACCTTGCCCAAGTCGAATCTGTTGGGACTGAAGAAATAGCTTCGACTTCTGAAGGGTTAAAAACAATAGAATATAAAGAGAAGATGACTTGAAAAGGCCTTAGACTTGGGCGATTATTCGACTTATGCGAGTTCGACTTAGGCAAGGTTGACTGTATATAGTACGGTAGAAGTTTCAGAGACTTAAAAACTTTGCCATTATGCTGTGCAGGCTCTAAACTATTTGAACAAAATACCTTACACATGTTTAATAAATAACAAGCTAGTTTCTCATGTCCAAATGAAAACACTTTTTACTATTTTCTAGTGTTTATTTACTACTGATATAATAAACAATATTGCTCTGTCCCAAGGACCTTGGAAAAATTCAACTGTAGTTTGCAATTATTTGTGCTAAGCTATTCCAAATGAACAATTTCCACGTTTAAAAGACAAGTGATGACGTATCTATTTCCATAAGGTGTTGCGCTCTATTTTCATTTGTTATGTTTTCATGTCATATACCATATATACAGTCCACCCCCGTAATAATGAGGTACTCAAGGTCAGGCCAATTACCTTGTAAAGAAATCTTGTTATATTGAACTCAAAGAAAATGTACATATGTCTGAAATTGGGAGAGTGGAAATCGCCTCATTATAACAAAATTTTGTAGTATTAATGCTCGTTACAACGGGAGTAGACTGTAGAACTCTAATTGCTATAATACAAGTTGTGTATAGTGCATATAAATAATACAATTATCAATATCAATATTATAATAGTGCTAAAGTTGTTAGTTTTTAATATTACGAGGATTCATTCTGACCGTTATTTATCTACTGTCGAACAACAAAACATAACTTTTGTGAGCATATAACTACATTTAGCAACACATCTCGCTATGTAAAACTTCTCTTTACATTGACTAACTAACTAGTAAACATTGACTAACTAGTTTAGTACCTACAAGTATGTTGTATTCAGACCTTATGCATCTCACATTCAAGATCATTAAAGTGAACCTTGTATACTTCAAGACAAAGTATTATTTACATCCATTGGATGAAAATACTTTAAATGTTTGGTTTTAAAGAAAACAGACGTTTATATGAGAGAAAAAAATTATAACTGTTAGAAAACACACAGAAGATATACATGTTGTAGATATAATATGTAATGATATTGAAATGTGAACCTGAAGAGATACAACAAAAATTCTTCTCCCACTATGAGAGCAAATTACAAGCCATTTTCGATATCAGCTAGTATGTGATTTTTACTTTGATAGAATAATAAAAGATAACATTTATCTAATGCTTAATACAATGCTCACCTGGTGTTTCTCAGCGCTTAGTGTTAACTAAATGGAAATGATAGTTAAGAATAGTGGGTAGGTCAAGAACTTCAGAATATTCACAAATTCCATCATAGAAGAAAAATACCTCCAAAACTATACCTAATAAATATTAGAGATTGAAAAAGGCAAATATCATTGGCCTCACAAAATTACGGCAAATTTACATAACTAAAGATTGTAAATGTACAGGTAGTTTGAGACATATTCCATTACATCATGCAATGTTACAAATTCAAAATAAGAATGGAACATTTTTTGATAAACGTTTACACCTAAATAAATACATTTGAAGGTATGAACAGTTCTGCATTGGTACAATCAATAAGTACACAGGAAAAAAGAGTCCAAATAAAATCATCTATGTGACCTGACGGCTTAAAACCACCAAGAAGTCGCCAGAATTATTTTTCTTAGTTTTATGCTTTTCTGAAACTATTCGAAGCTTTCATATGATACAAAACGTGTAGTTTACTAAAGTATAACCAAGTTAAATATCATGTTAGAGTAAGAGCTATCAATGATATACCACGCAAAACAACTAGCTTCTCCTGATGTTCCTTTTGCGACTTATTAGTAGTTTTGAGCTGTTGGGTCACAAATGAGCCTTGGTACAAAATGTAGCATCGTGATCAATAAACGTCATGAATACATTTATTACGAAATTGTTGGGGTCATTTTGCTAAAGAGCTATGCCCAAGAAGTATTTTGATCTATCTATTTGTTTGTGCGACACTTTAATTCAGTATTTTCTCAACAATGTAAATGGAAGTTTTGGAATTTTTATGACAAAACAAATTTGCTCACAAGGCAAGTCCAAGAGTTCCCATTTTGCATTTCATAGATTAAATTTCAAATAACTTCCTAACTTTTTTGTCTTACATTTAGATTTTCCTAAAACTTTCACTAACCGGTTTCTTTCATTTCTCTGATTTTAGTAAATCGGGCTAAATATGCAGGTTGATGCAATCAAAGTACATTCAAATATTTAAAGGTGTATTTTTTTATTAGTATTGGAGTAATACAGTACATGTTCAAATTTACAGACCCTTTACAAAATACGGGTAAAGTTAAAAACCAAGGGGTTTTTTTTAGGAAAGAAGAATAGCGGAATAAGGAGTAAAATCTCTTTGCTACTTTTTATGGAAAAAAAAAGGGTCTATCAAGTTTGAAACTGGATAATTGAAGAAATCTCGTCTATCTACCCGTATCGGGACAATTACCCCCTGGACAATTACCCGCCAGGACAACTGCCCCCCATAATTAGGGTTAGGTGTAGGGTTAGTGTGTAGATTTCTGGCAGGGGGTAGATGTCTGGGGGTAGTTCTCCTAGAACCCTATCTACCAATTGTAAACAAACTTGACGTGTGAGATTATTTTACAAGAATGAGAACCGGTAATGATATATATTGTTATTCTTAAATTGTCTAATTAATTGTGCAAATATGCAATTCTTTTCCTCTAATGAATTGTCATCTTTTTCAGTATTTAGTTTTAGGCATGTTTGTAGCTTGTCATATAATCAAAAGGTAAAATAAATGACACGTATTTAAATTTCATATTTCTTAGTGAAATTAAAAATGCTAATATTTCTTAAGATTCTGAATTTTCATATTTCTTAGGCATTTTTTTGTGTTTAATTTCATATGCATTAGTTTTCTTTTAAAAACTTGTTTTTCCATTGTTTTATCTAGAATAGTGAATGATAGCCTAAAGGGGTGTTTTAGGTGGAAAAACAGAAACAAATTCTTCTGATAACACTTCCTGTAAAAACCATATATTATTGTCCATTGGAAACTGCAATTTTTTTATGAATATGTGCTATACCTTTGGAACGGTACCTTTGATTTTTGCAAATAGGGTCTTTAAGATGTGAAAGAAAAAAGAAGGTCATGAAATTTTGGCGTGAAATAATCATAAATATGTTGGGGGGGGGGAGGCTAAACTAGCCAACCACAAGTTAAACTACTAGTTAAAACCACAAGGGCACATTCAATGAGCATGGCGGCTTGTCAGCTCAATTAGTTGTAGTAGGGCCTGTTGGAATGGCACATAATTACGATTAACTGCACAATCCAATAAAGGTGCGAGGTCTGGCACAATACGTGAAAAGGCAAGATCACATTCTTCCTGCTCTAGAGCTGTTAATGGGGGCAAGGCAAAGAAGTGTGGGCGGGTTAACGTGGACTGGTTTGCAGCATCATATATTAGGGCAGCTTGCTCAGCAGGTGGAAAATCTTGGATTGTTACTGGGGAGTTTCTTCGTGCTGCCACTTTATGATTCGGGACACCTCTACCTACAATGAAAAAGAGAGAGAGTGTTAAAAAAAAGGAATAAGTACATGTCTTCATGCCATAGAAAAGTTTGACCTTCCAAATCTTATATGCAATCTAGCACAATTTTCAATTTTTCAAGTTTATGTTAAAATAAATATTTAAAAGAGAAACAAAACAAATGCCAAAACCTTATGGGTTGAATCTAAGTTCAATGTTAAAGGTGGGGTATAGTTTTGGTACAATTCAATAATATCAACTGTATTGGTCTCTTATGAAACACTCCAACTCTAAAAAAGCAAAGTGACCATTACACCAATTTTTTTTACACGTTATTATTATATACATTTATAAATTTTAAAATGTTGTGTATAAGTTAAGAATTTCCAATTAGTGGTATCATATAACAAATAGAATTGAAATCAGACAAGAAATGACAACGAAGAAGCATTTTGAAATTGTGGACGAACAACAGATGCCACACCACTGGATTAGCTAAAGTGGTTAATTTGATCGTTAGTCTAACATTTGTCTCACCTGAAATAGCGTGGTTGTTCCATGCATCCACAAATCTCTGCACCCCAATCTTTGCAACCTGGATAAGGAGATTGGACATGCAATATCTGTCCATGGAGGTGTCTATCGACACATCACCCTGGTCAACCAACTCGACTATCGCAGCCTTTAGAGGATAATTGACCCTGTTGTTGATCTCTGGCCAAATGCGTTCAACTCTCAGATTCTAATCATCAAAAATAAGATAAAAAGAAAATAATTTATGAATTCATACATTGCAAACAATTAAGACAGCTACAGCTGATCGCCTATGTCTTCATCCTTAACCCCAGTAATTTCAGAATTTGACCTCTGTTACCTTTGACGTTTAATCTAAAATCTACTTGCATCGTCTTCCTAAAGTGACACATAACATCATCAAGTTAGAAGTTCATATCTTAAAGGGGAAGTCCACCCTGAACTTAAGTTGTTTTTAATAAAAGCAGAACAATGAGAGAAAAATATCAGTGAAGGTTTGACGAAAATTCGACGAAGGATACAAAAGTTATGAATTTTTAAGTTTTGATTTTGTGACGTCACATGCGAGCTGCTCTCCCATACGTTATGTTCTGTAAATTCCATAAATTGCCATTTTCTCAGAATTATATAAATTATTTTACCTGTGCATTCGATATATTATCAGACAAATGTTTTTATACATGCGTCTATGAAATAGATCAATTCCTTCATCAAGAACCATGAAAAGGGGGCAATTTATGGAAGTTACAGTACACAACATATGGGAGAGCAACTCGCAAGTGACGTCACAAACTTAAAATTTAAAAAATTCATAACTTCGTTATCCTTTGATGGATTTTCGTAAAACTTTTACTGATATGTTTCTCTCAATCTTCTGCTTTTTTTAAACCAACTTAATTTCAGGGTGGACTTCCCCTTTAAGTCGTTTTTGGAAATACATTGTATCGCGATAACAGGAAAGCGGGACAAATGGACAACCCAAACAAAAGGAAGGCATACAGAACTATTACAGTAGCTTCTTCTTCTTCTTCTTCTTCTTCTAGTGCCCATCATCTCTGCTTTATGAGTATTTCATAGGGTTTGACTTCCCACTCCATTCGGCAATTGTCTTAAAGATTGTGTATCTCAATTGCACATTTTTAGAAACCTTCAGTAATCGCAACTTACAGGGGTCATACAGTATACCATACTGATCATGTGTATGAAATATCATAGTCATAGGCTTTGTGACTTTAAAAAAAAACAAAAAAAAAACGCCAATCCCTTCGTACCGTTTGAATTCAAGTGTCTAACAGCTGAGTGTCCTCGCCAGTATCACATGTCCAGACCTGTGTGTAAGGGTGCACGTATGTATTTTATACCAATGAGAAACTCGCACCTCCCTGCTAGTGTATGGTACAGTGTGTGTCCCTAGTGCTCTCTACACAAAGTTCGCTGGGACATGATTGTGCACGACTGAAAACCGTTAGAATCTTCCGGGCTATTTTTTTGAAGTTCGAAATCACTCGTTAATAATTTAAAAAAAGAACTATTAACACCCATCTTCTGGCTTAATCATTTGGTGGGAAGGTATTATTGATGATCGAGACTCTTCAATATACCACCATAATCGTGGAATGTCAGATTTTAGGCCTGCAAAAGGTTGAGGCCATCTTTAAGATACCAGTACGTTATTTTTTGTCTTCCTCTTGCTCTTTCCCGTCAAAGTCAATCTTTTGATTCCTTACCATAAAATGTACAGCTATGTTAATGTGTCGAAATCTCCTCTCCTTATGGGATGCAATGTACATGTGTAGTTATAAGGAAATTACCATGGTATATACTGTTACAAAAATGGTATAATTTTGATGGAAATTTCTGATGAGATTTCAACCATTGCTCTCGAAAACATCCAATGTACAAGGTTATCTAGCTCCTAGGCTTACATTTAGGTTATTGTCCCCTTACTTCCAATATAAGATGTACATGTAACAGACCGACATGACAGGGGAAACCATTCATGTGAAACTGAGGCAATTATCACTTACATGTTTGGATTGGGTCTGTTGAAAAGGTGGTCTGCCACGATTGGTCCGCAGACCCTCATTTCTCTCTTGCATGAATAGAGTTAGGTAAAATTCGGTCCCATGGTCAACTCTTACTGAGTCCCAAATGCCTTCTTCCAGAACAGCAGCCCTACATTGTGTGAAACAAAAAGGTATAGTATTATGGTTACAGCATCGTTATTCTGAAGGTTTGTTATTCCTACAACTTTTATTTGCAACTTTTTTTTACCCACTTAATTTGAGAGAGGGATTGACCCTAAACTGCATCGAGGGGGAGGGGGGGGGGGGGTCTTGTAATAAAAACCATGCTTTCAGCAATGCTGCTTCATGAGCTTTTTCTTTCAAGTCTTACAGATCTTACATTAGGTATGACATAATGTGCTACAGTTAATCCAATTGAGAAAAAAAAATACAAAAGAATTACAAATCAATCAGTTACCTATAAAAGTCTAAAAAAAAAACGGTTGAAAACCTGTGTGTAGTCCCAAGTCTTTCAATCTTAAAATTTTAAGGTTAAATCAAAGCAGTCTGCATTCCTAAATACATTGATAATTTCAGACGAATTTGAACAAAAACAAAACATTGTCAATTTTAAATCTGGTAAACATCGGACAAATAGTACTGATGATTTGAAGGTCACATTTGTTCTATTTAGTGTGATACTATAATCATTAAATTGTCAATGAGAGAGGGATAAATATGAATTTAATAAAAATGGCCATGCGTTTTGAATTCTGCCCCCTTTACCTAATACTAAAAAAGTGGTGCAGTCTATCAAAGTGGTCATAACTTAAAAATATCAAAAGTACACTTTTCTGAAAGGATATTTTTGGAGGATTTCAAAAATGGCGTATAAAATAAGGTAGGGTGTGATTGTAACATCTATGAGGGAAAATATTTGATTTCTGTAGGCCCCATTTTGAAGCTCCATATGTTTCCTCTGACCCTAAATTTCTCACTATTTTGAATCATTCATTTCCTTTCAGAAGATATATTGTAGGGGTTTCTCAATGTCATAATTTCAAATTTTTTGCGTCGCTCCCATAGAATTAATGTGTACTGCTCCCCTCCTCCCTCAACCACCGTCGCCATTTTTTGTTCTATTACGTGCCGTGTCGTTATTTCAAGGGCTAAAGAGCTCATATATACAGGAATGATAGAGCTTTTATTCAGGCCCTCTGTTTAGCCAAGATATCATATGTTAAACCGAATAGAATTTGAAAAAGCATACCAAATCCATCCTTTTGGGGTGGCGGGTTCAAAACACATGGCCAATTATTATTATAAAAAATCATAAACATTATTCCATCAAATTGGATGGGTAAACTATAGATGTACTTGTACATGACTGTATATGTACAAATCAATTTGTTTACCAGGAGGACCATAATGTAACAGATAACTGAAGTTACTTTTATGTTCAACAATATTGCATCAAACGTAGGGCTGAACATACCTGTACACCTCATTATAAATAGTGAGGTTGTTTTTCACTGGCATGGTATAGTGTGAAACAATACGGCTGCTGTAGCCATCTACAGCAATGACATGTGTCGCTCCAAACATACTGATCTTTTCGTTCTGGTCCATGTGGATCTTGTGTCCGTAGTATTCTGCACTGTAGGGTATGGGGTTCAAGTTGCGGGCTCCCTGGCCAAGATAAAATGCATAAAAAAGCAAACATAAATAAATAACATGGAAAAAACTTACGATGGGGGGGGGGGGGGGTGGGGGGGGGGGTTAACCTTATGCAATGGGTGTTTTTTTTGTTGTTGTTGTTATAAAGTATCATTTTCTTCTTTAATTGGTATAAAAGGAAAATCTACTTTGCAATTGTTGTGAGCACCGCATAATTTTCTTGTCTGAAATCACTACCCCTACTGTGGTGTTGAGCCAGGTACCTACATGTACCTGTAAATGCACAAAATAGTTATTAGAACATTTCAGGTCAAGAAAGGGGAAAATGAATTAGAAATATCTTCCCTGGTTAGAATGGTATGGGTTATTTTTTTTAACCTTTACTTTACAAGGATTCTGGAAAATACTGTAGTTTCAGCATTTGCACATTAAGATACATGAAGTATCGAGTGTATATCTAAATCTCAGGTAGAATTTGAACTGGACAAATGCACTGTGTGTCCAATACACTCTATGACATTTAAATTACACACACAATAATCTCAATATTTTTTTAAAACCTTTCATTTATAGTTTTTCAATTTCAAGCCATTCATATTAACCATGGCAATGTCATCTCAAATGAATCCTTTCATAGAGAAAATTGTTCAAGTTGACTACAAGGAAATCTAATGATGCAAAACAGATTGCAGGAACTTGTTATTAATTAATTCAACATTAATTTCAGTACAATAAAGAAATAAATAAGTTAAGATAAATACCGCCACACGCTCTCTGTGGTATGGCTGGTTGTTTTGGCGCAGAGCATTGCCTACTCTCGCCTCACCAACAGACATCCCCTTTGCAGCCAGATAACCCCTCATCATCCTTCTTCCATATGTTGGTCCGAGCTGAAAGGCAAAAATAAAAGAAGACTGTATGTAGTTGCTCCAACGCCTGCGCAGTGCCCATGTCCGCACACACCGTAATGTGCGTTGGTGACAGAACAATTGGCAACAACATGACTTTTCAACCTGTATTTCAGAAATGTATTATAATTATACAAACAAACCAGACAAAATTAATACAACTGCGTCTCCTACATGTATATGCCTTTATAAAACCAGTAATTTCAGAAATTGAACTCTGTGACCCGACTTTTGACCTCATTACACCAAAAATTTAGTCAGCTTGTCTTCCTATGAAGACCTCATCAACTTCAAGTTTGAAGTTCAATGCCTGGAAATTCATAAGTTGACCTCTGTGACCCTTGACCTTTGACCTATGTACTCCAGAATCAAATCAGATCGTCTTCCTATGGTGCTACATACTATCCTCATGTTTGTGGTTCTTGAGATAACGCGATAACGGGCAAATGGGAAGGACAAACCGAAAACATGATGCCTCCGGCACCACTTTAGGTGGCGGAGGCATTAAAATCATGATGATAAATTATTCCTTTTCAGCAAATTATATTTCATACCCCAATACTTCATATTTCATGTCCAAAGCTTGAAACTGCATTAAAAAGGAGTAAGTGCACAGACATAGAGGTGTTTTGTAGTGCTGCTCATCAAATTGACACATTTTTTGCTGGTGAAAAGTTATCATTCCTGTAAATGCTTTTATGAGATTTTTTTTTTTATTGTTAGATCTAGATCTAGAGTCTAGATCTATATGAAAAATGGTAAAGTGAAATTTAAGTTCATATTTGTTGTAAAATTTTCTAACGTTGCTTTAACTAACTTAGAAGTTAGATCTGACGTTAAGACTAAGATAACTGCTGTTAGAATAACTAAGACCCCTGTTACATCTATTTTCAAAGGGGTCCGAGACTTTGAAAATAGATGTAAACGCTCCAATCCCCACTAAGTTAATCCTACCCGAGATACGAAAGTGCATTAGCGCCGATAATTGATATTTTTATCATAATTTAAAACAATAACTAGATCTAACGTTAAAGTTACAGTTAGATCTGACTTTGTTACTAATGTTAGTAAATCTAGACCTCGTCTTAACAGTTAACAGTTAGATCTACTGATTTCGGCTGGTCCACTAATATACTCCGAGATTGCCATCATGCCCATCCTAATTTCGGCTGGTCCACTATACTCCGGGATGGCAGACACGTCGAATAGTAGCCTATAATCTAGGCGGAGTGCCGAGCTTTTTTCTTTGCTGCTAGACTAACCTTAAGCAGAACGTCTGATACGGCGAGACTACGAACCGTGAGCCGCGAAGCGGCTCACCGCCTATAATCACTGGTCTAGCTTTAGTCGTTGTTTTTTTATTATCGACCATGAATCCGTGGCAGTTTTTCGTACGAAAAAACCTCATGAATAGACCAGTGATTATAGGCGGTGAGCCGCTTCGCGACTCACGGTTCTTAGTCTCGCCGTATCAGACGTTCTGCTTAGGGTTAGTCTAGCAGCAAAGAAAAAAGCTCAGCACTCCGCCTAGATTATAGGCTAGTCGAATAGGGGACCAGCCGGCAAACATACCCTACACTCCACCCTACCCTACCCTAACCCTAGTCGGCGGCCGTCGCCGTAACCCTATCCCTTCTCGTGTTATTTTTGCCGGTCCCCTATTCGACGTGAATGCCCGGGATTGCCATCATGCCCATACAGCGTATAAGTTTACAACAGTATTCCATTTTCGAAATAAAAAATCTCTTTTTTAATATTTATTTACCTCGTTCACGGCCTCTGCAACTGCACGTGTGACCTCAGCTCCACTTCGGCGCTCCTGCCCAGGGTTTATTTCAGCCTGCAAGCATACCTTTTTAACGTTTGCTACCGATGAGCCCCTCATTACACCTTTCTCTATCCTCAATTTGTTGCTGATATCCTTGTAGCTCAGCCCTTCACTGACCCACCTCTGAATATCTTGCAGATGTAGTTCAAGTGCCATAATATCTTCGACTAAAAAATATCTATCATATATATATCTACGTACTGTGTATGTGCATGTAAAAGTATACCTTCTTCGCGAGAAAATACGTGTACGTACGTACGCGCCGTTTCTTATAACGTAGAGGGCGCTCTTTAATATTCGTGAAATGAAAACGAAATTAGAAATCAGAGAGCCGAGACCGCGTTTGCGATCTGTGATTTTGTTTCTGGTGGTAAAAAACACAAATTATAAATCAGAAAGAGTTTTTTTCTATTCTGTGTTCTCTGATTTCTGATTTGTTTTTTTTAACACCAGAAACGAAACCGCAACACGTTTTTTGCTTCGTGATTTTAATTTTTTGTTTTTAATTAAGAAATGACAAAGGAATTTTGGACTTTTCTGTGTCGTGACAGAATCAGAAAAACGAATTATCCAATAGTACCCTGATTGAGACCGCGATGTGTGTGGGGGATACAAAGAACAAACGGACTGAATCTGGACTAAGGCCTAGCCTACACACGTAACATGTACTATACGCAGGCCTAATACACACGCACAGGGATCAATGCCAGATCATTGCAGTTCATCACCACTTGACTTGACCAAAATACAGGCAATATGTGCGTTCGTTCACAGAGCTGGCGAACAACAATATTATCAAAGTCGAGCAATAACAAATGCATTTCAAAGTTGAAAACACAGAAACGATTTAGAGAGGGAAATGGAAAAATGAATTGAAGAGAACAACACAGAATATTCCGGCCCGGACAGGAAATACATAGACTAACGTACGTAGTACAGTAAAGATGGCGGCGGTCCGATCGATTATAAAATTATATATTGCGATTACAGTCTACAGACAAGTGTTTTTTTTCTTCAAATTTGGGAGACAGTATAAAAATCTTACACTAAGGCAACTCGACTTAAAATAATTATCTTCATGATTATATATATTGTTTAAGTATATGATTTGGTGTCAAAACATGTTAATTATTACACTTTGACAATAGTGCTATATATGTGTTATGCTGTTCAGATGACATGTAAATTTTCGAACTGAGAGGGAGCTATACCAAATTTACCGGGAGTACCGGTAAATTTTTTTATTTTTTAAAATTTTAATTACTCCAAATCAAAAGCTTTTTAGAGCCCAATTTTTTTAGAGTTGGGTGTTCTAACACTATGTTTCACAATAGTAATGCAAATTTTAAATTTCATGATCCAATCCTGATGAAATATTCCCAAAACTTTGTAATACCTTTAAGTGAAGTAAAGAATGTTATTTAGTTTTATGTGCAAATGGCAAGGATATTTGCATGTGCTTAGTAGTCAATCCACATTGTGACTTCAGTCATGCAGGTAAACTTCGGACAGGTAGATCGATAGAAGCAAATAGAAAGAACAAGGTTAATGTTCAAGCTGAAGTACAAGAGTCATGTATTACATGTATGAAGATGGTATTATGCACAATGCTAAATATTTTCTTTCTTATTGTTTGAAAGTGCATGTACATCTAGGCCTAGACTAGTACTAGATCTAGGTCAAGTAGACTAGGCCTAGTACTAGTATAGGTCTACTAGTAGACTACTAGAAATCTACTAGTACCTACCCCGAATTCAAGTACGTTAGTTGTTTAGTCTTGACAAACAGGTCCACCAAGGCTTCTTCGTCTCTGCCCCTCACACCGGACACATGCAGCCGTTGTTGGTTGTTGGTTTGGTCTTCAAATAGAAGACTAAGCCCTCCAATTGTCTCTCCTGATTTAATTTTCCTGTCTGTGGTGAGTGATGTCAAGGCGTGTAGTCTGATATGAACAAAGAACTGTTCATCCATAGCCCTAGTCATAGACCTGGATGCGGAGGTGATCTGAAAACAACCTGGTCTCGAAGCTATAATGACATATACTCGCATTCTACCATTCGCCTTAAAATGACTATTTATATCATTCTAAGGGGCCATATAGCGCCGTGGTTTTTAGGAAAAACAGTATATCGGGGTCAGGGGGTCAGTAGGCGTGGCTTCTGCAGAGATGCATGTGCGACCACTAGGATGTTCGCCCACTATACCCCACCCAAAAAAAGTCAGACGTCGACTGGCTTATAGCCTTATTACAGGCCCGCTTGAAATTTATTATTATCTATCTAGTGAGGTAGCTGTGGCGGATCCATGGATCGAGGAGGGGTTGGGGGGGGGGGGCGGGGGCGGGGGGGATTTTTAGGGGATGTGGTTTTGCTTGAAAATTCTCTGAAAACAAACAAACGAAATCAGCAACAACGGCATGATAGGAAAGGATTGCTTTTTAGTATACTAAAAAGTATACTAAGTTTTTAGCAGAATGCACTATAGTGCATTCTGCAAAGCCTTGGGAACGGTATGTTAATTAATTTCGGGTCTGGATTATAAATAGGCTAGTTTAAGAAAGTAGAGTGCATTACTATACCCGACTTTTTAAAATTTATAATAAGTAGAACCTCAAGATTTTCATGATCTTAACAATCAACAATGAAATCGGAAAAAACAAATTTTAACACAAATAATAATCGTGGAGGGGGGGGGGGGGGATCTTTAGGGTAGGTGGTTTTGCTTGAAAATTCTCTGAAAACAAACAAACGAAATCAACAACAACGGCATGATAGGGAAGGATTGCTTTTTAGTAGTGCATGATCTGCAAAGCCTTGGGAACGGTATGTTAATTAATTTCGGGCCTGGGTTATGAAAAGGCTAGTTTTAGAAAGTAGAGTGCATTACTATACCCTACTTTTTAGAACCTCACGATTTTGATGATCTTAACAATCAACAATGAAATCGGAAAAACGAAATTTAACACAATAATCGTAACCACTAAAACAATAATAACAATAAGTTTAATGATTATATTGACAATAATAATCTTGTTGATAATAATGCTATAATAATAAGAATAACACTAATTATATATTTTTGTTTACTAATGATAAAAGTAATTATTGTTATTATAGTACAAATTAAAATGAAATCATGATCATAATGATGATGTTAATGATAATAAAAGTGGTAATGTTAATAAACAACAACAAAATCGTAGTAAACAACAACAACACCAATAATAATTAATGATATTGATGATGATCAGCTAATTATGATGATGGTGATGATTATGAGGCTCCACATACAATGTAGTATGACAAAACTAATAATAATAATTATAATAATGATATAATAATAATGATAACTACTAAAGACAATGATATTAATCATCATCATCATAAACATCATCATCATCATAATTCCTCACCTATATAAAAGGAATAAAAGGAATTACATTTGTCTTTATTTGATTTAAATGATTTATATTAGTAAATAAGGCCTACATCTTAATCATTAGCGATCTCATATATGTTTATTTCTACTTACAATCTTGTTAATGTTATGTATTGTTATTTAGGTCTTTAGCCCCTATAGCCCCTAATTTTAAGTCACGTTTTTACACCTCAATGGTAAATTCTCCATAGATTCATAATGATGACCTGTATATCAACGTGAATCATCGTTGAACTGCCTTCTTTGGAGCAGTTCAAGGTGGCTCTTGAAACAATTTAATTCCCTTTTCAGGAACTGTACCGCATAGAGATGTATATAGCAACTATATGCTTTACCCTCATATAGATGCTGAACAGGCGTTGATGAGTATTACCAGGGATATGTAAGTTTTTAAACTCACATATCCTTGGTATTACCGTATAAGTATAAGAACTAAATAGATGATAAAACAAGCTAGTGAATAATCGGGTCTGGAAATTCAGACTAAATTGACCGATGGGTATTCCCAGAAAAGCCTGCGGTATATTACAACATCGACGACGTGCAAACAAACTACATGCCTAGCTAGCTACTAACTCGACTCCAGGCAGGTACTAGGTAGCTCCGGGGTACGTCGGCGTCGGAGC
Organism: Strongylocentrotus droebachiensis; assembly: GCA_035222895.1. Lineage (NCBI taxonomy): Eukaryota > Metazoa > Echinodermata > Echinoidea > Camarodonta > Strongylocentrotidae > Strongylocentrotus > Strongylocentrotus droebachiensis. The sequence continues at coordinate 230,653 of JAVYIG010001566.1, read as the reverse complement.
TTCCTGGAGTTAGCCTACTTCTTGCGTCAGCTGGACGTCCACTGTATACATCCCTAGCTGCCCTGTTTCGAGTTCGAAATCTCAAAAATAACTTAGTGAGTATAAATATACATATCGAGTACACATCTTTTTGCTGGAGTATGTTCATATTCGGTTAGAAAACCATGTAGAAAATAACTAGAAAGCCGTGCATATGTCATGGCGCATGGCCGTAGGCCTAGATCTACGCGGGGATCTATGTTGAATTAACTGAGCTGAGGATGAAGCGAGCGCGAGGCTGAGGTAAACATGAATTAGGATGAGCACAGATAGATGATATTTGATAGATCATCACATCATGATCATCAAAACATTCAGATCAGTCTACTGCCTAGTATATTTATTACCACTATCATACTGGTGTGTCGGCTCAGGGAAGGGGGGGGGGGGTACTCACTGCTCACATATACGCTCTAACAGTTAATGGGTAACTTTTTCACACAAAAAACCCTGAACATGGGTCCCATTTTAACAAAACTGAACCCGTAAATATGGGTCTGCTTTTTCAAAATTTATAAATTTTAGAAATTTGTCCAGGTGTTTGCCATGCGAACACCCAAATATTTAGAAAAATGGGCTTTAGGTCTACTCGAGAAAAATCCGCCAAAATGGCCCTTTAAAAGGGTAGGGGTTTCGAGGCTTCAGCGGCACACCCCCGTCAAAACCAAATATAAGTACCCCTTCCCCCCAGGGTCATGAACGATATGATACATCTTTTTGTTGGAACTTAATTGTTACAATACAACACTGTGATGTGTACGCTTTTGAGAAAGAAATTCATGCACGGGTATGCAGCCAACTATTGGTCACTTAATTGACTCACTGCAAAAGAGGCAGTTTCTGAGGCGTACAATTCAGATCAATAGTGTATTCACTATTCAAACAGTTGCACCTTAAATAGGTTTTAGTGTAGCAACAAGTAGACCAAAATTCAATCTATTTTATTTGAGGATCTGTTTTTGGAGGAGAGTGCGATCAAAAGAAATACTTTTCAAAAACTCCTCAAAGCAGACAGATATACCTTTTACACTGCATTAGCTGACCCCATCTGTTGCCTATCATCAATCAACCAACTATACCGGTAACTATACCGGTATTCATGTAGCCATGCACCCAGAAAAATACCTGTGCCTCAAAAATGCCTTAAATTTATGCTACATACAGTATGCTACATCACTTTAACGAATGTAAGTTGACTGAGAGTACTTGTATTTTGAAAAAAGGTAGGGGCAACTGCACGTGTCCCTAACTACATGTATGCTACGAATGTACCTGTTTTTCAACATAGATTTTGACATTGTAGACTCTCATGGAGCTTCTGACTCTTCTTCTGGAATGCAGGAAATGTAGGATAAACAATAAAACAACGCATGTGGAAGTTTCATACAAAAATCAATCTAAATAGAATTTAGACAAATTCCTTCACTAAACTTGTAATCCCAAATCAAATAAGTGGGTAATGTATTGATAGCATGTCAAAAATGAATTGTACCGGTACTCTTTTTTTTTTAGTTGATTTTGCATTTTTGTTCATTGAATTTCTTTCCTTATTTTTAATTCAATTTTGCTTTTTCTGTTTACTCTCGATATAGATGCCTGTCTAAAATGCTTGGAACATCTTGGAACCGAGAAAGATCTCAGAAGAAGATTTCACACAAAATCAAGCCTCACTGCTCTAAGAAACAAGCTTTAACAAAACGTGAGTTCAGGTTCTTGTAATAATGAGAATAAAAAAATACAGAAGTGTTAAGATCTTTAACCACTTATTACAATAATACATGTATGCAAGAAAGGAAAAATTAACATACATGCATGGAACAGGAAAATCATAATAAGAACTCCATATTGTATATAAATATCTATCAAAATGTTGTACATAACATACTGAATTTCTGTTCATTAGTGGGAATTAAATTCTATGACCGTAGTGTGCTGTTTGTTAAGGCCGGCCACCTTGACTCTTTTAAGTAATTTCTTTGGTTTTAGTTGATGAGTAGTGGAGTAAGGACAATAAGCTGATGTGAAGTGCCTGAATCCTCATTGAGAAGAGGTGTAAAATAATGTTAAAATGTACCTTCTCAATTTCCTTACCGGTACTCCAATAGTGGCAAACCATTACCCCAAATAATTAATTCAACATGACTGTATTATACCCCTTTCAAACTGGCTTCTATCGGAGTCACACCAATGAAAATACCGATTAAATTTTCCTTATGTAAACAAAGGTGAAACCGCCGCTTTCTCTGCTGTCCCTTTCATACTGCCTGTGAAATTCACTCGCTGTGGCAAGCCCTGGCTGGAAGTGAAGAATTATTGCGCAATGTGGAAATTCAGTGAAAAAGAAACAACGTGTGCGTGATGCGATAAACAAAAATCCGTTGTACTTTCATTATATTTGTTAGTAATCAGTTTTAAATATTGTTCTGTTCACCATTTGGTCTAATAAATATATTATCATAACGATGTATATTAATGTTGTTTTTACAAGCTTATCATTTAAGTAAAATAAAAATAAAACGAATCAATTTAAGCCCGTGCCCCATCTAGCTAGCATGCAGCATGTTCAACAAAATGTCAACAAACACAGCTGATTACGAAAAAGCACGCGTAATACACCGGACCTTTGACCATTTTCATCAGTGTTTTAATCGCTTTTTTCTCCCGAACCAATTCACAGTGGCAGTTTCATCGGTGTCATACCGATAGAAATAAAATTTCTCCTGGTCTTGAGCAGGAGAATTTAATCGTCTATTTCTCTTCTGTTCAAGCATCGGCTATTCTATCGGCTTTTTCTCCTCTGTACTCTTCATAGTGGCCGTTTCATCAGATGCGTCCAGATGCATCCGATGAAAACGGGGTATTAGGTTTTAACCAGAAAAAGAGAAAGATTATTTCATTATTGATGGTGGAAAATAATGCTATTCTTGTATCATGCTAAAATTCAAGTTTAAATAGTGATGGATATACGTAGGTCTGTTGGACTGACAGAATGAGGAACCAATTGTCTTTAGTATTTTAGAACCAAACACTGCGTTCTGCATGATTGTATGTTTGATATTTTACCTGATTGATTCCTACTGTTTGTCTTTTCTTATCTTCCCCACAATATTGTTTTGTAGGTAAAGGAGCTGTGAGCTAGCCACAATTATCACATGTGTGTGCTTAATTTCTCAGAGAAGTGAAAAGGAAGAGAGTAAGCACATATGCTAAAAAGGGAAAATCTCTTGCTTTTGGGGAGAAGAGCTTAACATCCTTTATGAAACCCGTTTCTGAATCCATAAGAACAGGTAAAGCGTCACATTTATATCTTAAGATAGCTTTGAGCATTTTCATTGACTTTTATTATCTATCAGAGACATATGTCAGACATAAATACTTAAATATTTTCAAATTATTGAGGAATAGTTGAATAACTGACCCAAATGTACATCATAATGTCTCCTAGCACTAATAAGTGTCAAACCCTTCTTCCTTCAGTCCATCTATACCTCTGCCATATTGTTATTTTACTCACAAACCATGCAAGGTCCGATTTCCACACTATTCATCACAACAAAGGCATAATTGGATCAAGATGAAAGGATTTTGTTTAATCCATAAAGGACATAAAGGGATATTCTTTACTAACAAACATCAGAGATTTTTGTATGCAACATTTAATATTTTTAGACATTCATACTACTTGTATGACATAATTGAATTATTAAAAAAAATAAGTACATATGTATTTGTATTCAGATTGATTGTCAATTAAATCCTCAAGATAATCAATCTGTATACATGTGTCATCATTGGTCAACAATCAACATCATGAAGTCAACAGATAATAATAATACAGATTCTGCTTCGGAGGCATTGTGATGTCAATGAATATGGTCAACCATTTAGCCACATGGTCGAGCTATGAATGCAGTAAAAAATATGTTTAGATTCACATTAATTCATGTTTTGATAAAACATTTGCATTATTCCTACCATTCTGTGGGGACTTTTAATTAGTATAATCCTTTTGCTATATGCGGTTTTTATTTATTCACTGTTCAATCTTTTCAGATCGAGTACACCTTGACGGGCCTGAGGGTTTAGAAGGAGATACAAGTTCCACAAGTGGCACCCTTAAGTGGCAGGAAAGTGCATGGACATCTATTGAAGGCTATACACTTGGTCTCGGAATGGTCGCCTCTGCAAATATTTTCACCACAACTCTGAGATCTGGGAACAATTCATACATCTTTAAGGCCTTAGACCCAGACAGAATATATGAAGCCAAATTGACAAACTATGATGATGTTGGTAGCTCACTACCAAACCTTATTGAAAACAAAACAGGTGGGTAATATTAATTCAATTTGAAAATGTCAGCAAACAATGAGAAGTGATAAGCAATGAATGGATTGGTAAAGGGGATCAATTTGGTATGGCAATTAATGTCTCCAAGACTAAGACCATGGTGGTGTCGCGGAAGATGGAAGTCCCCTGTCTTAGCATTCAAATCAATGATATATCAATAGAACAAGTAAACAAGTTTGTATATCTTGGGCAGACAGTCACAGAGGATAGAAAATGTAACAATCCAATAAAACAGAGGATTGAAATTGCAAGATCAGTCTTCATGAAAATGGAAAAGATATTATGTTGTAGGAAGATAAACTTTGCTGAGATGCAGAATCTGTAAATGCTACATACTCTGGAGTCGAGACATGGACTCGATGCAAAGAAACAAAACGAAAGTTAGAAGCATTTGAAATGTGGTGTTTTCGCAAAATGCTAAAAATCAGCTGGGTGATGAAAATTAGCAACAAAGCAGTCCTGAACAAAGCTAACAAAGAGAGAGAACTGATTAACGCAGTGCAGAAGAGAAAACTAGTGTATGTTGGTCATGTGATGAGAGGAGGAGGATGGCAGAAGATCTAGCTGGAAGGAATGGTGTAGGGTAAACGAGAAAGGGGTAGACAGCGAATCACTTGGTTTGATGATGTCAAGAAATGGATTGGTCTTAACTACGGAGAGGTTAGAACAAGGGTTCATGACAGAAAACGGTGGAGATGTATAGCCGCCAACCCCTTCCGAAGGGACGGCACTAGATGATGATGATGATGAATCTCAACAGTACTTAAGTACTCTTTTTCTGCACCTGAGAAAATGATATAATGTTGATCTAAAGACATGTGTATGAATTGTTATGTCTTTCTGACAAGCAAATTTAAAGGGGGGAAGAAATGAAATTCTAATCAGATTCAGCTTAGTCGGATGGCAAAATTGGTCATAGTCAGTATTATGTACAAATGAATACAATTAAGGTAATCTCAACGTATGAAGTGCTATATGAATAGGATAGGATCTTAGTTTCTGCATAATCTTTGCAAGTAGAGTGACATGAAAATGATCTTTGATCTTGTGGTTTCTATACACAGAATATGAATCTTTAACATTTGTTTGTTTGTTTTCTGTCTTTTAAATCCAATTAAAGGTGAATTAGGCAAATGACTTTTGGTTTAATTTCCTCAAACTAATCTAAAGCTACTCCCTCCTGAAATGCGCCAACAGCTATTTCACTTATTGATTAGAAATGCTAATCCCCCTGATACCTACGCTATAGCAAGCAAAACAAAACAAAATCATGTATAATAATTTTGCACTTTGTCGAACTTAATAACCTTGTCAATGCCATAATATAGGGTACCCCGAATTGTGAATTCCACTGTTTGTGTGTTTTCTTTCAGTTTTTATTCCATCATAAAGTACCATATAATGTCATTTAGACACATTAAAATTTGCAGAGTTGTATCTAAATTTATCCTCAGTAGATTGAAATGAAGAAGATGAAAAAAGGGGGAAAATGGAAAATGTTCATGTAATTGTTATTGCTATGGCCAGTAAAAAAGACTCTTGCCTTTAATTTTGTCCTCAGGGGGAGGGGGGGGGGGCCTTTTCTTTGCAATTCGTTAAAGGCACACTGTCCTACTTGTAGCTACTTGCTCCCTCTATATAGAAAACTTTCCCAATCGGTGCCTGTTGGTCCCCCATGATCCTCTTTTTCTTATGTTAAATGAGAGCTGAGTTAATGAGATAGCCACCTGTCACAGTGACGTCGCTGGCTCGCTGTGCGGTCTAATCCCTTCTGGCTGAAGTAGTAAAGCCTCCCTTTAATACATTTATGGCAATGTAATAATTTAACCATCTCTTCCTATGAAATCTGAGAGAAATATTTTGTTTTGTTAGGCATACTAGTTCCAAGACATTTCAGATTCCTTTGCCGTCCAAGCGCCAAGATGTTTGATAGTGCTTTAGACTTAACTTAGTGAAATAATAGTTATTGATATTTAGTAATGTCGGTTCTTTGTTTAAAATTACACACAGAAAGAATGGCAATGAGTGACCCCAGGATGCAGACTTTGAGGCCACAAGAACCAGGATAGATGTCCCCCATAATCCACCTTTACATGTGCTCTCCAAATGATCAGCAACCTCAAAGCTCCACGCAGATTACTGAAGGAATAAATGAAGTAGGCAACTCTTATGATCAGAGAAAAATCACCACCGTATCCCAAGTACAGACCAAACACATTTTCCACGATCTTCAGCAAGCCCAGTCAGTCACCATCTACAGGGAATCTGCTGCAGCTAACAGCAGTGGCAAGCAGACTATTACCCCTACCAGAGATGCCGTTACTCACACAGCAGGTAATTATAATCTGTAATGTACATACATGGTTAAAAACAAAAATTAAACTTAGCATCTTTGATTTTTATCTGTTTGGTGAAAGTACCATTTTCTCTAAAGTGTTGCTTTTATAGAAGTAAGTTCTGTTCAAATGAAAATATAATGATGATTTTTATAATAATAATGACTATAATAATAATGATAATAATAATAATAATAATAATAATAATAATAATAATAATAATGATAATGATAAAGAACTTAAGGAAGTATATATAAAGTGGCATTCCATTATGCAAACAGCTAAAGGCACTGGAAGAGTACAGGGAACTTCAGTTGAATGCAAGTTTTAGATTCAGAGTACACAACCAAAATAATCTTAAGTATGTTTAAATCAGGAAATGAGAAGTTGTGATAAAGATACATTTGCATTTTGGTGATATACAAGAAGTCATTACAAAAAGTTGTTGCAATGCATGATCCACATTTAAACATATAAAGGCAAAAGGCAAGCTAACTTATTTCCTTCAAGTTGACACAGTGGTGTTTGACATTTGAAATAAACAACTGAGAGAGAGAGAGAGAGAGAGAGAGAGACCGACAGAGAAAGGAGATAATGAGAGAGAGACACAGAGAGACACAGAGAGAGATGGGGAGAGAGAGAGACCGACAGAGAAAGGAGATAATGATAGAGAGAGACACACAGAGAGACACAGAGAGAGATGGGGGAGAGACTGAGACAGACAGAGGGGGAGGGATGTTTGAAATTGGACCTTTCCAATACATGGTGAATTACACTCTACATTAACCTTCCATTATGAACTCATTTGCTCTTTATGTGATCTTTTTTTTTGACGTCTCACTTGATCATCTAATTATATTTATACATTCAGCAGATGAAGAAGATGAGGATCAGATGGAACTGATTGACAATGGAGGTGTGTAACGTATTGGTTCATATGCAACACTCATCAAGTTAGACAGGATTATTAAAATATGCTCATGCTCATACCATACCCTTTTAGCAGTTCCTTCATACATGACAAACAGTTGTTATTGTTTTCTTGAAGCATTAATTGCATAAGAAACTGGATCCTTAAGACTTCTATTAAAGGAAGCCAAAATTCTGGGCAAAATTCTGAGATTATCCGTCATTACAGAAAGCTTGAAACAATCAGGGATAGTGTCATTAATGACATTCTCCCCGAAACAATTTAGCATTCTTGTTTTTGTCTTAATCGTCAGTACATTTCCAAATACTTATGGTCATGCCTGAAAGAAAAGAAAAAAAGGGTGATGGAGTAGGCCATTATATATCATACATATCCAGTACATATATATTATATCAAACACTCAAAGTAAAGACAATTTTTATTTATCATTATTAATATTTTGTTAGCTTTACTGTAACTTTTTTGCAATATAAGGCCACCAAATCTGTCGCACAAGGCAGATGTGCAAGCGAAGGCATATTCATATTTTTTTTTTTATATCATATGGAATGTTTCAAAATTCCTGTAATCTTTTTATAATTCAATGGATGACATGATTTCAGGTTGGAATATGCAGCTAAGGATTTCATCTTGTAAGGTGATTTTTTTGCAAGACAAAATAGATCTTTAAATTCATGTTATTAACTAAAAACTAGTATCAAATTAATCATATCTGCAATGTACATTCCTATACATGTTACTGATTAGCAACGATTGAAGGGAAATTGTTAAACATTATTTTCTCAAACTTAAAATGCATTTGGATCTGCTTGCACTGGTCATGATAAATATATTTACCCTAATGTTACTTACATTCAGACTGTTCTTCCCTTTCTACAGTAAAGGAGAAACTATTTAATATGAACATTACTTATGGTACTTACATGTATACTCCTGAAATTCAAGTTAAGTGTGTAATTATCAAATGTTCATGAATTATTTACATTTGAACAAAAGTCAGTACAATTCCATGTGTTTTTCTGTCAATTTTGTATATATGTGTAGTATTATTGATTAATTTGTGATCACTTCCATGTCACCATCCATTTCCAGCATTGCAGACGTTCCAATCCATATATATTTTCCTTATCTTTAGAAAAAGACTATCAAAAAATATTTTAATGATTAAATGACTCTAATTCATTTGTAGCTGGAAGCCTCACTTTAGTGATACTGATGACTAGAGAAAATGCATCTATTACATATACAACATTACATACTTATACTCCTGAAATTCACTACTAGAGTTGCACTTTTGCATGTCTTGATCAGTGTTGGGTAAGGTCATGGATTGGAGATTATGAGGTCAAGGTGGGAATGCATATGTATAAGGGGCATACCATTCAACAAAAGAAAACAATAAATCAACACCAAACAATTGAATAAAACAGTACATTGTCGCTATGAGCCCACCAGTGCAATGTACCTGTTTGTTCTTAGGAATATACACAAGGTAACATAAAAATCGAGGGAGAATATCAAGTTTATAATAATTATTTAAAAAAGGACAAGGGGCTTTAAAGGTAAAGACCAGTTATCGTCATGCGATTGCATTGTGAAAGAAACGTTGTGGAATCGATCAGAAAAGGTTCATCATCTAGCATATAAGTATTGGTGTGTACTGCAAGGTTCTGGAATCATCAAAATGATAAGAAATTTGGCCCTTTCTTCGTAAAGTTACCAGCACTATACACAGAAAGATGTATATGGGACTACCCTATATCTCTCACAGTCACATAGATATACTAATTTACCAAATATATCAATTAGTAGGCGGTTTCCCGGCAAATTTTGTATCATCGTGTATTAGTCAAAACATATTTTTTCACATGATTGGTAATGAGAGCTTCCATTTCATTTTTTGAAATTGGGGCGTTTCCAATACTGGTCTTTACCTTTAATAAGAGCTCAATTTGATTACTACAATTACCAAAGTACTATGGATTATAAGTGCGAAGTAGGCTAATCATAAAAAAGTTTATGTATTCTTTAATTATGTTTTGCTTCTAATTTATTATACATGTATTTCATTATCTTATTCTTTGTTTACTTGTTTGTTTGTCGTTTTCTTCAATGGTTGCATAATTTTGCATATCATGCATATCATTAATTTTCCTGTACACGATGTGACCACATAGAAGGAATGTGGCTGTTATGTGGTTACAGTACATCAATAATGCTCACTTGTGAAAAACTTGAGAAATGGGAAGTATATCACTGCGGACGTAACTTACAATTTTAATTTTATCAACCCAGACTATATCTTCCAATGCAGTCTTTAACCCACTGTTTTAACTACCAAACATGCAATTCACAGTGATTGACTGTGTTCGTCACTGTGGGTTCCAGTTTTACCGGGTATTTAGCACAGCCAGACTGACAGAGCTAAACTCTGCTGAAGCCTTTAGTAATCATGATGAATTTTCAAATTATAGTCTGTACCTGCAGACTATCAAAATACTTGGGATTAATAATGCATCATTTAGTGGTAATGCAACTTTAAAAACACAAACACAGACAAACAAGTACAATTAAAAAAAATGCTTTTTACATGAATCAATGCTTACTTTCAAAGAGTATGTGTGCATTGACAAATCTTGGTTATTCATTTAACTGGTTCCTCATTCGTATATATATTTTTATTTTTATGTTTATCTTTCATTATGTTATTTGTATGTTCTTTACTTATCTGTAAATATCAATGTTATAATCAAGTATGTTTTTATATGACGAATGAAATAAAATGAAATGAAATGATAACTAGCAAACTCATAAAAACTAATCAGAAATTCAGAAACTTTCCATATTGGCCTTCATATTAATGTTATATTATTACTGATTTCAACCCTTTTTTTTTAAACGTAATTTATGAATTGTACATTTATTAGTTTATTTTAGTTATGTTATTTATGAAGAAAAAGAATTGTAATTTGAAGAATTATTTATATTGTTTTGATATTGAATGAAATAAAATGATATAGAATGAAAACAAAATGAAAATTATGGGAGAGAAAACTGTATGTACGGTAGAGTTTGGGGATATGTAATTGTGAAATATATTTTTAGGATTGTCGGGTAACTTGAATTGAATTAAATGTGTGAATATTGTCATAAGTTTGTTAAACTCAGGAAGAGGGTCATGTACTATTTTTAAATAGAGGGCGGAAGGTCATTTATCTTCCAATGAAAATAACTTGGCAATCAAGGTTGCTGTTGCATTTACAAAAATTGGGAAGAAGTAGAGGTTGATATGAATGTGAGCAGGTAACCTTGGTATGTGTGCGCGCGTGTGTGTGTGTGTGTGGGGGGGGGGGGGCTGTAGAGGTGTATATGTGTGTTCTTGTGTGCGTGTGTGTGTGTGTTATTGTGGTGTGTACACGTATGTAAGTGTGCATCTGTGTTGCAGATGGCAGTGGTTTTGTTTGGGGTGGGATAGTAAGGGAGGGGGTTTTAATTTGTTTTGTATAAACATGATTTCATTCATTATTTTTTATCAAAATTCATGATTTGTACATGTATTACATTATTTTTGTTATGTTATTATGATGAAAAAGAATTGTCTTTTTTATGATTATTCGTATTTTTTTAATATTGAATGAAACTCAAAATAAAAAATTACGAAAAATAAAAACTGTGTGTATGATTTCTATGTTGCAGTGCAATTCTAAATGTCAAGTTTAATTCAGACACACTAGCTGTCAATTTTCAATGGGTTAGGAAACCACTACAAACAAATTTCATGAAATCAATGTATCAACATTATGTGTATGTGTACAAACATTTAAAGTACCTTCTAAACAGAATTATGAATCCCGTCGATGAGAGGCCAATTAAAGAAGATTCCAACTTAAACAAAATATAAATTAATATAGCATATAGCCTGTAGCTCTGATGTTTCCTTGTTACAATACAAAATATTTTTTTTTAAAGAATAAGATACATATCACCAGTTTTAATTTCGATCACTCGCTAGAATTACAGTTAGCAAGGAAAATGGATCACGATAGGTTCTTGAATAAGAGTCTGAGGAAGCCAAGTCTAAGACTAATTTTGTGGGCGCGTATGTACATCCATGTAACAAATTCTAAACAGTGGGCCTACGTTCATAATTCATCAGTCATAATTGTGTTTGCATATCGGTAAATCTCTCGGCATCTTTTATCAACGAACACACACATACATAAATATGAAATATATTTGGAGCTTTCCTTTACACTAGCTGGACAACGCCTGACGAAAACGCAAGCCGCTCTCATGACGGCCGTCTGTCGTTTACCATTGACCCCCCCCCCCCCCCCCATCCCCGCCTAGTGTCCCTTTATAGAAGAGTTACGACAACTCAGAATTTGACGCCATCTTGTTTCCATTGTTTGTGCCGCGCTCTAGCGCACCACAGCTTGTGCGTGTATAAACTGTGCGCGCGCTATACGATTTATAAGTTACACCGTGTCCGAAGCTTTTGATACAATCTCATCTTGATCCAAGATAAAAAATCTGATGATTTTGTTTATTATTCGATACTTAATGTTTGTTATGCAGAGAGCTAGAGGAGCGGAGAGAAGGAATACAGGAGAAATGATGCAAACCACACTGAAAACAACGACTTTATGATACATCGTGGCCATTGGAAATAAAATGTAGATATTCACGCATATAATTATTTTTCTCCACATCATTCTTAACATAATAAATTGCAATCTTAGTTGCTTCCTTCCATGTCTCTCTCAATTTCCCTCTTTTTGTCAATTTTTTAACTAACCTTGCTCTCCTGTATAACTTTCTTGGCTCTCAGTCTCGTGTCTCTCCCCTCCCCACCCCCTTTCTCTCTCTCTCTCGATCTCCCTTCCCCAACCCCTTTCTCTCTCTCCCTTCCCAAACCCTTTTTCTCTCTCTCTCTCTCTCCCTTCCCCACCCCCCCCTTTTCTCTCTCTCCCCCCTCACTCTCTCTCTATCAATTTTTGAACTATCTTGCTCTCATGTCTTTCTTGACTCCCGTTTTTATTTAAGCACAATTGGATAGATATTGGAATCACTTGTATAAGATTTGTTAGATGAAAATGGTAAATTTTATTTTCATATGACATTTATTCAAAAATATAATGTTCAATCATTTTCTTGACTACAAGACACCCCAAGAGCAATTATTGCATAACTTACATAAGATTTTCAAAATATGCAAATATGTTCATCAAATTTCTTTTGAAAATATCCTTAAAGTTCCGATTTTGGAAATGAAAAGGGCTACAATTTTTACTTTTCACTATTCCTTTAAAATGTTGCTTTTTAAAGAAACTTCATTATTTTCAGTTCAGAATTTTACATTGATACTAGGGGTCTACACATACCTTACATTATAGGCATATCTTATTCTAATTTATGCATCAATTCATTCAAGACTTCCAAAGCTCTATTCTAAACAATGAAGTGCCTTTGAAAAAAAAAATCCTCTTTGTTTGGTTTTCCCAGATGGTACTCAATGTATCTTTAATTTTGGCATTTTATATCCAAATTACTACACATGTATATTATCTGCGAAATACAACAAGGAACGGCTATCTTTAAATTCATTTAAGAAGATGCTTAAGCGTTTTTATGAAGTTGAGCGGGTTCTTTCTATCAAACGCAATAAATTTGTTGTATTACTAGATTAATGGAGACATGTGCAACTAATAATGTTTGTATTACCGATATGTTACAACATGAATTTGTTCGAATCTATTGTTTTGTTCTTGCTCAAGAATGATTTAATTAAAAAAAAAAAAAAATTGGAAAAAACATGAATAGTCCACTTCTTTGCAGACTTCTGCATCCTGGGAGAGTTACAGTGACTGAAGATGGTGGGTACAGCAGTGATCTTCAGCTTCTTCTTCCCATCTGCTCGCCCATTCTCGAACTGATGATAGTCAAAATGTTCCTGTATTTGGAAAATGAAAGGAAAAAAAGAGAAAATATTTCTTTGAAATAAGAGTAAATTCCACTCCAGCAAAGCATAGAGAGTCAATGCTAATGCATATAGACCTCTAGCGCTGCACTACGTGTTAATTTGCAGCAATTGCACACATGAATAGTCAAAACACACACATAATACACAAATTCACACAATCATGCCGATGCGGCTGAGTGTAAGCTAGTTTGACAGTACTAAACTCATGATTTGAATTTTCAAATTATTCTTTTCTAACAAACATTGGTAGACCCAAGTTGAAACAAAATTGTATTTTACTGCTATTTAGTCTAGATTTTTAGGTGTCATCAATTGTCACCTGTCCAAGGTAGACCGACTAATTTTGAGTGAAATCAGTTGAGTTTTGTACAGTGGTGTTTGAAATGTTGAGAATAAATAACACAGGTTTTAATACACAGCCAGGATAGTAATTCTATTTCTACTTAGTCTGCTACTTGTCAAACTCAAATCCTGTTTAGCAGCTAGGAATGAATTCCACCCCCCCCCCCCTATTAGCCTAATCATTCACAGATTTGAGGATCCGAAGGTACATCTAAATTATACAAAATGAGAGCCTACATAATTATTTCATAAGTAGTCTACATCAGTAAATATTAAATAATTCTAAAGTTCAATGTGTATTCGAAGACAACACAAAAAGTCTGAAGCGAAGTATGCGAGAAAGTGAAAGATAACATTAAAGTACATGCACGGGACTACTATAACTTACCTGGCACAAAAAGTCGGTTTCCATCCCACTCTCCTGAATCTGTTCCCCCACAGTTTTCTTCTTTCAAGATTTCTAGGGAATCTTTACATGTGAAATGCCTTTTCAGACCGATTACTGCAACCAAGGGCACAACAGCCCGTCATCTTGTTGGTATTTGACAAAAGATTGACTATCAGAAAAGCGTTCTTCGTTGTAAACAATACACACTACACACAGGAAGTTCAAACTCAGCGCTACGCGATCGAAAGCTGGAAACAACATGGCGTCCATAGACCACGTGACCATTTTTTTCGGATTCGTCATGTCGTAACTCTTCTATAAAGGGACACTATCCCCGCCTATACACATGCTCCCTCTACGTTCAAGTTAACGTTCACAGATTCCCGAAATTCACAGGACAGCAGATATTTTTCTGGCATTAAACCATCTTCCCCTTATGATTATTATTGCCAATTAAGGAGGGGGAAATTAAGAAGAAGAATTATGTTATAAAGGAAGAGAGGAAAGTGTAAGAGCATTATGAGGAAAAACAACAAGAAAGAAGAATAACAAGAAGAACACTGTCATCATTAATTAGAGATATCCAGTCTTATATTATAATTGTAGAGTAACATTCGAAATCCTAGACCCATGGATTATGATGTTGAATAAGAAAGGGATAAAGGCTGGGAATATGCAAAACATATCAAAAAGAGACAAGGAAGTACAAATAGAAGGAATAGAAGAAAGGCAAGAGAAGTAATTTTAGAATATGAATGCACATTCAAGATATAGGTACAGCTCAATTATCATTAGTAATATGGATAGGCATTATTTAATATCTTACCACTTATCATTACATCATTACATCCAAAAGATAGAAGGGGGAACAGAAAAGTGAGAAAATCATAAATGAAAATTTGTGTGAAAAAGAAAACACTTTTAATAGTTAAAAGGATAACAAATCTCACATCTGTTAACATAATAAAGATTGTATATAGAAATATACTTTCATAAGCAGCGGCAGCTGAATATCCAGAATAATATGTGGTTAGTAGAAGCATGCAAAGAATGATGAACTTGATAACAGGAAAAGGAAATACAGATCACAGCAGTTAGGGAACAAATCCTTGTTGTTAAGAATATTTAAAAAAAAACATATATATATATATATATATATACATGTAAAAGAAAATAAGAGGAGGACGAGGAGAAAAAGAAGAAGAAGAAGGAGAAGGAAAGAAGATAGGAAGGATGAGAGAAGCCTACTTGACAATAATGAATATTAAACAAAAATGCCTTATTCCATTAAAAATCTCTCCGACCCTTAATCTAACTTTCTCCTCCTCCTTTCTCATCATCAACATCAACATCATCATCGTCATCATCATAAGAAGAAGAAGATGAAGAAGTAGAAGAAGAGAAAGAAGTTGAAAAGGAAGAATAAATGCAAACGGATGATGATTGCAGCTTGGTTAGAGTTAGGGCATAGAGTGTGTTAGTGTTATTGAGTTGAGTTAGGGTTAGCTATATTATAGGCTAGCGTAAAGCTAGGATTTGGTTCTGTTAGCATTAGCATTATGATGGCTTAGCTAGGGTTGTCGGTAGGGTTAGGTTAGGGCAAGACTTAGGCTTATATAGGATTGGAGGTTTAGTATTAGAGCTAGAATTAGGGTTTGGGATGTTGGCGATTAGGGTTAATATTAAGTTTAGGGTTGAGTAAGGGTTAGGGCTAGCGGTAGGCCTATGATTAGGGTTAGGTGTGGATTAAGGTCACGTTTTGCGATTACAAATTTGGGGAAAGGATTAATTTAGGGTTGGGGTAAGGGTTGGGTTAGGGTTGAATTAGGGTAAGGGTTGGATTGTAGGGTTAGAGGTGGATTAAGGATATAGGACCGTAGGGCTAATAGTTATTGGGTTGGTGTTAGGAGTGAATTAGAGTTAGGGTTTAATATGTTTAACCTGATATTTGATCTCACTTTGATTTGTATTATCATATATGCGTGTTTTATTGAATAAAGAACAGATGTATAATAATTTGTGTTTTTTAAAATAAGTTTTGGTTGGTAATTTTTAATCAGACATTGGTGCGCCTTGAAACACCAGCATTAAGCGCCTAATAAAATGTTGTGTATTATTATTATCATCACGATAAGAGTCGAGTTAGGTTATTATTAGGTACTAGGTTAGGGCTAGGGTTAGAGTGAATTAGGTTTATGGTTTCGGTAAGGGTTCGGTACGTTAGGTTCTACTGTTAAGGTTAATAGTAAGGTTAATAGTAATAGTTAATAATATATTAGCAGATGTTTATGACATTAATAGATTGAATATTGCAATATTTATGTTTATGTGTTCTAGAGGATTATTACCATCTCCAATTACATCAAAATTTATTTTAAATATTAACATACATAATTATAATACACGTAATGCTGTTGAATACCATCTGCCAAAAGTTAGAACTAATATTTCAAAGTTTACTATTTTTTATAAAGGTCCTCATCTATGGGGCACGATTCCAAACCATCTAAAGAATCAACCTTCCTTAAATAGTTTTAAACGTTCCTTTCGATTGTTTTTATCAAATTTGTACTCAACAACCTGAATATCATAGTATATATATATGTTATTTTTTTGTTAAATGTTTTCCTTTTCCGTTTTAATGTTTCTACCTGCTTTCTTTTTCTTCTTAATGTTATGTTAATTACGTACTTGTTTAGGGGTCAACGTTTAACAAGGCTAAATGCTCTTTTTTGTTGACCCCTCATTCGACATAAATTTGCTTTCTTAACTAGTTTCCTTGTTAATCTTATTGTATTCATGTTATCTGTAATGTTACCCTTCTACATGTATTTATATATTTCATTTTTTTTTTAATACTCTGTATGTATTGTATATGTTTTTTATGAAGAATGAAATAAATACCATACCATACCATACCATACCAGTTGTTGTTGTAATTGTTGCTGTAGAGGAAGTGTTTTCTTCTGCTGTCAGTGTTTTTTGTTTTTTGTTTTTTTTCGGGGGGGGGGGGAGTTTAATTTCGTCGACTTGCTAAAACAATTCTCCACTTATCAAATGTATACCTATATCATTGTAATAAGTACTCGAAGTACAAAAGATCAGTGATTCCTTTATGGATAACTATAGCGTTTCTCATATATTTTTAAGGTTTATAACCTAAGCTTCTCATTATAAACTATATCACACATTTCAACTAGATAAATTTTTAGGCGGGGTCGCAAAGTGCCCACTTATTGTAAGGGAGTTAAACTCTATATTTCTAGACCTGGGTCAAGTAGCTTTTAAATTAAGTGATTTAAGCTTGAAATCGATTTAATTAACATAAGATTTGTGTATAAGCCCGTGTATATTCTAAAATAGGCCTACATTTATACACGAACCAAAGAAATCTGTTTTTGTTCCCCCTTGCAAATTTTAAACCCATATATAAGGCGATATTCATGTACTCATAATAATCGGAGTAATAATAATAATAATACTCGATCAATTTTCATATAGAGCTTATATTAAGCGCTTCCCAAATTAGAGATTATTACCCTGCATGGCTTAAGCTGTGCTGCCATAACGGCGCTCTAGCATTTCAAAGAATTAATTCCTGCCAGTGTATTAATGGTATAACTGTATAATCTATTTTCTTGCTTGTCATAATTATGACCCAGCCCCCCCCCCCCCCTCCATGAACAAAGAATTCATCCTGTTCAGTTAATAACCAACACTCGCTCAAATTTGAAAGGTGAAAACTCGCACACAACCTCACACACGCAACAATCTTTTGCTCACTATTCATCTCCAATCTATTATTGGCCTTCATGTTTAATTCCAAAGATTTTATAGAAAAGGAAAGGAATAAGCTTTCTGTTTCTGGTCCGAAGACTTACACGGAGTTCCACTCAAAAGGAAAAGAAAAGCAATGAAAAGTAAAGAAAAAAAAAGAGGAAAGGAATGAGCTTTATCTGTTTCTGGTCCGAAGACTTAAACCGGAGTTTCACTCAAAAGGAAAAGAAAAGCAATGAAGAAAAAAAAAGAGGAAAGGAATGAGCTTTATCTGTTTCTGGTCCGAAGACTTAAACCGGAGTTCCACTCAAAAGGAAAAGAAAAGCAATGAAGAAAATAAAGAGGAAAGGAATGAGCTTTATCTGTTTCTGGTCCGAAGACTTAAACCGGAGTTCCACTCAAAAGGAAAAGAAAAGCAATGAAAAGTAAAGAAAATAAAGAGGAAAGGAATGAGCTTTATCTGTTTCTGGTCCGAAGACTTAAACCGGAGTTCCACTCAAAAGGAAAAAGAAAAGCAATGAAAAGTAATGAAAAAAAAGAGGAAAGGAATGAGCTTTATCTGTTTCTGGTCCGAAGACTTAAACCGGAGTTCCACTCAAAAGGAAAAGAAAAGCAATGAAAAGTAAAGAAAATAAAGAGGAAAGGAATGAGCTTTATCTGTTTCTGGTCCGAAGACTTAAACCGGAGTTTCACTCAAAAGGAAAAGAAAAGCAATGAAGAAAAAAAAGAGGAAAGGAATGAGCTTTATCTGTTTCTGGTCCGAAGACTTAAACCGGAGTTCCACTTAAAAGGAAAAGAAAAGCAATGAAGAAAATAAAGAGGAAAGGAATGAGCTTTATCTGTTTCTGGTCCGAAGACTTAAACCGGAGTTCCACTCAAAAGGAAAAGAAAAGCAATGAAGAAAATAAAGAGGAAAGGAATGAGCTTTATCTGTTTCTGGTCCGAAGACTTAAACCGGAGTTCCACTCAAAAGGAAAAGAAAAGCAATGAAAAGTAAAGAAAATAAAGAGGAAAGGAATGAGCTTTATCTGTTTCTGGTCCGAAGACTTAAACCGGAGTTCCACTCAAAAGGAAAAAGAAAAGCAATGAAAAGTAATGAAAAAAAAAGAGGAAAGGAATGAGCTTTATCTGTTTCTGGTCCGAAGACTTAAACCGGAGTTCCACTCAGAAGGAAAAGAAAAGCAATGAAAAAAAAAGAGGAAAGGAATGAGCTTTCTTTGTTCCGGTACGAAGACTTAAGGCGGGGTTCCACTGAGAAAAAAGAAAATTGTTCCAAAGACCAGTGAAAATACGAAATTGCAATGGGTTAACAAAAAGAAGAACTAACTCTGCCTCGCTCTCTCACCACACCAGCAATTCCCAGAATCTCAGAGAATACAATAAATAAATTAAATATTCGTACTAGTCTTGAACACACTGTATTTTTTATGCCGAGGTAAAAAACTTCTTCTTTTGGAAAAACAGAAAGTGTTAAGTAATCACTAAATGCAGGTGTATAAGAAATCGTTACATCACATGTCTTCTGTGTATAGAATCGTTTCATCGTATGTTTCCCATAAAACATCAGTTTTCCTGATAAATACAACCAAAAATAAGGATCATTTGCCTTTGAGACAGGAATGTTCCGACTTGACAGCACCTTTAGGCTTTAGTAGATAAGCAATACCTGTTACATACTATGATACTTTTGAGACATACAAGATAACTATTTTAATGGCGATAAAAGAACATAATGGTAGACTTGCATTGCGAAACCATCCGTTTTGAATCATTTTCATAGCTTTAATGGATTACGTAATCCAGCCTACCCATTATGGAAGTTGAGGTGAAATCTACCAAGTAATCACTGCTGAAAATTGGGAATGCTTATAGAAGTCATTTTGTACTATAATGTGTGAAAATACATGTACGAGCTTGTTTAACCAACATCATAACCCCCCCCCCCCCGTTCGCTTTAATTGAATTATGAATACAAACCACTAATATTAATCACACTTTAGTTGCTGCATAATTTCAGTGACCTAAGGTTCATGATTCTGATTGTCCTGTGGACATGTATTTCAAAACTAATAAATTCTGGACGTTCGGTAATATAAATCATAAATTTATTCAGATAAGTAGGGCTACCAAAGTGCCATTTAAACGTAATATTCTGTATTCTGCAAAAGAATGTACCGCAAAGAAATGAAGACTTAAAGCAAAGTTTTAATCAGAAAGAATATCACCTGAAAGACAGAGAAAATGAAAGTTTTTAACGTGTACATGTGCTACTTTGAAAGGTATATTCTGAAGAACTGTGAGACTAAAATTGTTACAAGTTATAAATGAATGACTATAATATATACCCCATCTCGGCTTCGCTCTTTCAACAGACCAGCACGTGAACAAATTAACATACATACATGCAGGGGCGGATCCAGCCGGCGAAAAGAGGGGGGGGGGGGGGCAATTCGTGAGAAAATATTTAGGGGTAAGAGGCACTTTTTTTTGTTTTGGTCCAAGTTTTGAGGAAATTTCAGCCAACCCAATGCGTGCCCCCCGTGGATCCGCGCCTGCATACTTGTAATCTTAAGTCTTTACAACGCTGTATTTGAGCTGAAAATAAAGCTCTACATAAAGAACAGATTTTAAAGCCCCATTGCACTACTTATAGCTACTTGGGCCCTCTATACAGCCAACAATGTCTATTAAAGCAGTACCCGTTGATCCCCATTGATGCCCCTTTTCTTATGTTAGTTGAGAGCTAATTTGATGAGATATAACCACCTGCCAGTGACCTCGCAGGGAGATCTAATCCCTCCATGCCAAGCGAGTGCAGTGGGGCTTAAAATATGCTGTAACCGGTAACAAGTAGAAAGTGTGCATTTAAAGACAAAGAAATGCAGTGGTTGCAGAACAACCTCTAACCTATCTGTGAATTCTTCTCCCCGTATGTTTTAACACCTACAAAATAAAATGATGATTGAACAGCATCTATCCACAAATGACTACATTCATATGCTTAAAGGGAGTGTGTCATGACGAGACTGTGTGTCTTTCCCGTGGCCCTACCCGGGGCCAATCGGGTATAATACGACTACGGACGACGCGATCGCAGCATACACGTGCGTGCAACATATGCGAAACCGAAGCGTGAGAACTTCGGTCTGGTTCGCCAACGCTAGCGCGCACTGACCCAGTTAATCAAGTCCATTTGTTCACGTGCAGTTGTCCAAAAGAAGACGTAGAAGGCGTTAACCCGTATTTGCCATGATACACTCCCTTTAACTCACTAATGTAATTAATTCCAATAGATTGTTGATCACAGGTATAAATACGATATTGAAGACTTGGCTGGTAAAAGACATGAATGTTTTAGAGATGAAAAGTTTTGATTGCTGTCCAATGATTTACCTGACAATAATTTTCCAATGAACTGAAAATATGTAGATAATACCAAGAACATAAGAGATATTAACCTCGACAACTTTGCCTTTGTTTCCCCCCTCCGCACACTGTCTAGCAAGGCCATCTGCCTACAGAGATTACTTTCTCTATGTCCTTAATGGACAGGATTGATTGTACACGTATAACTATCTGAGCCAAGGAAAATATAAAGCATGAAACTTAAGAGTAAGAAGTCTTTCCTATTTATAAAAATTAAATTGAAATGAAATATACAGCTAACAAATAATTTATTCATACCCATACCAATTCTTAACATCTTTAAATTATTTGAGTTGTCCTAGCTGATTTATGTTCTTGAGAATGTGACCTATTAAATCTGTCAAGAAAAATCAAATTTACAATGGGGCATCAATAATTTATATGTAAACTATACATAGATCTTAATATTTAATGGCTATCATGATATCAAGTCCTAATAGGAGAGTTGCATTGTACAAATATCCCCATCTTCACAGTTATTCCCAAAGATTGAACATATCAGAAAATAAATGAATTTAAAAGTCTGAGAACTATAAAAGCTACCTTTAGTCTTTGTGAGAGGAAAGGAAGAGAATGAAATGACATGGCAGCACAATTGCTGAATTGCATGGAGTTTACAAAGACAAAAAGACAACAAAATGTCTTACAAATCTAAACACAAGTCATAGACATGAAATAATATGAAGGAGTGAAACATAGCATATGAATGTGATGGGGAGAAGGTAGACAATGGTGCAACTTGGATGGAGAGAGTGCGACACAAAGAGATAAACGAGGCAGAAAACAGAGAAAGTGAACAACGGTATTGAGGCAGAAGTGTGACAGTCTAGGGGAAGATGAGATTGTAAATTACATACTATGAGAGTGGATTGATTTACTAGATAACCATTCTTACGTCACATTCTATATTACGCAATAGAATAGTTGTCAAGCAGAGGTAAAGAGCATATATGGGAAATAGAGGGGACAGAAGAAGTGAGGGTAAGAGGTGGGGGGGGGGATAGAGAGAGAGAGAGAGAGAGGGGGATACAAGAGGGGAGAAAGAGGAATATGAGGGGTAAGTACACATGATGATAACAGATTCGCGCCACATGCTGTTCGTATACTAAGAATGCGCCTCGATCCCTCCTCAAATGCAGTTCAAATGTATCTATTTGTCCGAGTAGCATAGGCATGTGATGGGGAGAATATAGACAATGGTGTAACTTGGATGGAGCGTTGCGAAGGGACTTGGCGAAAGAGGTGCACAGTTGCTCCAAATCAGCAAAGCATCCCTGTAGTGTGTGTATACATTGCCCAGGGTGATCCTGCATGCTCTATTTTGAACCTGCTCTATTGTTTGATGGTGAGTGAGGGTAAGTCCAGGGGACCATATGGGGGCGGCACACTCTGCCACAGGACGGATCATGCAAAGAAAAGTTTGGAGCCCATCGTACTTCAGTCATTCCTTTCAAATTCCTTTCAGTTCTTGCTTGCTTGCCATAGATGGGACATATCTCTCTGTAACCTACATCATTGATATGGTAGAAATAAAGACAATTCAAATTATATAGAATGGTTTATTATCACACAAATAATCAACTAATATATTGACGTGGTCCTAGTTGTAACTGAATTTGGGGGTACAATACTACTACCACTGCTACTACAACTACTAATAATAGTAATAATAATAATAAAATCGATACACAGGGTCATGACGTAAAGTCCTCATAGCAAAATTGAAATACCCCCTTGTTCCTTGCTTGATGGAGGTATATTGGGAGGCTGCCAAGAACCACTGATCCCTAGGTCAACAATGTGATTTTACCAGCATCGTTGCTGGAAGGAAGAGAGATCGACAGATCGCCATAGTAACCCCATAGTAACAACGTAACCCTAACGTGCCTGCACTGAGTTGTCCACATGTGCAGCCGAAGTGTCCCCCTAATAAAAATCCGCACATAAATTAGTCCTCATTAAGAAGCTGAATTCCGTTGCATGAGTATTCACTGATAATAAAAGTACATGTTAATATCAATTAAGATATAACAACTTCTGACACAAGACAGAAAATCGTTAAAAAGTGCAGTGTAAAGAGAACTTTCTAGTTATTATCAATGCGCGGGTTATATGGGGGTATTTCAAAACCAGAGTTGAGGACTCATAATTTATGAATGGGGTTTTTCAACCAGGAAAAACCTGAGGACGACTTGGAGAAAAAGACTAGGCCACTATAGACGAAGAAGAAGAAGAAGAAGAAGAAGAGAGCCGCAAACCAGAGAGAGAGAGAGGTGGGAGAGACAGAGAACTAGGGAAGGGAGAGATAGATAGAAAGGAGAGGAGAGAGACTGAAGGAGGCCTGTAACAAACAGAGTCGGAGAGAGAGAGAGAGAGACGGAAAGTAGCGCGAACTTTATGTTTGGAAAACAGTGGTTAGGCCTCCTCTGCAGCAAGCAAAGAAGGGGGTATTTCAATACCCGACTTCAGGGCCATTTACTCGGGTTTGCGAGCTACGAGGGTCAGACGTAATGGCAACCTGGAATATACACTAAATAATATATTTTTTATTAACCACAATTCTTGAGATAATAATGAATCATTAATTTTATCATCATCTTCATCTGTGGAATAAGTTCTAAATTATTCAGTATAGTTGCCCTAACCAGATGATCTTGTTTCATATCACCATTCCAACATATCTCTTTAATCAAACATACTTAATCATATGCATGTGGCAAAATAACCTAGAAAGGATCATGTGACCATGCGCCTTGAGCATTTGACTGTCAAGTGGATTTGGCGCCTTATAAATCATATGTATTATTATTATATCATTGTTTTTGTTATTTTTTTTCTTCAGCGAGACAAAATTAATATTTAGCACTTACATCTATACTGACACCCACTGTTGCTGCTTTGTGTACCTATGTTTAGTCTTCAATTGTGATTTCATGAATAAAATTTTAATCTGCTTACTTATTTCAGAAGATTTAATACTTTAAACAACTGGCAGAAAATTAAGTGAAATTTGAGGGTGACTGGGAGGTAGGAGGAGGAACACATTCTCTCACTGCCCAGAGGCACAGCAGTGCATGTGATTATCAGCAAGACCAAGTCATTGTCTTCACATAAACTTTCAAAACATCTCAGTATACATCGATTCTTATGTAATTGCATGACCATTACTGAACTCTATCTTTAATCACAGCATCCAAATGAAAACATGAATAATATAATTAATATGAGTGTATCCGATATTCTTTTCATGATGAATGAAATGCATGAAAAATCGTCGAAAGATAAAAGCAGACTAAAACAAGACAAATGCGACTGCGTCTCCTATATGCCTCCGCCTTTATAAAACCAGTAATTTCAGAAATTGACCTCTGTGACCTATGACTTTTGACCTCATTACACCAAAAATCTATTCAGTTATAGTTTGAAGTTCATATCTCAAGGGGTTGAGATATCGCCATAATGAGGCCAATACCTGGAATTTCATAAGTTGACCTCTGTGACCCTTGACCCACATTCTCCAAAATCCAATCAGATTATCTTTCTATGGTGATACATACTATCCTCCAGTTTGAAGTTAATATCTCAAGTGGTTCTTGAGATATCGCAATAACGAGCTCAATACACGGAATTTCACGAGTTGACCTCTGTGACTTTTGACCCTTGACCTACATACTCCAAAATCTAATCAGATTGTCTTTGCATGGTGAACCTACTAATCTCAAGTTTGAAGTTGATATCTCAAGTGGTTCTTGAGATATCGCGACGAGCCGAATACCTGGAATTTCATGAGTTGACCTCTGTGACCCTTGACCTTTGACCTACATACTCCAAAATCTTATCAGGTTGTCTTCCTATGGTGATACATGCTATCATTAAGTTTGAAGTTCATATCTCAACTGGTTCTTGAGATATCGCGATAACGAGGCTAATACCTGGAATTACATATTACCCCTGTGACCCTTGACCTATGACCTACATACTCCAAAATCTAATCAGATTGTCTTCCTATGGTCATACATATTATCCCCAAGTTTGAAGTTCATATCTCAACTGGTTCTTGAGATAATGTGTTAACAAGGTCAATACATGGAATTTCATAAGTTGACCTCTGTGGCCCTTAAACTTTGACCTATGTACTCCAAAACCTAATCAGATTGTCTTCCTATGGTCATACATACTATCATTAAGTTTGAAGTTCATATCTCAACTGGTTCTTGAGATATCGCGATAACAAGGCCAATACCTGGAATTACATAATATTACCCCTGTGACCCTTGACCTATGACCTACATACTCCAAAATCTAATCAGATCGTCTTCCTATGGTCATACATACTATCCTTAAGTTTGAAGTTTAAATCTCAAATGGTTCTTGAGATATCGCGCTAACAAACTCAATACAAGGAATTTCATAAGTTGACCTCTGTGACCTGTGACCTTTGACCTACGTACTCCAAAATCTAATCAGATCGTCTTCCTATGGTGATAAATACTATTCCCGAGTCTTAAGTTTAAATCTTAAATGGTTCTTGAGATATTGTGATAACGGTCAACGGACGTACGGACGGACGGACAACCAGAAAACATGATGCCTCCGGCCCCACCTTCGGTGGCGGAGGCATAACAAACCCATGATTATAGATTTCTATCTACATTGATTATCTTTATGGAGGAAATCAACAGGTCTAGAGGGTATAATGTAATTTAACAGAGAAGTGAATGTAGTATATGGCCATCCCAATGTCTGAAGTTTCAATGAGTTCTATATTTTGTTCTTCTAAGGAAGCCAATACTTTCTTGATTATGGTAGAAGAATGCCATACAATCAACAGTAATTATTTCACAAGAAGTGGATACCTTCCCAGCTCCTGCAACTGGCTAAAAGGAGTTGTGATCAGTTGTAGTCTGCTTTTATCTCTCAACGATTTTTCATGCATTTCATTGAACATGAAAAGAATATCGGATACACTCATATTAATTATATTATTCATGTTTTCATTTGGATGCTGTGATTAAAGATAGAGTTCACTAATGGTCATGCAATTACATAAGAATCGATGTATACTGAGATGTTTTGAAAGTTTATGTGAAGACAATGACTTGGTCTTGCTGATAATCACATTAATTGAGGCGCGATAGCTCAGTCGGTAGAGCAGTGGTCTCGTTATCTGGTGACCCCACCCGGGTTTGAAACCAAGTCAATGCGCTAGTGCCCTTTGGTAAGGCATTAATCCTCATTACCAGGTCCCTCAGAGAGGACCTTAAGCCGTCGGTCTTCTGGTTGCTTACTAACAAGCATTTATTGCTTTCTTAG
This sequence comes from Strongylocentrotus droebachiensis, assembly GCA_035222895.1. Lineage (NCBI taxonomy): Eukaryota > Metazoa > Echinodermata > Echinoidea > Camarodonta > Strongylocentrotidae > Strongylocentrotus > Strongylocentrotus droebachiensis. The sequence goes on along the minus strand of JAVYIG010001566.1, from coordinate 203,768 downwards.
CTGTCAGGTAAAATACCCACCACTATCACTATCACTACACTGTATACTGTATGCCTATGAAAATGAAGTCATTATAAGAGGTTCAAATAAATTGCTATACCTGGTCCCATATAAGGGATACAGTTCCATGTTTCAGTACCATTTAATGGGGTCTTCATGATTATATACTTAAATAAGGCAGGCATACAATACCCTAAATTAGATAGTATTTGTCTCTTATTTTGCAAGCTTTCATTACCAAAATTATGTTAACATTTTTCATAGATATATTGTTGTCACTACTACTTAATGGAAACCTCAAAACTTTTAACTATCCATCCAAGTTTTATAAACTATATTTTGTAAGATAATTAGGCTACACTACAACATAAGCCAATAAAACTATGTAATGAGCGACAGGGATTCTATGATTTTCAGATAAATTATTATCATTAAGGTCACTATTTGAAAAACTTGTATCTGGAAATCATTTACCTGCGAGATCAATAATTGTGAAGCAAAGCCTATGCTTTCTTAGAGGTTTCCATGAAGGATGCAGAGGAAAGTAAACTGAGCCCATTTTCTGTGTGCCGAAGCAGTCTTCTCCACTATAGTTCTTCCATTTGGCAGGATGAGAGACCAGCAGTCTGTACATAACAACAATTTTGCCAAACTGTAATTTTCTGCAAATTCTGTGCACTTGTATAACAACTATAGCTACTAAATTTATGATAACTTATACAGAATATTTCTTCTTTAGTATGAGTTATTTGCAACTCCGTCCTTTTGAGTAAAATTCATAACTTTTTTCACTTAAATTTGACTTTATAAAGTGTTAATAAATAAAAAACTGTTATAATTGCTTTTTTTTTAAAGATTGAATTGTAAATAGTGACATATTTCTATATGTACATCTATGTGTAGAGTATTGTGCCCCTTCCTTTATACCATATTCATGGGATAATATTCAATGGTTGGCTAAAAAAGAGGTCAATATACAGAACATGGGGAAAAAACTGAATTGCACCAACTGTGGTGAGTAGGGGATTTAAAACAATCAAAAAAGGATATTTCTAAATCCGAAATGATTGTTGCATCATGTTTAGGTTAAATTGTATGTGGATTCTTTTATCAAGGATGACCATATGGAGCAGGATATGATATTTGCTGATCGAATCATTACAGGAAAACCAAGTTCAATCTGAAACAGAAGCATCTTTGAGGAAGCCTAGGGGTCTTGCAAGATATAAGTGCTATCTGTCATTCGAATGTGAATGTAGGATCACTAAATGCCACAAGCCTATTTGATCTACTTTAAATGGATTTTTAACGGAAATACACGATTCAGATAAGTAGGAACAGTTCAGTACAAATACAAAACCCAAATCATCCATCAAATCATTTTCTAAATCCTTGCAAGGTACTTCTCTGATATATTATTGTTGTACTTACCAATGGAAGCATTGCCATATATCCATCTTCCAAAGACTGCTGATCATGTAGACAATATTATTCATGTACATGCTCTCTCCAGTCACGGTTCCAGCACAGAAACTTCTTACAGTCATATTGCAGCAAGTAAAGTTAATAATTCAATTAACAGTGTTCTGTGGACAAGTGTAGTACATTTTGGTACGTTAACAACAGCAACAGTAACGATGTTGATATAGAACTATCGATAACATATCTTTTCAAATACATCCTTGCTTGGAATTTGACACACAAATTGCATTTCATAATTTGTATGTGGAAAGTTTAACCTATTCCTAAATTACTATAGACCTTTAACAGGGTAGGTAGTTAGGTAGATAGGTATGTAGTAGTAGTAGTAGTACATGAGTAGTACATTAGTAGTCCAGTAGTAGTAGTGCATGAGTAGTACATTTGTAGTAGTAAAAAGTAGTAAATAGTAATGATACCTTTTATTTGATAACTCTGCCAGAAGGTCTATTGCTAAAATTGAAAACAATACATTATCAGAAACAATCATTAAGATTAATGTAAATTACAAAACAATTACAATCATGAAAGTATACATGATAGACACATGATGCATGTAAATAATAACAATTGATACATACCTGATTGCCCAGCACTTTCTAGAAACACCTTTTGTATTCTGCCTGATGCCGATGTGGGCCTCTCACTAATATGTGACATGAACAAAAATCAATTCCGCATATAAGAGTTTAAAAGTACTAGTTTAAAAGTTTAAAAAATAAGGAAATGATGAGCAGGAAGATCAGTGGACATAATGCAAGTGAATCATGATAAAATTGTTGCTTAAGCTTAAGTAGAAACACTATGAGAAGGCTCAAGTTGAAAGACTTGTGACTTTTCTGTGCACAATGTTTAATTCTGCCTCCAGTTTGACTGAATAATAGTCACGATAATTAACCAGCAAATAGCAAAGATTGTTTGAATGACGAGAAGTCTCACTTTGTCAAGTTTAAATTATCAATTGCCAAAGTGATGCGGGTGCATGCTTCAGGAATACCTCTTAATTGTGTGCCCTCTTGGAAAATCACAAAATGTACTGTCAGTGAATAAATGAATAATGATTATATAAATTTCATGAACACCTTTCTAGCAGTTTGAGTTTTGTACAAATGATCTAAAACTGCCGAATAAGGTGGAGGGGGGGGGGGGGGGGGGGTATGGGGCAGTGGCGAATCCCCTGGGAAAAAAAATGTGTAAAAACACGTGATTTTTAGCTTTTTGGGGGTTTGGGCCGCCTCCCCCTGGCGGTCAAAGGGGGGGGGGGGTGCAAATTTTCACATTTTCGAGGGCCCCCAATTTTTTTTTGCTCACTGAAATATGTTCATATGGTGCTGATATAGTACAAGTACAAACTTTTAAATCTCATCCCACTCCCAGTCTTCTCACTCTGAGATCTGCTTTTCCTCCCTAGACCACTCCAGCAAAGCATAGAGAGTCAATGCTAATGCTTATTGACCTTTAGCACGTTTAGGCATCATTTGAATACATGAATAGTCAATATACTCATATTTAAAACACAGATGCACACAATCATGCCGATGCGGCTGATCGGCTAGTGGACTCACAATTTGAATTTTTTTTAAATTATTCTTTCTAACATCAGAAAGTTGAAAAAATTGTATTTTACTGCTATTTATTACTAGGTGTCATCAATCGTCACTAAAGTACAGATTTTGAGTGAAATTAGTTGCGTTTTGTACATGCAGTGGTGTTTGAAATGCATGTTGAGAATCAATAACACAGCTTTTAATACACAGCCAGGATAGTAATAGTGCACCTACGTGTGCCTTAGAAGTTAGAGTTAGATTCCTTAGACCTCTATCCAATTCTTATAACTATTAAAAGTAATTTTAGACTAGAGACTAGATCTATAGTATAGAGTCCAAGCTCTGGAGGCTGCCCTAGCATCTATAATATATGAAGAACACTTTATTTAATCTTTATCCAATTGCATTGTTGCAATTTCCATTAACAATATAGGCCTAGACTAGAGGCTAGACCTACCATCAACAAAATATAGCATCTAAAATTATTGTAAAATCTACTCACACTCACAGTCACACCAAGATTGTAGTTTTGACTTCTGATGGCCGATTCTGTGTCTGCTCGTGCATCGTTCCATTCCAGTGCTGGTGGCCGTAGGCCTACAGTAGAAGCAGTCATACACTACTACTACCAGTTGTTGTATGATAATGATGTAACGTAGGCCTAGTAGTAGTAGTAGGTCTAGTAGTGTTAGTAGTACTTTGTAGTAGGCCCTACAACAGTGTCAGTCTAGTAGTACTAGTAGTACTAGTAGTAGGTAGGCCCTACTACATTGTAACTAGCGCCACTAGCAGTCAACGCATCAGAAAAGCTCTAGGATCTAGCCCTGTGCATAATCAATTTGTTTATACATGCAAATGTAATGTACATAGGGCCTATGGTTTATGCACTGTATGGTTTCCCCGCGAAAGTTTCGGTTTCCCCGCGAAAGAAATTCTTTAAAGGTCTGGCTAGTCTGAGTGTTTCAAACTTTTTAGAAAAGTCGTGTTCTTTCCCACAGGACATGTGCACCATGTCCATGCATTATGTTTGTTATTGGTGTTCTTTAGGAACTCAACTCCTTATTACAGCAAGTAGCCGGTGGAGAGGAGGGGGTGAACATCTTTTGCAAAATAATATTTTATTAATAGGCCTCTCATTGCATACCTTCCGCATATAATTATATGCCCTCACAACGAAATGCCCTAAATCGGCTTTAATTATTAATTGGCCTAATACTTTGCGATCAAATAAAGTAGAGCTCCTCCTTTTGACCATTCAAGGTGTGCCGCATTATTATACTGCTTACCTTGATTTCCTTATCTTTCTATGCTCATTACTCAGCCAGTATATATTTTCTCAGAAAATTGTTTGGCAAATGACATTTTGTGTAATCTTGAACATTCAGTGTAAGTTTCGTTTGATTCTGTGAGAATTCATTTTTTTTTTTTTACCAGAACTCAACAGAACTCAAATTTATTTTTAAGTTCATCTGTACTAGTTTGGCTATAGGAGGGATTATACCATCCAGACAGGTCACTGACAGGTGGCTATCTCATCAACTCAGCCAGGCGCGTACGCGGAGGGGGGGGGGGGTAGGGGCTCGAACCCCCCTCATTTTTTAAAATTAAAACAAAAAACATTTTGTTTATATTATTATCTATTATTGTTCTTTTTATGTATGAATTGACATTATCATTATCATAATCATCATTATCATTATGCCTATTATCTTGATTATCATCATTATTATAGATGATATGAATATTAATGACAGTATAATGATAATAATAATAATAATAACACTTAAACATTTAAAATGGTAATGATTTTGATGATGAGAATAGAAAATAATAATCATTAATATCAAACTCATCAGTGGTTATTTAAGTAACTAATTACAAAATCATTAGGTTGTATATCATATTATACGTTAAAACATTTACTTTCTACTTTCTAAAACTAGCCTATTTGTAACCCAGACCCAAAATTTACATATCACTGTTTCCAAGGATTCTTTGCAGAATATATTACTAATACTAGGACTATATAGGCCTACCTAATATAGAAATGATCCTACCATACTGTTGTTGTTTTCGGATGTATTTTCAGAGAATTTTCAAGGAAAACTACCTCCCTAAAGGTCCACATGCCCCCCCCCCCCCCTCCCACCTGTCCCCCACCCCCCGAATCCATGGATCCGCCACAGCTACCTCACTAGATAGATAACAATAATTTTCAAGCGGGTCTGTAATAAAGGCTAAGCCAATCGACTTCTGACTATTTTGGAGTTGGGTACTGGGAGAACGTCCTGAAGCATTTCGGCAAAAGCCACGCCTACTGACCTCTGACACCGATGTACACACGCACCTAAATACACACGTACTATGCATGTTGTACTAGCAGCTGCAGATAATAGCCCCTTAAACTGACATAAATAGTCATTTTAAGGCGAATGGTAGAATGCGTGTATAGATCATTATAGAGTCGAGACCAGGTTGAAAAGTGTTGCTCGTCTCTGCAACATCGATAGAGACATCGATATCTCTCACTCCAGGTATCGATAAGAGCACTCCTTCGTAGCATTGTGACGTCACTCTTTCGGCTGATAGGTTTGTGACGGATGGAAGCTCAGGAGGAGATGGAAAGAAACTGAGAGAGGAGTGTGAGATGCTGAGCTGTTTCAGTGAGGTAAAGGATCTGAGGCAGGACCACAACTTGTCGGTCATCTCAGTAGATAGCTGGCACTGCTGTATCTCAAGCCTAGTATTCTGCAATGAATTGCAAACAGACAAACTTGTCACTTTTATATACATCACAGAATCCCATGACAGTGAAGCTGAAATTACAAGTATTACATTCATATTCCGAAAATTAATTGAGTTCTTTCAAAAACAAAAAAAATGCAACTGTTTTGCAATTCCCTTCAATAGTAAAATTCAGAGGATATCCCTTTGTTGAATATTTCAAAGTGAAATGCATACACCCATATACCAAAAGTCACTCACCTGGACGTTGTTCTTTTTGTGTAGAGTACCACCTCCACTCCTACAAAGAATATTTAAAAAGGAATGAGGGAAAAAATGTGATTCTTGAAAGCAAATATTGGGAAATGATATTACATTAATAAAGAATGCAAGTGAATTATGCATCCCCTCTTTACAGAGGTAAATGAAAGCAACAATACTAACATAACAATAATGATAATAATCATATTATAATACTGGTGAAAAAGTAAGAAATATAATCATGATAATGATATCAATACTAATAACAACATCCATAAAATACCAATTTAATACATTGTTTGGTGTTCATTCCGTCTTAAAAATTAAAAAAAGCGACATGAACACAAAGATCTACAGTGACAAAAGTTCGCAGAGTTTTTTGAAAATATTAGAAAATGTGATATTTGATCCATGATTTCCCATATTTTACAAAAATGTATATATTTCAATTATTAGCAAATAGGCTGCCAATTTTTTTAACTACAATTGGTGCTACTTCAAAAACAAAATCGTCAAATGATTCTGGAGATATCGCGATCTAAAATTCGATGTCGGATTGGCGTGCGCGCTGCAACTCACGAAAAAGTCTTAAAAACAACGAGACCTTAATACTTCGTGCACGGAGGTTTAGTTTATCGAAAAAATCAATCAATCAAATGTAAGATAATTTGATATTTTGCAAGGAAAAATATCATACAATCAGTTACTACCAGGGCGGCAATGTTGAGGGGGAGGGGATCGTCTCCCCCCCCCCCCCGGACAATTTGAAAAAGTGCACACACAAAAATGTATAGCAAATGCTGACTACCGACTGCAACACTTTTTTCTTTGTTAGGCTCTGAAGGGCCCAAGAGTGCATTGTTTGGACTAGGCCTAGACTAGATCTAGGCCTAATCAAAATGAAAAAAATCTTCTCGCTTGGTCGCTAGCTACAGCCCCTCGCATAATGTCCTTCAAAATGTACAAGTAAATATTGCAGAAAATGTGTATTTCGTTGGTATCACGTAAGCACAGTTTATAGTTTACATTGTATGTTATGTGTACAATATTAAGATAAATGTAGATCTAGATCTAGATCAGTGCTATCAAAATTAATATTTCGCTCGCTCTTTTTATTGAATTTTATTTTTTAAGGAGTCCCTTCCAGCCTGGTTATACAAATATTGTCGCCTGAATTCCAAAGGGGAAATGGTGCCCATCTTTCTAAAAAATAGTATTATTAAGTCAAACTCAAGGTCCTTCGTTACATGACTAGAGTCTAGATCTAGATCTAGATCTAGACTAATTAAATTTTACTAAAAATTGACCTAGACTAGGTCTAGAGATCTAGGCCTAGAATCTACTAAATATTTACAACCCTTCGCCTCGGACTGCACACTAATTACCGGCAATGTAAAGGGGAAGTGTGAAAAAAGCATTTAGAGTCTACTATAATACTGTAATGTTTTAATACAACAAAACTTCAAAAACATGTGAAAGTGTAAGGGGGAAGTCACTTCCGTCACCTTCACCCCTCTCGTTCACTAGACTAGTCTAACTTAGATCTAGACTTACTCCCTCGCACTTTGTCGCCCCGGTCATGAAAAGAAATCGCCGCCCCTGGTTGGTACCATTTTGTATTTAGAATTTTGATGACATTTGCTCTCAAAATAAAGATTTACAAACCCTTGTCGGCAAGTTCATGTTTTTTTCTCGGAACGGACGCAAAAGACTAACTTTTACAACATTTGCCGATCTTTTGTCAATATTTGTCTAATTTCACCTCAAATTCAATTTCGTCTCTCGGTAATTTTAGGTTTCTCTTTCCATTAGGCCTAGTGATATCAGACTTTCGAAATCTTACCGATTTGTTGAGATAGCGAACTATGGATACACAACCATACATCAATAAAGATCTAGACCTAGAGCTAGATCTAATATGCCCTAGGCCTAGTAGTAGTACCTACCCCGAATTCAAGTACGTTAGTTGTTTAGTCTTGACAAACAGGTCAACCAAGGCTTCTTCGTCTCTGCCCCTCACCCCGGACACATGCAGCCGTTGTTGGTTTTCGGTTTGGTCTTCAAATAGAAGACTAAGCCCTCCAATTGTCTCTCCTGATTCAATTTTCCTGTCTGTGGTGAGTGATGTCAAGGCGTGTAGTCTGATATGAACAAAGAACTGTTCATCCATAGCCCTGGTCTGATTCATAGACCTGGATGCGGTGGTGATCTGAAAAGTGTTGCTCGTCTCTGCAACATCGATAGAGACATCGATATCTCTCACTCCAGGTATCGATGGAAGCACTCCTTCATAGCTTTGGGACGTCACACTCTTAGCTGATAGCTTTGTGACGGATGGAAGCTCAGGAGGAGATGAAGGGAAACTGAGATAGGAGTCTGAGATGGTGAGATGGTTCAGTGAGGTGAAGGATCTGAGACAGGACCACAACTTTGTGGTCATCTCAGCAGATAGCTGGCATTGCTCTATCTCAAGCCTAGTATTCTGCAATAAATATAAACAGACAAACTTATCACTTTTATTTACATCGAATTAAATATTGAGAATAAACGTGTGGACATACAGAATCCCACGTCAGTGAAGCTGAACTTACAAGTATTACATTCATATTTTGAGAATTAATTGAGTTATTTCAAAAAAAAAAAAAAATGCAACTGTTTTGCAATTCCCTTCAATAGTAAAATTCAGAGGATATCCCTTTGTTGAATATTTCAAAGTGAAATGCGTGCACCCGTGTACCAAAAGTCACTCACCTGGACGTTGTTCTTTTTGTGTAGAGTACCACCTCCACTCCTACAAAGAATATTTAAAAAGGAATGAGGGAAAAAATGTGATTCTTGAAAGCAAATATTGGGAAATGATATTACATTAATAAAGAATGCAAGTGAATTATGCATCCCCTCTTTACAGAGGTAAATGAAAGCAACAATACTAACATAACAATAATGATAATAATCATATTATAATAATGGTAAAACAGTAAGAAATATAATCATGATAATGATATCAATACTAATAACAACATCCATAAAATACCATTTTAATACATTGTTTGGTGTTCATTCCGTCTTAAAAGTAAAAAAGCGACATTAACACAAAGTTCTGCAGGGACAAAAGTTCGCAGAGTTTTTTGAAAATATTAGAAAATGTGATATTTGATCCATGATTTCCCATATTTTACACAAATTTATTTATTTCAATTATTAGCAAATGGACGGCAAAGTTTTTAATTACGAATTGGTGCAAATACAAAAAGTTATCGTCAAAGAATTCCGGAGATATCGCGATCTAAAATTCGATGTCGGATTGGCGTGCGCGCTGCAACTCACGAAAAGGTCATAAAAACAACGAGACCTTACCTCGTGCAAGAAGGCTTACATCTGATTATTCGAAAAAAATCAATCGATCAAATGTAAGATAATTTGATATTTTGCAAGTAAAAATGTCATACAATCAGGTACTACCGGGGGTGGCGATGTTTAGGGGAAAGGGAACGTCCCCCACCCCCGGAAATTTGAAAAAGTGCACACACAAATGTATAGCAAATACTGACTAAAGACTGCAACACTTTTTTGAAGGTATGTTAGGCACTGGAGGGCCCAAGAGTGCAGCGTTTGGACTAGTAATACAAATGCAAAAATCTTCTCGCTCGGTCGCTAGCTACGCTCCCTCGCATGATGTCCTTCAAATGTACAAGTTAACATTGCAGAAAATCTGTATTTCGTTGGTATCGCGTAAGCACAGTTTACACTGTATGTTTACAATATTAAGAGAAATATAGATCTAGATCTAGATCAGTGCTAACAAAATTAATATTTCGCTCGCTCTTTTTATTGAATTTTATTTTTTAAGGAGTCCCTTCCAGCCTGGTTATACATATTGTCGCCTGAATTCCTAAGGGGAAATGGTGCACATCTTTCTAAAAACTAGTATTATTAAGTCAAACTCAAGGTCCTTCGTTACATGACTAATTAAAGTTTACTAAAAATTTACCTAGAGATCTAGGCCTAGAATCTACTAAATATTTACAACCCTTCGCTTCGGACTGCACACTAATTACCGGCAATGTAAAGGGGAAGTGTGCAAAAAGCATATTACTATAATACTGTAATGTTTTAATACAACAAAACTTCAAAAACATGTGAAATTGTATAAAGAGGGTAGTCACTTCCGTCACCTTCACCCCTCTCGATCACTAGATCTAACAAGTTAGATCTAGAGTCTAGACTTAGGTCTAGAATCTACTCCCTCGCACTTTGTCACCCCGGTCATGAAAAGAAATCGCCGCCCCTGGTTGGTACCATTTTTTATTTAGAATTTTGATGACATTTGCTCTCAAAATAAAGATTTACAAACCCTTGTCGGCAAGTTCATGTTTTTTTCTCGGAACGGACGCAAAAGACTACAACATTTGCCGATCTTTTGTCATTATTTGTCTAATTTCACCTCAAATTCAATTTCGTCTCTCGGTAATTTTAGGTTTCTCTATCCATTAGGAGTCTAGGCCTAGTGATATCAGACTTTCGAAATCTTACCGATTTGTTGAGATAGCGAACTATGGTCACACCACCATACATCAATAAAGATCTAGACCTAGAGCTAGATCTAATATGCCCTAGGCCTAGTAGTAGATCTAGTACTACTACTAGGTCTAGTAGTAGTACCTACCCCGAATTCAAGTACGTTAGTTGTATAGTCTTGACAAACAGGTCTACCAAGGGTTCTTCGTCTCTGCCCCTCACCCCGGACACATGCAGCCGTTGTTGGTTTTTGGTTTGGTCTTCAAATAGAAGACTAAGCCCTCCAATTGTCGCTCCTGATTCAATTATCCTGTCTGTGGTGAATGCTGTCAAGGCGTGTAGTCTGATATGAACAAAGAACTGTTCATCCATAGCCCTAGTCTGATTCTTAGGCCTGGATGCGGAGGTGATCTGAAAAGTGTTGCTCGTCTCTGCAACATCGATAGAGACATCGATATCTCTCACTCCAGGTATCGATAAGAGCACTCCTTCGTAGCATTGTGACGTCACTCTTTCGGCTGATAGGTTTGTGACGGATGGAAGCTCAGGAGGAGATGGAAAGAAACTGAGAGAGGAGTCTGAGATGCTGAGCTGTTTCAGTGAGGTAAAGGATCTGAGGCAGGACCACAACTTGTCGGTCATCTCAGTAGATAGCTGGCACTGTTGTATCTCAAGCCTAGTATTCTGCAATGAATTGCAAACAGACAAACTTGTCACTTTTATATACATCACAGAATCCCATGTCAGTGAAGCTGAAATTACAAGTATTACATTCATATTCCGAAAATTAATTGAGTTCTTTCAAAAACAAAAAAATGCAACTGTTTTGCAATTCCCTTTAATAGTAAAATCCAGAGGATATCCCTTTGTTGAATATTTCAAAGTGAAATGCATGCACCCGTATAACAAAAGTCACTCACCTGGACGTTGTTCTTTTTGTGTAGAGTACCACCTCCACTCCTACAAAGAATATTTAAAAAGGAATGAGGGAAAAATGTGATTCTTGAAAGCAAATATTGGGAAATGATATTACATTAATAAAGAATGCAAGTGAATTATGCATCCCCTCTTTACAGAGGTTAATGAAAGCAACAATACTAACATAACAATAATGATAATAATCATATTATAATAATGGTAAAACAGTAAGAAATATAATCATGATCAGGCGCGTACGCAGGATTTTTTCAAGGGGGGGGTTTTAACATTTATAAATCGGGCCGAAAATTTCGCAACGACTCAGCCAGCCGCTGAATAAGCGGGGGGGGGGGGGGGGGGGGGGGGTAAGAGGACACTTTTTTTTTTTTTTTTTGGTCCCAAAAAAATCGCAACGACTCAGCCGACCGCTGAATAAGCGGGGGGGGGGGGGGGGGGGGGGGGGGGGGGGGGGGGGGGTAAGAGGACACTTTTTTTTTTTTTTTTTTGTCTCGAAATTTGAAAATTTGACATGTTGCTCCGTTGGGGGGGGGGGGGGGTGAGGTCACTTGTTTAGGTCATCCATGGGAATTTTTTTTTTTTTTTTTATTTGTTTAAATAATAATTAAAAAAAAAAAAAAAAAAAAAAAAAAATCCCAAAGGGGGGGGTTTTAGGGTTTTTTAGGGGGGGTTTATACACATAAAAATACCAAAGGGGGGGGGGTTTAACCCCCCAAACCCCCCCCCTGCGTACGCGCCTGATCATGATAATGATATCAATACTAATAACAACATCCATACAATACCATTTTAATACATTGTTTGGTGTTCATTCCGTCTTAAAAGTAAAAAAGCGACATTAACACAAAGATCTGCAGGGACAAAAGTTCGCAGAGTTTTTTGAAAATATTAGAAAATGTGATATTTGATCCATGATTTCCCATATTTTACACAAATTTATTTTTTTCAATTATTAGCAAATGGACGGCAAAGTTTTTAATTACGAATTGGTGCAAATACAAAAAGTTATCGTCAAAGAATTCCGGAGATATCGCGATCTAAAATTTGATGTCGGATTGGCGTGCGCGCTGCAACTCACGAAAAGGTCATAAAAACAACGAGACCTTACCTCGTGCAAGGAGGCTTACATCTGATTATTCGAAAAAAATCAATCGATCAAATGTAAGATAATTTGATATTTTGCAAGTAAAAAGGTCATACAATCAGGTACTACCGGGGGTGGCGATGTTTAGGGGAAGGGGATCGTCCCCCCCCCCCCCCCGGAAATTTGAAAAAGTGCACACACAAATGTATAGCAAATACTGACTAAAGACTGCAACACTTTTTTTGAAGGTATGTGCACTGGAGGGCCCAAGAGTGCAGCGTTTGGACTAGTAATACAAATGCAAAAATCTTCTCGCTCGGTCGCTAGCTACGCTCCCTCGCATAATGTCCTTCAAATGTACAAGTTAACATTGCAGAAAATCTGTATTTCGTTGGTATCGCGTAAGCACAGTTTACACTGTATGTTTACAATATTAAGAGAAATATAGATCTAGATCTAGATCAGTGCTAACAAAATTAATATTTCGCTCGCTCTTTTTATTGAATTTTATTTTTTAAGGAGTCCCTTCCAGCCTGGTTATACAAATATTGTCGCCTGAATTCCTAAGGGGAAATGGTGCACATCTTTCTAAAAACTAGTATTATTAAGTCAAACTCAAGGTCCTTCGTTACATGACTAATTAGAGTTTACTAAAAATTTACCTAGAGATCTAGGCCTAGAATCTACTAAATATTTACAACCCTTCGCTTCGGACTGCACACTAATTACCGGCAATGTAAAGGGGAAGTGTGCAAAAAGCATATTACTATAATACTGTAATGTTTTAATACAACAAAACTTCAAAAACATGTGAAAGTGTATAAAGAGGGTAGTCACTTCCGTCACCTTCACCCCTCTCGATCACTAGATCTAACAAGTTAGATCTAGAGTCTAGACTTAGGTCTAGAATCTACTCCCTCGCACTTGGTCACCCCGGTCATGAAAAGAAATCGCCGCCCCTGTTTGGTACCATTTTTTATTTAGAATTTTGATGACATTTGCTCTCAAAATAAAGATTTACAAACCCTTGTCGGCAAGTTCATGTTTTTTTTCTCGGAACGGACGCAAAAGACTACAACATTTGCCGATCTTTTGTCATTATTTGTCTAATTTCACCTCAAATTCAATTTCGTCTCTCGGTAATTTTAGGTTTCTCTTTCCATTAGGCCTAGTGATATCAGACTTTCGAAATCTTACCGATTTGTTGAGATAGCGAACTATGGTCACACCACCATACATCAATAAAGATCTAGACCTAGAGCTAGATCTCATATGCCCTAGGCCTAGTAGTACTAGGTCTAGTACTAGTAGTACCTACCCCGAATTCAAGTACGTTAGTATTAGTTGTTTAGTCTTGACAAACAGGTCCACCAAGGCTTCTTCGTCTCTGCCCCTCACCCCGGACACATGCAGCCGTTGTTGGTTTTCGGTTTGGTCTTCAAATAGAAGACTAAGCCCTCCAATTGTCTCTCCTGATTCAATTTTCCTGTCTGTGGTGAGTGATGTCAAGGCGTGTAGTCTGATATGAACAAAGAACTGTTCATCCATAGCCCTAGTCATAGACCTGGATGCGGTGGTGATCTGAAAAGTGTTGCTCGTCTCTGCAACATCGATAGAGACATCGATATCTCTCAGTCCAGGTATCGATGGTAGCACTCCTTCGTAGCATTGTGACGTCACTCTCTCGGCTGATAGATGTGTGACGGATAGAAGCTCCGGAGGAGATGGAGGGAAACTGAGAGTCGAGTCTGAGATGACGAGAATATCTAACATCAAAAAGTCTTTGAGGCAGGACCATAGTCCACTCGTCACGTCGGTAGTTAGAGTAAAACCCTCGAACTTTACTGTCCTAACCTGGTGTTCAGACAGAGAGAGAGAGAGAGAGAGAGAGAAGGAGGGGGCGGTGAAGAGAAAAAGAAATAGAGAAAAAAATTAATAGTCAGAACATCGATAAGTTGATGAAGATTTCTATTTTAGCTCTAATCCATAATCTGGCCGGTTCTTATATTTCATCTCTAATTCTCTGCACTAACTTCGAGCCGCCCAAGATGGCATTATCAACGTACTAGTACAACCTGCCCTTTCGCCTGCGTAGAATTCCAAATATCACGTCATCTTCGGCTTGCAGCAGGTAGGGTGAGTGGGGGGGGGGGGGGGGGGTCGCGGTAGAGGAGGTTATTTACAATTAAATCGGCTAGATTCTGAACTATATAATGTCTTGTTTCGGTGGTAATCATTAATGCAAACGAGACTGCAGCATGATCCTATCTGAAAATATTATTCGTTAAAGTAATGAAAGCTCCCTTCATTACTCCTTTACATTCATTAACTATAGATTTATTTTCTTTCATGTTAATTCTACAGATCCTTTTGCAGAGGTGGATCAATGTTCAGTTTACTCATTCAATTTCGGACATTTCACGCCCTCCCCCCATCCCCCCCCCAACTTTGTAAAAATCCCGGACCCGTCCCGGCTTTGTTTTACATATGCTACATGCTTTTATTGACTCATTCTCATCATTGAATGTGATAAAGAATCACACGTCTTGATGATTTTATCTTGCATTATAAAGACGTCTTCAATTTTAATCAATATTCTATTAAAACAATTTTACCCCTTTGACTTATAGTTATAGCGGAGGGATGAACACTTAATTAATATTTATGAAATATTTTGTGAAATGAAAATGTGCATACCTTGTTTTTTAGTTCCATTGGAAGATTTAGCATCCCAACGACGGTGTAGACAGTCGGTGACTTAAAGGTAATACAAAGTTTTGGGAAATTTTGAAAATTGGGTGGAAAGTGATTCTTTACAATATTTATATATTTGGATGCCCCTGTAGATGTACTATAAGCACTAGAAAATTTAGCTCCTAAAACACTTCTGCTTTCGATAAAAATTGAATATAAAAATTTACCGGTGCTCCCGGTAAATTGTGATAAATTTCAAATAGCGCCTACGGCCGTCCAATGGTAGCTGCGACCATGAAAATCTCAGAATATGTAGTTGTGATATATAATTTCCAAACAGGAATAGCTGATCGGACCATTTTAGTCAAGAAACATTGTTTTATAGCTTTATTAATATCTTCACCTTGAGAGGGAGCTATACAACATAAAGGGTTTGTTATTTACATTTTCATAACTTCAGACTCGATTTCAACTGCGACAACGATCATCGAATATTGTAGGACCGAATATGCTTCCAATGTGTTCATTTGAACTAAATTCATGACCCCTTACCAAAACTTTGTATTACCTTTAAGAACAATACTCTGTGCAGTTACACATCTTTGAACCAACGAAGACACGTTTCCTCCAGTACTCTTGGTCTCTGATGAGCAGTCAAGGAGAATGCGATATCGCTCACTCTCATCCAAAAAGCGGTTTGAAAGGAGCGCCTCCATTATTCGTATGCAAAGTCTATTATCCGTGCCAGCAGTGAATCGGATGAGATTCTCATAGTCACCGATGTTTGCTTTGATTTTTTGCAGCAGTGTGTCCAACTTAGAAATCTTCAGTCGTAACATATATTTCTTTGTTTTAGCAGCGAGGTATTTCCCAGCCGAGTGTTCCTGAGCGAGTTTGTGATAAAACTCAATGGTCGTGGATGTGGTCTCGTTGGGCTGAGGAAGGCCGGTGATTAAAGCATTCGTCTTGGATACTATCCCAAGCTCACATGCCTTATCCAGGATTGCAGGAACTCTACGGAAATCACGAGGCGTGAACACTAGTTTTTTAGCATCGTCGAGCAAACCAGTTAGGGCAACCTGGCCTACTTGATAAATTATTTTCCTTAACTCATCGGTTGTGATTGATACTCTTGACATTGATCGGGCGTTCGCATGGTGCGTTAAAAAAACATTCACGCTGTCCAGTAATTCTGTCTGAGTAGTAGTACACCTGTCCAGTAGGCCCTCGCACCATAGGTGACACACCATGAGACAAAATAAAGGTGTTTTAACAAGTTCATTAATCAGTGGTTGGCCATCAAGGTAAACCTTCAGACCATGTCTATGTCCTGGATAAGGATTCGAAGTCGAAGCAAAGAACTTGTCGATGTACTCTCGTGATCTCTCTTGCGAGAATCCTTCGATCCACATCTTTGTGTATACCCTTGGAAGTTCCGCTTGATTGAAGAAGTTCTCTAGATGAGGGCGCGTTGTTACAAGAACTCTACACTCTGGAAATTCCTCCCAGCGGATGACACTGACAATGTTGCTCCCTAAGCTCCGGTTTGAAGAAGAAATACCCGCATATTCATCTAGTCCGTCTAGTATGATGTGACAGATTCCCTGATTCTTTCTGATGAAACTCTCTAGACCCTCTGGTGTGAGATCATCAACATCACTCAACAGCTGGGATTTGATGGCTTCTCCGATAGATGTAAGCTGACTTGTATTTCGGAATTTCACAACAAACAGAAGTGGCAGGTGTTCTAATGCTGACCCCTTTTCTCTGTGAACCCAGTCGTACGCCATCTTAGCAACAGCCGTGGTCTTCCCTCGTCCAGCGGGGGCCGAAATGAGGATTCGAGCTGGCAGTCTGCCGTTTACTTTCGTTGAAAATATGTCAGCAACAGAACCCTGGAGTATTTCCTTCTTGTTCGTGTCTTTACCATGAGCGTCCTTCTGCACCATCGTGACAACCGTGTGCATATCTTCGAACTCAGCATAGTCAGTTTGATTCCACGGTGTCATTTGAATTTTGCACAATTGATTTCGGTACTTGTTTTCCAACTTTTCACGACATTGCTGAACAGTCAAGGATTCCGAGATCTTCTCACTGTAAATATCTGAAAGATACAAGCATATAAGACTAAATGTCTTATTGCACTCCCGCAATCTCAGCCCCTTCCCTTTCTGACCCAGTAGGGTTCCGTAAGTGATTGTTTCATGTTCGAATATATCAAGTTTCATTGTTCCGACATTTGTATTTCTTCCCCATAAAGTAAAGGGCTGGAAACACACTTAAAGGAAAAATCCAACATTAATGGCAAATTGCTCTGACATGAAGCAGAAAAAAAATAGAAAACCAGTCTGGCGAAAGTTGTCCTGTTCCCCATAAATTAAAGTGCTGGAAACATACTTAGGGGTAAAATCCAACATTAATGGCAAATCGCTCTGACATGAAACGGAAACAAAATAGAGAACCAGTCTGGCGAAAGTTTAAACAAAATCGAACAAACAATAATAGCGTTTTAAGTTGTTTAAAGTTGTAATCGCTATACGTAAATCACGCAAGGGAATGTCTAATTGGCCGAAACGGTAATGTTACTGTGATGTATAGTGGCGGACATCTCTCCCGTTTGTTCCAACACACAGAATGACTAAAATATCAATTTGTCGAAATGTGTTATTCAGTAGGATCTTCCATTTTAAAAGAACACATAATATACAATTATATGCTATCCATACAATATTTTGATTAGTGCCCCGAGGGGGAAGGTGCTTTTGAGAAAAACATAATTAATGTTTTTTTTTTTTTACACGACAAACGGGAGAGTTGTCCGTAACTACGTCACAATTCACTGACCAAATTGCCGATATGAGCTTCGCAATTCGCAAATATAGTGAGGACATGATTCAGAAATTCTTAGTTTGTTATGTTATTGATTCGATGTACAACTTTCGCTATTCAGTTTCTCTTATTTTATTCCGCTTTCACACAAATTTACTCATTGCAAAGGGTTAATCGCCCTTAGACTGGGAATTTCTCTTCAAATCGATACGAAAATCAAAGAAAGTTAAGACCCTTTTGAACTGGATTTTTCTTACATATATATTCAACAAATTGTTGGTTTAAAAAAGATTCAATTTACAAGTATTTTATTTGTACTGAAGCCGAGACGTATTATTGATAGAAAGATTAAAGCCGATGAACAAATATTAGTATATAAACGGAAGGCAGACACGGCTTTTCCCGGAGTCAAATTATGATCAGCTGAACACAGTAAATAGCATCATTATATTATCTACCCGCCCCAATGCGCTGCAAGAGACTCCTCTAAATAGAGACGACAGAGCTACAGACAGGGGGTGAATGAACTTGAAATGAGATGTTCCTGTCCTCTACCAACCTCATACATATAAGAAAGAAAATTTCGAGAATGGACAGAAGTATACGAATTATATAAAAGGAAGATGAATACATAGGCAGAAGCGAGAAAAACAAGTGGAATACAAACTGATATACTATGTATGTTACCTTCGTGATTCGTGTGTACTGAGTCCGATCTGTCTGATTGGTTGATAAACTTATTTCTAGTGTCGTGAACAGCGCCATCTCCGGTTACCAATCCTTTGGCGGCTAACACTCTACGGGAAGCTGTGGAAAGTAGACCACGTATTACTTTATCATGTTATAATTTGTCTTTGTTATGATCTATTTGCATATGCATTTTTCAATATGCCTTTCTAATTCATGAAACAAACAAGAAAAATATACACATAGTCAGGTTAAAGTATAAACATTATGTTGACATGTTGCCAGGTTAGTTTCTTCGATACCTCTTCATTGACTGCAACCAAAGTCAAATTAGAATTCTAAGAGGATCGAGTCTTTAATTTTTAGTATGAATTTTGTTCTGAATCATCCTATATTTTTTTTGCTCAACCTGCTAACAATATCAAACAAGGAAATTTTGGTTGTGTATACCGCAAAGAAAATGAAAGCTTAAAGGTGTACCAAACATTGAAGCATGTTAAAAGCATATCTAACTTTATATTTAAGTTTAAATCACAGTGTTGTGATTAGTTCAAGTTTGCATTATAGCAAATTGACCATGGTAAAATGTCCGGGTTATTTCATTAATCGATATAATTAAAAAAGAAGAAGAAGATCCTATTAATTTTTTTTTTTTTTTTTATTTTATTTATTTCGGTTTAAAAAGACATATAAATATACATGATTCAAAGGTCCAAGGACCAAAACTGCTCATGTTTACAAATTATACAATACGGTTATAAATACAGTAAATATACAATAATGAGCCAAACGAAAGGTATGACAAGTACAATACGGAACTAAAGGTATGACATAAATAATACAATTCCATCAATACAATACCAAAATAAACTAAAAGAAAGTAGTGGTCAAGATCGTCAAATTACTAAACTGATAAGAGGTAATGGAAGCAGATAAACAGACAAAAATAATGTTGAGTAACCAAACAATCAAAGAAAAATGAGGGAAAATATATTTGAAAAAGGCAACGATAAAAGCCTTAAAACCTGAATTAACATAATTACGTTTGAGTTAATAAGGTTACCACACAGAAATATATATATTACAAATTGGAATCGACTTTAAAAATTAGTTATACAATGCCATTATTAAAATCTAACGTATAACAAATTGTGAATGAGTCAATTAAAAGATTCTAAGGAATAAGGAAAGAGGGAGAGAGAGATGGAGAGAGAGAGAGAGAGAAAGGTGATAGAGATAGATAGAGAGGGAGAGAGAGAGAGAGAGAGAGAATCAAGGCTTATTAATTGCACGAACAAGAGAAGGAACAGCAGAATTTTGATAAAGAATGACTTAATATTACCATTTGAATAATGTTTATCCACGATGGAACAGAGTCCACCGACCTCTGCTCCGTCCAGGGCATCTTCGAGTTGTTTCCTGGTGACACCCTTCATCTTTAGATCCCACTGAGATAGTAGGTCTCTTAGAGCCATGTTGTAATTCTCTTTAAACCTCGTCAGCATGTTCTGAGCTTCATTGTAGCTAAAGCCCATTTGATTGCAAAAGGTTGTATACTTTCCAGCTGGAAATTCTTTTGAGAGTTCGTCAAACAGAGCATCCTTGTCTGCCATGATTATTCATAAGATGCGTTGCGATTTAATACAGAAAAACGAAACCCTGTGAAAGAAAGAAAGACAACAAATCATGAAGTAAATGTGCGGAAAACAATGAAGAACATATTCATTTCAAATTAGAAATTGCCACAGGTTCTGGCCCGATTATGGGGTTATTGATTTCTCGAGTAACTCGTGTACGAATGGCAAATTAATTAATTTGTTGTGATAATAAAACATGCGTTATAATAATAATGTATTACTCATGCCCTCCCAATGCGCTTTATAATATAATTTTTTATACAACACCTACGTGGATCCCTGTCATTTGATTGGAGGATTGTTGGTCACATGATATTCAATATATGGTATATTGCACGGTCGTGCATTTTTGGTTATATGCGCCGTGCATTTTTGGTTATATGCAGACTGCGTACCTCTCTGCCGTGCGCGCGCGTATCCCTGCGTGTATCTGACGCGAAGGCAATCTGAATGTAATCGAGAAGGCTTGACTCCAACTTTAATTTATCTTTAGTATGAGGAGTAAAGCATAATTTGTTGAATAACGTTCTATTAGATCTTCTTCGATGTTGTATAAAACAAATAATGAATGTTTTTCATTCGTTCAATGGTGCGAATATTTTCATTCGTTGAAAGATTAACATTAATTCTGTTCAACTCGGCTGACGCCTCGTTGAATAGAATGTTAATCTTTCAACTCATGAAAATATTCGCACTATTGAACTCATAACCATTCATTATTTGTATAATAATCAATGAAAACACCTATACAAAGATAAGTAATTAGCGCTCTCTTAAAATACTTGTACATCTGCCATGGAGCGTTGCGATACTGGCAGCAATAATGAACTCTCAATGTAGAATCATTGAATTAATTATGAAGGTCTTTATAAAGAACAAACCCAACATTTGTTTACGTGTTCAATCACATGAAACCTGTGCTTAGAGGCCATGATGATAAATAATAACATTCCATGTTTAGTGGATTGGTTACCTTTTTGAATAGGTGACCCAATTACCCAATTAACATTGAACTCTAACAGGATTTTGTCTTTACAGGTACTGTGTCCCATTTGCAGGCCACACAAATGAAAAGGTTAAAATCCACCTGCATTTGAAAGATAATAATAATTTAAAACTCCCTCAAAATGAAAGGGCTTGAAAATGTATTTGTGTGGAAATATAGCGACCGTTGGTTGCCGAGTCGACTTTAGTGATTACACTCATTTTAGTAAATATTCTGATTTTCAGACCCTTGTACCGAATGGTCGTACGTTTTGTGCTGCGCAAAGATTCAATCAGTTTATTTTTAGGCGGTTCTAGGACACCTACCCCCGGGACATCCACCCCCACCCGGATAACCACCCCCAGTCAACCTCCCCCTAGGACAACTACCCCCTAGGACATCCTCCTCCTAGGAAAACTAATCCCCGGAAAACTACCCCCGGACAACTACCCCCAGACAACTACCCCCTACGACAACCATCCTCCAGGACAACTATCCTAGGGTTAGTTGTCCTAGGGGTGTCCGGATACGATTTTTCGCCATTACAAGAAGTGGGTTATTGATGTAGACAAATGCTCACGTACCCTTTACAGCTCATGTTATGTATGTTATTACCAAAGAAAAAAAGAAGTCAATCGGTCACATAATAGTGTCAGACAGTGAAGTCTAGCAAGTTAGCGGGTTTCCTTCCATAATTTGAATACTAGGACACTGCTAAACGTTTAACTGTCCCAGATGGGACATACATGACATATTCATAATTCCTGCAAAGTTCTATATAATTTGATGTTGGCTGCAAATGGGACATGGTACCCTTAATACTGTTATAATGACTGCTTACGATAGTGCATCAATGATTCTTGAAAAACTACCTCCTGAAAATTAACTCAAGGGCAACTTCCCTCTGGACAACTTGGATAATTACCCTCGTCGAATTAACTTAAAGAAAGCTACCCCGGGACGTCCCCCATTTCTACGAGTCTGGATGGGAACAAAGGGGGAGGGGGGGGGGGGGGGTCTGCAGCTTTTTATAATTATTGAATTACCAAAAGTCGGGCAACCACTACCCCGTAATTCGATATTCAGATCCCTCATAGTCGGGTAGCGAGGTGATCGACTGATATGTTTAGTATATTTAGTATATTTCTATGACAAAGGTCCATTTAACTATACTTGTATTTAGACATGTCAGGTAAGCCATGCTTCATGATGATATTGTGAAAGTACATGTATATGCTTTCTCCCCGATTAATTATTACCGGTCAAATACGTGTACCCTGTTTGACTAACCCTAGGACAACTAGTACTCTATTAAGACAACCGACATAAAATCACCTCAATATTCAGGATAAGTATTACCCTGATTACTATTCCTCTCAGACAACTACTCCTCTCGTAGGAAATTTACAACCCGGACAACATTTACCAAATATGCAAGCACAAGTCGGGAAAGATGCCAATAAGTGTACTTAAAATCAAAAAAGTTATGAAACATATTATATTGTCAAGAAATATAATAAACATTCAAAACGCTGAACCCCAATGAAAACAAATTGGCTTAAGGGGTCCTCACGGAGAGAACATTATTTACATTTGTTGAGACTACCGTGTGTACACAAAACGTTGTATCATCTTTATGTACGTTTCATAGGTTTTGATTTAATGTTTATTCATTCCAATTCATCAACATACCTACATTTACAATCGTATTACTTTAGATGAATGATAATGACATTGTATATCAGCTGTATACACGATAATAGCTCGAGTTCAGCAGCCAGTCACGGGACACTATACAAGGGAAAACGCAACAGGGGACGACAAAGAAAAAGATGGAGAGATGAGCTGCAACAGTACTGGGGAAAGGTTAATTGGCACCAACAAGCACTAAACTAGAGAGTCATTTGGAGACAGCATGCTGAGGCCTTGATCAACAATGGCTGAAAAAGACAAGAAGATATACTGAAAAGGGCGTCTTCTTCAGATATGGCTTGAAGTGAAGTCCTCTATAAAATCGAAAGAATAATAAATTCAAAATGCAGCGATACATATTAAGGACAGGAGTGAGAGAAAAAAATAGAGAGAGAGAGAGAGAGAGAGGGGGGGGGGAGGGGTTGGCCCGGGGTTCATATTCAGTTTCCCTGGCATTCAAATTATTCCAACTGGTACTGATGAATGTATCTGTCATGCAATTGCTATGTATATGACAGTATATTAAAATAGTACCACAGCGTCATATATTGCCATACATATATTTAATAGTATTGTAGAAGAAGAAGGAGAATCGTGAAATATTCACCTCTCTATCTATTTATCTCTCTGCTAAATCCACCAAACAGTGGAATCAACCGACATAAATCAATTGTTAAATGAATTATTGTGAGTCCTGAAAGAGTAAATAGTCACGTCATGGTTGTATTAAAGAGCAGCAATAGCGGTTTTTTGTTGCCAACATTCAGCAACAATTAGTGGTTATATTGCTTTTCCTATAGCTTTACATGAAATATATCAAACTATATCAACGTATAAGCGACAAAAACTAAGTTGTCTTCAAAACATACATATAAATTAGAATGCAAACGACATAACATTTAGAATGCAAACGACATAACAATTAGAATGCAAACGACATAACAATGATCATGAACACAAATTCATATTGTACACAGGTGACGTCACGCTATGTACAAATTAATATTTTTCTCGTATAAATCCTCCAGTAGCAACTTACCAAGCGAAACTCAGGCACATGCAAACAACTTATACCTAAAGATATTTATTTATGACATATTGCCCATTTCAGATAATGTGTTTAATATTTAAAAATGAATAAAATCAAAACGCTAGTCCAGGCGGAAAATAAGTGGATTGCAAAACCCTCACTTAGTAAACAATGATACCTTGGACGCTAACATCTGTAAACCAAACATTATTTCATAATCATTATGTACACACATATCTCATTCCATCATAACTATGGTAAATCATGCGCTACAAGAGGTCAGCAAATTAAAAAAAAAATATTAAAGCCACACTGCACTACTTATAGCTACTTGCGCCCTCTATATAGCAAACAATGCCTAATCGGTGACCATTGGTCCCCCACAGTCCCCTTTTTCTTATGTTATTTGAGAGTTGATTGGATGAGATAACCACCTGTCAGTGACCATGCAGGGAGGTCTAATCCCTCCTGGCCAAACTAGTGCAGATAGGCTTGAAAGGGTATTTATACGAAGTATCTACACGTACTTCATCATCCTAGTTTCCATTTTTTTTAAAGGGGGGGGGGGCAAAAGGACACGTGTATTTCTCCAGTTCTATTGCGAGATAGAGAAAGATAAAGAAAAAGAGGGCGGGGGAGGGAGGTATGGCCCGGGATTCAAATTCATTTTTTTTCTTTAAATTGGTCAACTTTGTACTGATCAATTTATATGCCATGTTACGGTACACAAAACGTACAACAATGTCGTTCATTGTCATTACAGAATTCAAATAACATTGTAAAAGAAGAATACTAATAATGAGAATATTCACTTCTCCCTCTCTTTTTTTCTCTCTGTGCTAAATCCTCCGAACAGTGGAACCCAGGGGATTATGATGATACAAACGTTCATGTTAAAAATTATACATGATCGAATCTCGGTTTGTTTGACTTTCGACTCAATCTCTTTCTCCCTCATTCTACTGATCTAATTGTCCTTTTCTAGAGCTTTTGCAATCATTTATTCTCCCTTTTTTGTTTTCTTTCTTTCTTTTGCCTTCCACTATTTTCCTCCATTTTTCCCTTTTTTTAAATGTATCCCCCCTCTCCAATTTATAATTTCTTAGCTACATATTTGTCTATTTATTGATTCCGAAGCATACTTTGTCAATGTTATATAGCACAACAGCATCTGAGGAACTATCTTTAATGTTATCACGGCTACAAGCCTATTCAAGTTTAATTTTGGCCAATAGTTCTGGACAATAAGTGGGTTTTTGATGTAGAAAAATGTTCATGTACCCTTTACAGCTCATGTTGTGTATGAATGAAGTCAAGTCAGTCACTCAATAGTGTCTGACAGTGAAGTCTAGAAAGTAAACGGGCTTCCTTGCATAATTTCAATACGAGGACACTGCTAACGTTTAGATTTCACAGATAGGACATACATGACATATTCATAATCCCTGCAAAGTTCTACAAAATTTGATGTTGACATTTAGAAATTAATACGGGAAAGACAAATATAATGATTGTTAATGAGGCAGGAATAACGTTGTATAGAAAAGTATTTTTATTTGATAACTACCGAATAGAAACAACTAACGAAAACAAATATTTAGGAATTATATTCAAACAATCAGGCACTTTTTAATACACACGCACTAAAAAAACTATTACAAAAACAAAGAAAAAAAATTCCGTATTTAGCCTACGAAACATTTTCCCTAAATTCTTTATACCATACTTCAAACTCTGCGATACCTGTCTAAAAACCAATCGTTTTCTTGTGATTATTAAAAATAGGGGCTGAAATACTTGATAAATGGTGCGAAAGAATTTGAAAAATGCTACTAAAAATTCCTACCCGAATCTCTACAATCGAAATTGTTAAAAGCTCTCATTGGTACCAACAGATCAGCAATGAATAGCGCCATCCTAGCGGAACCGGACGATTCTTCCATCGTGCTAACAACATTAAATTAATTTTGTTTGCTGCGAGTAGCGCATTTAGTAAAACAAATTTAGTAAAAGACACGTTGAAGGCAAAAACATAAACATCAAATATTGCATACACTGTCACATGAAATCCTTTGTTTAAAGACTCATTAGGTTCTCTCACGTCTGGCAAAACCATAATACATGTTTATCAATGGAAGAAAGCTATACTTAACAAACTACACAAAATAAATATAAAAGTCTGGAAAGACAGTCTATCAAATGAAACAAATACTGAATACTCTACAAAATCTAAAACGTAAAATCCTAAAACCTAATAACAAATTGGAAAACTATATTACTCGATATTGACAAATCATATAAAACTATTTACACGAAAATCATAATAAGTAATAGTAACCTCGTGATTGAGGAAGGTCGGTGCAATATAATAACAGTGATAGATAGGATTTGTCCCCTTGGTAAAAGTGGCATACAGAATTAAATACACTTCATAACAAAATGTACACCCTAAAAAGATCGCAAGTTTTAACATATAGTCTAAACAATATAACGACGAGGAAAAAAATAAACTAATGATGTCCAATGACGAAACCGTTATGAAAGCAATAATAATATTTCGAATAAGCAAAATAAACAACAAACAAATAGACCAACTGAAAAAAGTCTACCTACAAATACACATACCACCCCGCCCCCCCCCCCCCGGTAAAAAACACACATATATAAATATAAATATATAATTATGTAAAGTTCAACAGGTCTTGTGTGTTTGACATCGTATTTTCTAGGCTTTGCTCATTCATATTGCTGTTTATCTTTATACTTATATTTTGACTTTGCAATACCAATTCTGGCATAGTATATAGATACGACCATATACGATATAAGTAGATC
This sequence comes from Strongylocentrotus droebachiensis, assembly GCA_035222895.1. Taxonomy (NCBI): domain Eukaryota; kingdom Metazoa; phylum Echinodermata; class Echinoidea; order Camarodonta; family Strongylocentrotidae; genus Strongylocentrotus; species Strongylocentrotus droebachiensis. The sequence continues at coordinate 176,830 of JAVYIG010001566.1, read as the reverse complement.
AGTGAATGTTTTGTTGCTGTTTCGTCGTTGATGTTGTTTTTCTCTTTCTTTTTATACGAATATTAATTATTACATTTATAATCTCGCTGATGTTTAATATTGTATAGAAACATCAGATATCGACATCACATGCTCACTGTCTCCCACGTTATTGGATTTGGAATAAGGTCGGTTTGCCGGGTTCATTACTTGGGGAGGGGTTGGTAAACATATGTATAATTTATGTTTGCATCTTTTTACTATTATGATGTTGTTGTAGTTTGTAGTGTGTTTTTTTAAAGAAAAGCTTGTAAAAAATATTACGAGTAATATAATTTATGTTCATCTCTGTATTATATTCCAGCAGAAACATGCAGTAGTACGTTAATCTTTGATTTTCCTGGTTATTGTAATCGTGACTTTTGTACTCAATTATCTATGTTATCCAACATAATGAACACGAGCGCATCATGTTTTTAGCCCGTTTTTTCCCACTAAAACACATGGACATGTATGTATAGAACGGGTAATCGCCGCAAAAAGGGATGAACAGATTCTCAAAGTTCATTATTCTAGCTCCATGATCATGTATTTTTTACTAAGTAAAGTCACAAAACCAGTGATAATTTTTCTTTCAAACTTGGGCATTCGATGGCAATTGTCTATGGAGAGAACAGAATTTTGACCCTAAATTTGCTACCCCTCGTTGTTTATCCGGACGTGACAGGATAAGTCGATGTCACGTCGCAGAGGGTGAACGGTTTACGAAAGAAGATAAAAATGTACCTTCCACTCATATAAGATCCATGTCGATTGGTTAGAAATCCAGTGATAATTTTTTCTTCTAAGTTTTCATCTAATAAGCAGAATTGTTACAAAGGTCACCCGTTATGTGTGCAATGGACGGGTCCAACACGAGTATATTTTCCCTTTGCGGCCTCTGTTGTGTGTTGTATGCACAACTTGCGTGGCACAAACACACACACACACACACACGAACCTTATGCTCGTTTTGGGCCAACAGTTTCCATTGGTTATACAAAATTGAGAATGATCCTATTTCTTTGGATTTTATTGAAAAACATTTGAATTGAATTTGTTATTGAGAGAGAGAGAGACAGAGAGAGAGAGAGAAGAAAGACAGAGAGAGAGAAGAGAGACAGAGAGAGAGAGAGAGAGAGAGAGAGAGAGAGAAGAGAGAGAGAGAGAGAGAGAGAGAGAGAGAGAGAGAAGAGAGACAGAGAAGAGAGAAGAGAGAGAGAGAGAGAGAGAGAGAGAGAGAAGAGAGAGAGAGAAGAGAGAGAGAGAGAGAGAAGAGAGAGAGAGAAGAGAGAGAGAGAAGAGAGAGAGAAGGGAGAGAGAGAAAGAGAGAGAGAGAGAGAAGGGCCGGGAGACATAAAGAGAATGACTGAATGGATGACTCACTGACGAAGGGAGAGAGGAATTGAAATAAGTCATGTCTGGAATAGCTATGAAAACGAGTGTCAATATAAAGTATTATCAGTACGTCACTACACTACACAGGGAATCAATTATGCGTGAACCATTTGAAGAGCTATTCTTTTATATTGCTGGGTGTGCATTCTTCCAAACTTTAGAAGGCCAAGTAAATAATAGTTTCTCGTCCCCGCAATCATTTTGTTGGAGCCCTTCTTCATCTTTTTGTGGCTTTTCGTTATTTTATATTTCTAGTTTAAGAAGTAAGATCATATTGTAAAAGAAAAGGCATAGTACCAATAATGTATACAAAATAGTTTTTGTTTTATTTTATGTATTATAATACCATTTTAAAGTGCATTTAACGGGTATTCAAACAAGCATGAAGTTTATCATGATATCATGATTAGTCAGTCCCTTATGCGTCGAATGGTGTATTCTTCCCTCTTTTTTTTTAGTTGGGGGGGGGGGGGGGGCTGGGGTATTTTTGGTCTTGAGTGTCATTCTAAGGTAAATATATCCCTATCAGCTTTGGAATAGGAGCACTAATAAGAATAGGGAAATAAATTAATAACAAAGGAAAAGGGGCACTTGTCAAAATAAAAGGGGCAGTTATCAGAGGTGAAAAGGGGCTCTTCTCATACCTCAAAAGGAACACTCTTTCGAGATGAAAATGGGCATCTATTGAATGGGGAAAAGTGCCTTAATAAAAATGAGAAATGGGAGAATTGTATAAAGTAAAAGAGGCACCAATCAAAATTAAATGAGTACACTTAGCATAGATAAAAAAGGGCCGTTTATGAGAAGGGGAAGGAGGAAGTTTAGGAAATATGAAAGTTCTCAAGAGTCGACTACCTGTTCCGAAGAGACCAACATTGAGCAGCCTACGATGAAGTAAAACGACACAGCGTCAGCAAGTCTAGATGAACCCGATAAGGTTCAGTAATTCAAATAAATCTTAACAAAATCCTCGCTCGCATTAATTACATCATAGGTGCATTCGTTACGGTTTACAGAGTTGCGCTGTCTCTCCCTTTGATTTGTGTTCATTTGTGTGAGTGATTTATTTTTTTTCTTCAGAAACTGGTTTAAATCCATTCTTTGTTTTCAACTGTAATGGAAGGCAAAGTTCTCCCGTCTGTTTAGTAAAAGCCGGTAATAGTAACGATAATGATGACGATGATTATAATGATAATAATAATAATGATAAGAAGACTCATCTTAATAATAGTGTCCTGTTTGCCCAGGGTAGCCTCATCAATATTAATACTGTTCTCCCTGAGGCCGGAGCACTGCAACCATATAACTCGGCTTTAATTCTAGATAGTAGGGCTTTTTAATGAAGGATGACAACACAGTAGACAAACGACTCATGAGGTATTTGTCTTAGAAGCCCCATAAAACATATAAAAAAGTTCCCCCCCCCCCAGACAATATAAATTGTTATGCTTAGGCGGAAATTACCTTGGGCTTTCTTTTGGGAGCAAACAGTCTGTATTTTCCTTTTTCAGTTAACTCCAACCCTGGATCAATGATAACGTTGGTAAAGGAGAGACTTTAGACGTCAGACTAACTTCCTTTGTAAAACCCGATTTCGGACAAAAGCTTGAACCCAGCTTGGGGTTTAATAGGGTTGGGCTTTGAAATACATGTAGGTTCCATGGTTGAAGTTTTGCATTTGAGTATGGTAAAGACCGTGGAACAAAAGAGTACCAGAGAGTCACGTCTAGACATAAGTAACCGTCTGATATGGGGAAGTGTTTAATCAGATTGACACGTGTCAACCTTCCCCATACACAGCGGTCAGTAGAGCAGAACTCGATCTCAGCGGAACAACTGTCGATATCAGATACTAAAGCTATCAGTGTATGTGCCGACATGCTGGCTGAGTTGTCAAAGTTGCTTGTTCCAAACAGTGTATGTGTTAAACGTCTCGTCTCTCGTTTTGTTGTTGTTGTTGTGTGTGTGTACACTTCTTGATTTGTTATACCCCCTTTTACTTATTGTATTCTTAGGTAGTCACAAATATCTATTCATCATGTTTTATCCGGCTCAGAGAGGACCCTAATAATTACAAGCTCTGCTTTTACCAGGGTCTCCTCGTCTTTCTTTTAGTCAACTATGTTTTTATCATTGCCATAATTTGTTATTTTGCATTGTAAATGTGTTATGATCCAATGTTATGCTCTGTATGTCATTTGAAAGAAAGACGAATAAAATCTTATCTTATCTTATCTTTAATAAAATTGACACGTGTCAACCTTCCCCATACACAGCGGTCAGTAGAGCAGAACTCGATCTCAGCTGTCGATATCATATACTAAAGCTGCCTGTGTATGTGCCGACATGCTGGCTAAGTTTCTCCTGATTTTTACTAAATTTTTAGATTTTTTTTCTCGTGGATTTAACTCCTTTTGGAATGAAACATGATATTGTACCTGGAAAATTTCATATTTTCGCAATAAAGTCACTGAAATTTATTCAAATTAGGTAGCAGACCTTTCCTTTTTAGATAATGAAAGTAAAATCACAAATAAAAATACTTTTTGAAAAGAAAGTAAACAACATATCACAGTTTTATTCCAAAAGGAGATAAATCCATGTATCATTCCAAAAGGAGCTAAATCCACAAAGTCTAAACAAATAGTACAAATCAGAAAAAACTGGTAGATTCTTTTTTTTCTTATCATATATTATTGGGCCAGGGCGACACCTTTAACATAATATAACAACATGAAGGTACATGGCTAAAGGGAAAGTGGAGAAATAAAAAAGGTGATTTACTCAGAAGTACCCAATGTGGATTTAGCTCCTTTTGGAATGAAACCGATTTGGATTTGGCTCCTTTTGGAATGAAACATGATATTTTACCTAAATTTGTTCATACTTTCTAATGAAACTTTCAAATGTGATATAGTGCATTTTGTCCCCATGTAAGAGATCATTATTTTAAGACAGAAAATAAAGATTTAGTTCCTTTTAGAATCAAGCTCTTCAAATACGAACCTAGTCCAGAATCTTACCGATTTCATTTCTCAAACAATGTCCACCAAGGTATTATAAATCGATTTATCTCTACTTTCGGCAAGCCGAAGATTTTGGATTTTACGTGATCCCAAAACTCTACGCCCGGCGTACCCTCGATGATTACTGATTCTTGGATCATGCCATCTTCGACATGCAGCAAGTAGGGGAGGGAGAGATCACGATCGCGAAAGGCAACCGAAATAAAATAACACCGTCCATATTCTGGACTAATATAAACCAAAAAAGACCACACGGATTATACAAAAAAGTGTTATTTTTTTAAGAAGAAAGCGCGATTTATTTATTGATTAATTCAACAAGCTTTAAAATGAAAACATGGAATAGCAATGGGATGCTGAAATACATGAAGTAATTGCCGTATGTACCAGGCACGGCGGAACGTATTTCAAAGTGTAGGGGGGGGGGGGGTTCCAAAGTATTTACGAACAGGTAGAGCGTAGCGTCAAATGGCCTGGGATCCAGGGGGAAAAGTCCCCGGATTGAGCATGCCAGGGGCAGCGGAGCGTCATTCAAAGTGAGGGGGGCACCAACAAAAAAGGGCACTTTCCGGAAAAAGGGCACCCACAAAGGGAAACCTCAGAGCAGACAAAATTTTCGACAATGGTATATACCCTTACATTGTGATAACATTATCAGGGATAATTTCAATGTTTGTTTCTCTCTTTACATGGTCCAAGAAACTGCTTAAGCATCATACATGTACTTTGCAGTTGGGTGTAATGGTATGAATATTTATTTGCGAGCGAACGAAGCAAACGAGCAAAAATAAATTGAGATTTGTGAGATCCCAGTGCAAACAAAAATAAAATCTTATAAATAGGAAAACCAAATCCAGCTTTGGTTGAAATTAAAGAAAACTTGCTCTTAATAGCTTTAAATTAGAAGCCCATTTTATGGGCAATGGAAAAGGGGCACACATCCAAAGAGAAAGGACACATCCAAAGAGAAAAGGACACATCCAAAGGGAAAAGGACACTCATTTATAGAAAAGGAGCACATGTCAAAGTAAACATGGGAATTAACAGAGGTAAAAATGGGGCTCTCCTCGCACTTAATAAGAGGCACTCACCAGAGATGAAAAAGGACACTTATGGCAACGGAAATGAGAGCAATGAGTGCTAAAATGCAACAACAAATAATGCTAAGACTTTTTTCTTCTACATATTACGACACTTAAAGCTAAATAAAACTATGAACGACAAGAATCATATTGTCGTGGACACATTCCGAAAAGTATTGGAAATAGAATGAAAAAGACATATATATGATCGTGTAAACAAGTTCATAAGTTTATTGTTTTTCATGTTAATCCTCCAATACCAAATCAAAAAGCAAATCTTGGGAAAGATATAATAAAGGTATACTTCAGGCCAATAACTATGGCATATTTTCTTTTGTCAGGACATTTAATACAAATACAAACATCAATGTTCAACGTATCTCATTATCTTCATCACTATGGTAAATCGTGCACTTTAAAAGAACAGCAAATTAAAAACCTGGGAAAAGGTAGCTATAGTGGGAGTGTTGTGGTCGAGTGGTTTAAGGCGATTGACTGGAAATGCAAAGGTCGAGGGTTCGAATCCCGACACGGCACTAATCTTCTTTGGCCAGATATTAATCTGCACTTGCTACTCTGCACCCAGGTGTTAAATGAGTACCCGGTAGGATGCGACCGTCAATGTTGGTCAAACAGTTTTTGAGCGTCAAGTAACGCCTGGCTGGAATGCTCCCCAGGGAGTGGAGTCTGTGCACACAGTGTGTGCGGGCAAGCACTGAATCCAATGTCCAGGGTAATAGTATACTTCTAAAGCGCTTAGAGACATTTGTATTAAGTGCTATATAAAAGCTAAATATTATTATTATTATAAAAAGTATTTCCTCATAATCCTTGTTTCCTTCATGTTTTTAATGGTAAGACTTGAACTTTGGAATAAACTAGATAAAGATATAAGTCAGTGGCATAGCTCCAGGGGGTTGGAGGGAACGTGCATCATTTCTCCGGTTATATTGAGAGAGAGGGATAGAGAGGGAGAGAGAGAGAGAGAGAGAGAGAGAGGGGGGGGGTAGTGGTATGGCCCGGGGTTCTAATTCAGTTTCCTTTCAAATTATTCAACCTGGTACTGGTAAAAATATCTGCCATGTGGCGATACAAACAGGTACCACAATCTCGCTTATTGTCCTACAAATATTCAAAAGTATTGATGAGACGATGAAGAAATAAGAATAATAATAATACATCGTCGGTATCGTGAGAATATTCTTCTTTCTCTATCTGCTAGATCCCTCGAACAGTGGAATCAGCCAAGTAGTATTAACTGTGACATGAATTATTAGGTGTCCCAGCTGAAAAGTTAATCGTCACGTTGTGGTTTTAATAAAAAGCAACAATGGCAAACGATTGTTGCTAAAATCCAGCAAGTAATATTGATCAGTTTACTTTCCCCTAAAAAGTATCATGAGACATAAAGCTTGATAAAAACTGTACCACCAACACTGATATCGTCTTGAAAACATACAGAAAATGATGAAAACAGGGGGGGGGGCGGCATTTTCAGTTCTCAGCCAATTCATGGACTATAACTGCTATTATAATATGTGACAATTGCCATAAACGCAAACATGTACAATGTTTTCCACTCAAAATGCGCTTCCTGTCAACAAATCCATTCGTTTGGGGTAACACATACAATTACTTATCAACCACATTATCTGATAATTTCTTTTCTGTCCGTGGCTTGATACATGTATACCATATGCCTAATAAAAACAAAATCTTTCGACGATGGACAGATTTATGGTGTGATAAAAAAAAAACCCGTTTAAATATTCATTAATTTGTATTACCTTCATATTTAGAGTAAATCACACGTGTCTGGTTCATTGCGCTATACACGTGTGTGTTATATCCAACTTTAAAATGTATGATATCTTTTTTCACGAAGTGTGCGTGAAATCCAGCTACATCTTATTCCTCAGTATTTACGAGAGATATTATAGCTAAGGTGCCATGCATTTACCCCAAAATCCCTCCGAAATAGGATTAAGTACGTCTTGGCTGGTCTACTATTATAGATATGTATTCTGTTTCTCAGTTGTATATATTTATATAATTATTGGTCAGTGGTTTGTGTTCTACTTGAAAGGAGAGCAAGTGTCAGAGTCATATAAACGAGCAGATACACGAAAGGTGTACCCCCTACATACGCACACATAAACACACGTACGCACGGAGGGTGCGATGTGTATGCGTGTCAATGTGTATATGAGGGGTGCATTCATATTTCTGGGCAGCCCACATTGGCACAAACACTGCCATGACTGCAAGTTTTGTAGTTCATTTCCACTGCATATTCAAGTATATATTTTTTTGGGGGAGGGGGGATGGGGGGGGGGGCGGAAGTGTACGTCGGCACCTTGCACGATAAGCTCGATGGGGGTGAATGAAGAGAGGGATTAAACTGAGGTAGAAACGGGAGTGATTTTCTTGAATTAGTAGGTATGAATAACAGAAGGAGATCAATTAAGGGAGAGAGAGTGAGATAGAAATAGAATGAGCGAGTGGGACAGCGAAAAAGAAAATGAATGAGAGAGTGATTTAAGCGTTGGTCACATCCCACCGTGCGTGTTTTTAGTCCGTACGGTTTTTGGGGAGGCCACGGCCGCCACGTTTTTCTGAAAACGTAGGGAGGGAGTGACAAAGGTAGGGAGGGAGTACCGGCAACGCGCGTCACACGCACTGTGTAAGTACGTGGCCCGCACGCCACGCTTGGCCGTGAACGGTTGCGTGCATCGTACGTTGCGCACGTAGTAAGTGCGTTGTACGTGCTTACAACGTGCTTACAACTAGCTTACAACGTACGGTCTCCGTGCGGTTGCCACGTTATCGTACGGAGGCCGTACTTACAAGTGCTGCTCACGTACGATGTTCTTACTCACTCGCATGTTGTAAGTGCGTGCAAGTGCGATGAACTCGGTGTTTATATAGGACGACATTTCGATGTTCTCCAGAAGTCCCAGCTGTTGCTGCCTCAAGATGCCGCCCATTCCACCGAAGAGACTATATACTGCATAAATCAGTGCGAACAACGTGCGTTGTAAGTGCTTACTCGGTACGGTCCACGTGAGTTCTGCGTGCTCATTGGATAGCTGAACTGGGGAAGTGGCGAGTAAGCACGGACCACGCACTTATCACGTGCGCCTTTAAAAGACGCACGGAGTCAGTGCGTTATGCGCTCGTTGGCAGTACCGGGCACGCACGTCACACGCACTGGGGTGAATCAGTAGCCCGAACGCAGCCCGAACGCAGCGAAAGTTCCTCGTGCACTAAAAGTGCTACGGTGCGTCTGCGTGCTTCCAAATCCGTACGGAGGCGGTACTCATCACGTACGGATACCCAAATTTTGCCCACGTTTTTGCACGCAGACAGCACGCACTTGCAAGTACGGCGGGATGTGACCACCGCATAAGTGATAGAGGGTTGAGTGAATGCGAGTGAGAGAAAGGGAGAGAAAGGAACATTGAATTATTAAGTGTGTATATGGTCGAGAGCGAGAGAGAGAGAGAGAGAGAGAGAAGGGCCGGCAGACAGACATAGAGAAAGAGAATGACTGACTGGATGACTGAAGAAGGGAGAGAGAGATAGATTAATTGTCATTGTGTACCAGTTATTATGTATGCCAAAAGCGAAAAAATTGAAATAAGTCATGTCTCGAATAGCTATGAAAACGAGTTTCAATATGAAGAATTATCAGGACTTCACTACACTACACAAGAAATCAATTATGCGTGAACCATTTGAAGAGCTATTCTTTTCAGGGGATACTGCTGCTTTTGCATTCTTCCAAACTTTAGAAGGCCAAGTAAAAATGATTCGTAGTTTCTCGTCCCCGCAACCATTCTTTTGGCACTCGCCTCCTTCTTTTTGTGGTTTCTTGTTATTTTATATTTCTAGTTCAGTAATATTTTAGAAGTAAGATCAAAACAATTTCAGAGGAACAGGCTTAGTACTGATAATGTTTCATATTTTATTTTATGTATTAAAATACCGATTGATAGGGTATTTAAAGGTATTATGTGCCATTTGCAGGCCCCAGAAATGAAAAGACTACATTCCAACGGCATTTTAAAGATAATACTAATTTAGAACTTCCCTTAAAAAAAGGGTTTGAAAATGTCTTTAAGTGGAAAAATAACGACCATTAGTTGTCGAATTGACTTTAGTGATTGCAAACCGGTTAGTTATAGTCTGATTTCCAGACCCTTGTACTGTATCGTCGTACGTTTTGTGGTTCGTAAAGAATCAATCAGTTAAACTTTGGCCATTACAAGAAGTGGGTTATTGATGAAGTCAAATGCTCATGTACCCTTTTCAGCTCATTTCTGTATGTTATTACCAAATAAGCAAAAGGTCAGTCAGTCACTGTTTGACAGTGAAGTCTAGAAAGCAAACGGGTTTATTTGATGCTGGCTGCAAACGGGAAATAGTAACTTTAACAGGGAACTTAATTAAAGGGTCACTAAATTACAAATTCATGTTGACTTTTGTTGATCTGTAATACTGTATACATCACATATTTTTTTAGACTTTTTGATGTACATTTATGTCATTTATGTTATATTATTTGTTTCGATTTCTTTTGTTCTACCTGCTAAGTTCCACCCCTACAAAAAGCTAGATGAACAAAAGACATTGGTATATGTCCCTTCCCATCAACTGACCGCCTGTTCACAATATCATTCCATACAATGCCCACTCACAACATTCAATTACATGTTAAGCAGTTGCTATGTCAGAAATCCCCAAGCAAGACCATGAAAAGAAGGGTTTCAATGGGCTATTTTATGACAGAATGCGATGCTAATGCAGAAGGTACTCAGTGAATGAGGACATGCCACTGCCTTTTATGAACAGGTGGTCAGTTGATGGGAAGGGACATACCAATGTCTTATGTTAATCTAGCTGACTGATGAATGACTGGCATGATGATGTCACAAAAGTCATTTGATTCTGGAGGTTTAAGGAATGGAGCTTAGCAGGTAGAACAAAAGTAATAGAAACAAATAATATAAAATAAATGACATACATTTACATCAAGAAGTCATGTAACGTATACAGTACTAGATCAACAGAAGTCAACATGAATTTGTAATTAGTGACTCTTTAACGTATACAACAGGCATGAAGTTTATCACGATATCATGAGTAGTCGGTCTGGTTCGAATGGTGTATTATTTTCGCTTTTTTTTGGGGGGGGGGGAGGGAGGGCTGGGTAGTTTTGGTCTTGAGTGTCATACCTCAAACCAAACAAACGATCCACACTAGGTATGTGATCTTAATTAGCCTGATTTTCCTCCATAATTAGTCTTAAAAAGTGGTAGAATATCGCCAATCTTAGTGCAGCGCGTTGCCACCGACTCGCCCTCTGCTCCAGCTGTAGGGCGTGCGCAAGAGGGCAGCCTGAACACGTCAAGTCACTTCCTTTTTTGTTAGGGTATGGAAACTACATGGCAAGTTCTCTTGTGATAAGAAACTTTATATGTAGGCATACCGTTTGGTTTTGAATGGTATAGAGTGCAGATTTATTTGAGATAATTTGTTACTTTTTCCATATTACATACTTCACACAGCCTGAATTGGAACAATAACACCACTAAACAGACACATTGGGGGAACTTAACATGTATATGGACTTAAAGAGCATGTTTTTTGTTTTTTTTCTAAAATGTAAAGCTTTGATTTCCTCACATTCATTAAAACACAACCGTCTCCCACCGAAACTACGTGTACAAACCAACACTCACATTATCACACTCACATTAACTAACAATAACAAAGCCCTCTATATAATATTGAGGTGAAAACGGGCACTTCTTATAACCTAAACATATATCTTAAAAAAGAGTATGAAATACTCACTTTATTTGTATAATCAATCAGTAGGCCTTTAGGTGCAGGTCAATGACGTCATTCACTGCCTTGTTTAGTTACAAGATGAGTCGTTTCGATGTAAAGTTAGTTGAGTAATGAATGAACTATAACACAATTATTTTCTAATTCACGCTGTTCAAACGAAAATAAATTATTTTCCATCGCGCTTTCACCCACCTGCTGAAGAAAACATATACAATTACTTTCCAAACACTTAGGGGAGCACCGCTCATCTAGGACGGCTGCGGACGTCTCGTTTACTGGCACCAAGTAACACTACACACGGGTTATCTTGGATAATGAAATTTGATACATACCTTCTCAAATACTTACGTATGCAAAATTATGCATATGAAAAGAACACCTCTTTTCGTCAATGTGCGTTCTTACACCTGTCAAGCCAACATTTTAAGCACAATCTATTGAACTACTCCACCTGTCCAGCCAAACTTGCAAGCAAACTATGACAATTGTCACACATCTCCTGTTAAGGCAAGGTTGCGAAGCCCTGGCACCATCTAGTCATGCAGAACATAAGCAAGAAATTCAACTTTCCTAAAGAATCTGTAAAGAAGAAAAAATTCTTTTAGAATTTTTAAAATCGGGTGGTCCGCACTGCCTCGTTAGATAGCAGTCAATGACCAACGCCCTACTCTTATTCAACCTTCCCGCCGAACAACTCTTGCATACATTATGCAAAGTGGGGTCAAAGCTCCGATGGAAAATGTCATTATTTTCTAATTCACGCTGTTCAAACGAAAATAAATTATTTTCCATCGCGCTTTCACCCACCTGCTGAAGAAAACATATACAATTACTTTCCAAACACTTAGGGGAGCACCGCTCATCTAGGACGGCTGCGGACACCTCCGCTATGTTTCCCCCCATTTCAAGGTTTAAAGAACGGGACAGACACTATAATTTGCAAACACATCATATTAGTTTATTATCCAAACTGAATCCAAAAGATCACAGGTTACAGTAGTCCATAGTCATATCAGTCCATCCGAAATCCGTTAATACAATTCATAGCATAACTGTCAAATTACTTAACAATCCATTGAACATTACAATAGTTCAACCATATTTACAAACCTGCACACTATTTTAACATAATAACATTAGGAAATTGTGAATTCCTACTATACCTTCTCAGACTCAGCTAGATACCAATATTAAGAGATACACTGAGCTGGTTCTTAAGCGATTCTATATAACCATCCTTAGCAGAATCAGATTTCCACCTTCCATGTTTCTTGAAAAGACGATCAGATATACCTAAGGCAGCTGCCGCAGAGGCACCACCTGCCCTAAGGCTATGCAAGCCAAAGTATGAAGAATCTAACCCTATTGACGATAATGCAGCCTTAAAAAGATCACGGCATGTTGTATACGACAATTTGCCCCCTCTCAAAACATATTTCTTCAAGGATTTCTTGAGCGTCAATGGGCGGAAAAGGTATTCCTCTGAAGAACCTGGAATGATGTCACCTAATAGCATATATTTAGTCAACATGGCAACTGGACATGTAGGTTTACCTGTTGCAGCAATAATGACCCAGGCACCTTCTCTATATTGGTCAGTTTTACTATGCTGAATGAAACATTTGACATGTGAAGTATGTACAGAAATATCACACTCTCTGAGCTCCACTAGCTCAGCGTGCCTAAAAAAGCCTGCATAAGCTAACAGTGTCATAGAACACAATCTGGCTTCCTTTAAACAATTAGAACAACCATACTTATTAACAAGTTTATTCAGAATATCTGGAGTTATAGGTTCCTTCTTACATTTTGGATGAGCTAGAATTCTTTTCAAGCCTGCAAGAAGTAGATGCAAAAATCTTGAATTACAGGGATTCACCTCGGTTACTGGCGAGCAGTCAAGAAACCATTTAATACCAAAATGTGCTCCTTCAATCCTTGAATAGGGTGCATCATTATTATACATGCTCATATAATACCTTGCGATATCCGCCTTTTGTGCCGGTAACTCACACACACAGTTTATAGCACACCATGACTTCCAATCTTCAAACGCTTTCCTGTATTTCGCAACAGTGCTAGTAGCTCTAGATGCCATCAACACTTCCTGCAATGATTTATGGTCACTTGTTATCCTGCAATTCAATATACAGAGAAAAAATTGAAAATGTTGTTCTCATACGAAAAAATTGAGTTCATCAAACCAAACGGTTAAATATATTTGAAAACACTCAAAATTAGTCATCCACATGACCAACCTACTATACAAACGTATAACTGGAGAGAATACCATGCGGGTTTATAACTCTCTAAAATGCAATGCTGCACAATCAATCCTGTTATCCCATAACAAAATCACATTCATGTATATACCATTATCTCTGTTTCCAATCTCAAACCACTTTTACCTCCTGAGATTCTACTTAGAACTTATGGAACCCTAGAATTTCTTCCATCCAACCTCAGGCATAAGACCTCACTTGTCATCTTGGAAGTCCCAAAAATAGAATTAGGGTTACGACCTTGAACAAAGATATGCTTTGGATCAGAAAATCTCATGACCTCAACCACCAGGTTACTGAAACTACTGTTTGAAGAAAACAAAAGAGGCCAAAATGGGGCAGACGGCCATGATGGCACAATCAATGTCGCTAAAGCCCGGCAAACTTTAACATGTTTGATCGCCCTTCCCACCAGGGAGATAGGGGGGATCAGCCAATTCCTCTCCTTACTCCAATCACCAGAAAACGCATCTACTTGACTAGTAGAAGGACACCAGAATTTAGAATTAAAAACCGGCAATTTATGATTGAACTCATCAGCAAATCTATCTACTGTGTGCGGGCCCCATTTAGTATCAATGAACTTAAAAAACTCTACAGTAACACCCCAATCATCGAAGTCTTCTTGTCTACTCAGGATATCTGCCTCTACATTCTCATCTCTCGGGACCCATTGCACAGAAACTTCTAAGGGTAGACTGTTACAAAAATCAGCAATACGCAATGCTAAATCATGCAAATCGACCTTCATACTGCCTTTTCTCATAATGACCTCTACACCAGTGTTGTCAGTAAACACCTTGACCTTCTTTCCTTTTAAACTTGGCGAGAATGCTTCTATTGCCAATGAAACTCCTTTGAGTTCTCTCCATGTTGAACTTTTACCAATTTCATCAAAGTTCCAATTCTGGAAAAATTTCAGTTCTCCACACTGAGCCGTCCAGGCGCCACATCCAATGTTGCTAGCATCTGAAAAAAGTAACACTTGAGGTGTCGAATACTCAAACAAAATTCTGTTATTTAATCTATTTAGATTTTCTTTCCAAAAGAAAACTTCTTTGAATACAGAACTGCCAACGGCTAACTTACAAACCTTGTCCCAATGTAGGCGTTTTGTCACCTCCATGTACATAAATCTAGTTCTCAGTTGCGAAACATTCCCTACAACTGGATACAAGGACATAACTTTACCTGCAAGAGAGGCTAATTCTCTGGCTGAAACCAATGGAAATTTCAAAGACAGCCTATCAATACATTCAAAAATATCAGAGATACGGCGTTCAATCACTCTAATAGCTCCTGCCTCTGAATCCCAAATCATACCCAACCAATTCAACTTGGTTGTGGGGGTCCAAACAGACTTCTCAATATTAGGCACAAATCCTGCGGCTAACAAATCATCTTTGACACTACTTGATACTAACTTGCATGAACGCAAAGAATCACATCTACACCAACCGTCATCAAGGAAAACAATAATAAAATACCCTTTCTTCCTCCAATGTCTGACAAGAGGTCGGATACATTTAGTGAATATATACGGAGCTGTCGATAGACCAAACGGCAAAACCTGGAAAGAAAAGTATTTAACTACCTTTCTGATCTCCCAACTAAAGCTTAGATATTTACAATGTTCCTTACAAATATCAAAATGATGGTATCCAGACTTAAGGTCAAAACTGAACATAAAGTCACCTTGTTGGAAAAATTCAAGAGCAATATTCCAATCCTCAAACTTGACCTTTTGTTTCCACAAGAATTGGTTTACATACCTAAGATCCAAAATAAATCTTAGCTTACCAGAGCTCTGAACTGAAACTGATAAGGGATTCACTACGCAAGGTTTAGTTTTACATTCTACAATAAGGTTCTTAGCCAAAAGTTCATTCACAGCTTCCAAAACAAAATCATTATACTTAATTGCAGATTTATTGTTCTTGAAACAAGCTGAAGGTGGTGTATTCACAAAAGGTAATTTGTACCCTTCACAAACAATACTAACAATCTCTGGTTCCGCACCAATAGCACACCAAAATTCAACAGATGCTTTGAGCCTTCCTTTTACTAATGGCTCTGAAATTCCTTGTTCATATTCATGAAAATTATTAATAAAAAACTCAGGATCGTACCTATCTGGTTGGTTTGTGTCCAATTTTTTAGGCAACACCTCCACTTTGCTTAAATCCGGGGCTACTACTGGTTCCACCATCATCGCGTCTGCATCCGTACTAATTAGATTTGTGGTAGGAAAATTGGTAATATCCGAGGCTGATACACTAGGGCCAGCATGTCTCATCTTACGAAAATCTCGGGGTTCTGTGCATAAAATTAGTGAAACCACAATTTTAAATCACCACAACATCTAAATCTCTTTATTATGTAGGCGACAATGGAATCTCAGTATAGTCAATCACCATTTTCATTCGAGAACATGAAATTTGCAAAATTCACCATCCTATCTTTCCTCTCATGCCTCACTCTTTCATAGACTGTCTACCGATATCGTGATATTACATTATATCATCCCTTTACTCATTTACTAAACATAAGCAATTTGATAAAATGTTAACCAATTCATATAACAAGTGAACGTTATACAACCTATCACTTCATTCTGTTCCAAATTTGTAAAACCAATAACAATTCTGTAAACCTTTTATTTGTATAAAAGGGGTATCATAATACTGCAAATATAGCCAATACTCGAAACCGATAATATTTACCTTTATTCTGCTCTCCAACGTTAATTCCATTACTGGCCGTCTTTCGACAACTTGGGGCTATAACCAGGGCAATTCCGTCTCCAATGACCCGTCTTCCCACATGCGAAGCAGAAATCAGATGACTTGGGGCCTGACTGATAGGTGGGATTGAATGGTCTCGTGTAAGGGGTGTTATGGCGGATTGGGCCACGAAAATTATTAGCATAACTGGGCATATAAGCCGGATTGGCAGGAGAAGCCATCGGTCTCCTCGCCTGATAAGGCTTGGGTTTAGGAACAGATTTGAGACCGGTCTTCTTCTTCCTGGCTGCTGCCCTGGCTTGGGCAGAACGGATCTTTTTATCATCTTCACTATCCTCTGCTAAATCATCCGCCAGATACTCATCAACCGCCAACCACCCCGCTTCAGACTTATCTGCAAGCTTGACCAACTTGTTCCTATGCCTTAGATCTTCTTCAGCTTTCTTAAGGATTGGAGCAGCACTGCTGCCCAAAGGAAGTGATTTCTTGGCTTCCTGTAATTGATCTAAAATGGAGCAATTAAAATTTACCTGTTCCTCGTTCCCCTTGAACCTGAACTGTACTTTCTTTGCTTTGAGCTTTTGTATGTCAAACGAAGCCTTTTCGTTTGCTTTCTTTTGCGATTCAAGTTGATTATCAACATAACTATGGATCCCCCCAATCGCTTGCGTTAAAGCCCCTGCTACGGCCACATTTATTGCAGTAGTCAGAGCATCTAAAGATACAGGCTCACCTTCTTGTCCTCTGATTACTGTCTGCTCAATATTGCCTGAAACACCTTCCATTACAAACCGACTCTAACACCACACAAGGAAACACTATTTATCACGAATCCTTGCTGGAGCAAAATCGGGTGGTCCGCACTGCCTCGTTAGATAGCAGTCAATGACCAACGCCCTACTCTTATTCAACCTTCCCGCCACACAACTCTTGCATACATTATGCAAAGTGGGGTCAAAGCTCCGATGGAAAATGTCATTGGTGAGCACTTTTAAGGTTGTTGTCCGCGGTAATATTCCGTGTACTAAAACCATGTTCAAAACGTAGGACGTTCTAAAAACGGCTCAAACTAGTATAAAGTGAGAATGATGACAACTTAAACAAGAGTCGTTCGAATCACAATTCCAGCCAAATTCTGAAGTGTCCGATTTTGCTTGCTTTGAAATCTCCTCATTCGCATAATGCGATGTAACTTGCTTTAGATGATAAATTATCGAAGTTATCAAAAGTCGACTCCCTGTTTCGAAGAGACCGACATGAAGCAGCCTACGAGGAAGTAATAACATACAGCGTCAAGAAGTCTAGTTGAATGCGATCAGGTTGAGGAAAATGAATATCAATTTTGACAATACCTCGCTCGAATGAATAAACATTATAAAGATAATTATTCGTGTCGGGTTTCGACGTTGCACTGCAGGGGTGGCGGAGAGTCTTTCACATTCGGGGTTCACCATCCCCAAAAAGCACTTTCTTCAAAAAGAAGAGGGAACCTATACACAAATGGTAATAACAACATATCTCAACGTAGGTTCTAGCACACCTACCCCATGGACAACCACCCTCCGGGTAACCACCCCTAGGATAACCACCCTCTAGGACTACTACCCTTAGGACAACTATCCACTACGACAACCATCCTCTAGGACTACTACCCTTAGGACAACTACCCCCTACGACAACCATCCTCTAGGACTACTACCCTTAGGACAACTACCCCCTACGACAACCACCCTCTAGGACTACTACCCTTATGACTACTACACCCTAGGGCAACCACCCTGTTGGACAACTACCCCCTGGACAATTACCCTATAGGATGATCCCCCCCCCCCCAGCTAACTACCCCTAGGTCAACCACCCTCCAGGAAAAATACCTTCCGGACAACTACCCCCGATACAACTACCCTTAGGACAACCACCCTCTAGGACTACTACCCTTAGGACAACTACCCCCGGACAGCTATCCTAGGGGGTATTTGTCTGGAGGTTAATTGTCTGGGGTTATTTGTCCGGGGGTAGGTGTTCGGATACGCTCAACGTAGTTTAAAGTGTAAACATTTAGTGTTAACAAAAAACACAGAGAAACATAATTGGGGGGTCTATGCTATGGTTTTCAGGGTCGTATAATCCTAGAGATAAGTTAGAACGTTAAGCAGTGGTTCAGGAAACCACGAAATCCAATATGTTGTCCAAAGGGCAACAAAACCACTCAGTTTCTCAATAGAGGGCGCACTTTATGAACAGAAAATTAACTTATAATGTTTCTCTCTCACCCTTATGGTGTCACTGACCCCCCCCCCCCCCCCCCCTCCCCAGAAAAAGGGTAAATTCAACTATTGACAGGTCATTGTCAACACTGGGGGAGGGGGAGTGACAGAGACAAAGTAACAACTTAATAATAATATCTAGACACACAATCATAATACCTACCATACGATTAAAAATGTTTAAAACCTCGTGTTGTTCATGTCATCTTATCTCTCTCTCTCTCTCTCTCTCTCTAAGTGCCATATCGATTGACCTTGGCGATCATGCTATTCCACAACCCTCGGTTCCTAGCCTTTTGTATTAGTACCACTCCCAGTTCTTTCACTCCTCTCTCTTCCAACAATTTCTGCAGACTGTCCATCCAAAGTATCCTCCTTCCCCTACTCCTTCTTCCCACAATTTTCCCTGTCAAAGCAAGATTATCTAGGCCTACTTTACGTGTAATGTGACCCATGAACTTCAACTGCCTAATCAACATCTCACGTATCATTTTTCTTTGCACTCCAGCTCGTGTAAGAACTTCCTAATTACTAACTCTGTCAGTCCAGGGGATTTTCATCATTCTTCTTAAGAACCACATTTCGCAACTTTCCAAACGCTTTTTAGTATCAGAGGCTAAAGTCCACGTTTCACTACCATACATAAGTACTGGGTAGATGTAACAATTCAATACTCTTATTCTGGTCTTCTTCTTCTTCTTCTTCTGGTATACTCCTCAACGTTCCGTAAGGAACTAAGCGAGGAGGATGGGGGGTGCGCACTGTGCTTGTTTAGTTCTTATTGCTTGAGTCTTGGTTGCGGAAAAAGTTGGTTGCTTGGAGTTTGAAGGTGTCAATGTTCGTGGTCCTTTGGATGTCGGAGGGTAGTGAGTTCCAGTCCTTGATGGTACGTGGAATGTAGGAGTGTTTAAAACAATTGGTGCGGGTGGAGTATTGGATAAAGGAGTTTCCTGAGGTACGTCTGGTGGCTCGTGTAGCTGGACGCAGGTAGTCCGACACCGGCAGGGCCAAGTGCCCCCCCCCCCAAGGCTTTGTGCAATATACAGACCCTCGAAACTTTCCTTCGAATAGAAAGCAAGTCCCATTCTAACCCCGCCATTAGTTTTGTCGCGCTGGTAGTTTGCCTGTAGTCATTGCATACCATTCTGGCTGCCCTTCTTTGAACCTTGCCTATTTCCTGCGTATGTTCTTTGGTATATGGGTCCCAGACACTAGAACTATATTCTACAATTGGATGGACTAGGGTTGTGTACGCTAAGGATTTAGTTTGTTTAGTACATGATATAAGGTTTCTACGGATGAATCCATTGACCTTATTTGCAGATGATGTTATGTTAGAAATGTGTTTATCCCACTTTAGATCATTGGAGATCTCTACCCCAAGGTACGAGTGAGAGGGGGTTTCCTGTAATACGGTACCTCCAATGGAGTACTTGGTTATTACAGGGGATCTAGAAGCGTTAAATCTAAGAACATGACATTTTTGGGGGTTTAGTTGCATTTGCCACTTATCCACCCATGTAGAAAGTCTGTCAAGGTCGTCCTGTAGTCTGGTAGGGTCGAGTTGACAGTCGAGGATAACTCGTCTGGTATGTCGTTAACGTAGATTAGAAAGAGTAAAGGTCCGAGCACTGTCCCTTGAGGAACGCCCGACTTAACCCTAACCCACGGTGAATGTTCTCCCCCAATACTACCCGTTGGTGCCTGTCTTGTAAGAAAGATGAGATCCACCTGTTGGTTTTCCCATTGATACCGTACTGATTAAGTTTAAGGATGAGACGATGATGGGGCACAGTGTCGAACGCTTTAGAAAAGTCAGTAACGATCATGTCAGTCTGGGTCCGTTTGTCGAGAGAAAGGGTAAGGTCGTGCATGGTCCTCATACTCATTGTTCGGTTTGTCAGAATTTTGCCTAGTTTTGAAAATGAAGATTTAGCGAGAGCTATCCTTCTCTTGATCTCTGTCTCACATCTGGCATCCTCGGTGATCATGCTGCCGAGGGAGTTAAATGAGGAGACTTGTTTAATAAGCTGTTCTTTCAGTTTCAAGTTACATTTTGGACTGCTCTTCTTAAAGACCACCAGGCACTTTGTCTTGGTATAGTTGATCTCTAGTCCCATTCTCTCACTTTCTTTTACAACTACATTCAGGAGTCTCTGGAGATCTTTCTCTGATTCAGAAAATAAAACAGTGTCATCAGCATATCTAATATTTGTGATTGAATTGCCACCCACTTGTATCCCATTTTCATCTTCCAATTCTCTTAGAATGATTTCACTATACATTATTGAACAGGTCCAGCGACATAACACAACCCTGTCTGATTCCCCGTCTGATGTTAATATATTGACCACACTCTCCTTCTACCCTGATGCATGCAAACTGATTCCAATATAGACTTTGTAGCAGTCTTAGATCTTTCCTATATATATCAATCTTTTTCATCTCTTCAAAAATTTCTGAATGTTTTACTTTATCAAAAGCCTTTGAATAATCAATAAAACACATGTACACATCTTTTTGCATTTCGACTGCTCTCTCCGTTATATTTCTAACCACAAATATTGCATTTCTTGTGCCCGCATCCTTTACAAAACCAAATTGTTCCCTTCCGACCATGGGAGATATTCTACTTCTTGCTCTCAAAAGCAAAATCCTCCAAATAATCTTAGTGATATGGCAAATAAGGCTGATTGTCCTATATTGCTCACAATCCACGGCTCCCGGTTTCTTTGGGAGAGTAATGAAAATGGATCTTCCCAATTCATCTGGAAATGTTCCGTCATCATATATTTTGTTAATAATTTCTGTTAATCTATCAACACTATATTCCTCTAATGCTTCAAACATTTCAGTGACCACACCATCTGGTCCAGCTGCTTTGTTCTTCTTCATCTTTGACATTGCCCAACGGACTTCAGATTTAAGAATTTTCTCTCCTTTTACTTCATCTACAAAACTTGGTATTGGTTCCCTACTATGTTCAGAAAGTTCGCCAATGTATTGCGTCCACCCACTCATTTTGTCCTTCATTTCAAACAGGATTGACCCACCTTTTCCTTTGATACAGCCAGGGTTTGAACAACCAGGCTTTTTACCTGAAATTTCATTTATTCTTTGGTAAACATTACTAGTCTTACCGAATTGATTTGATTTGCATTATAGCGAATACAAATGCAGATCTTCACATTCCTTCATTTTGATTGGGGATGTACTTTAGTAGGGAAAAATCATCTTCTGCTTCACTATCAAGTGACTCGTTATCCCCCCCCCCCCCCGTCTCAGTGTTATTTAGGGTACGCATATGCGTGTTCCAAGCGACCCCCCCCCCCCCCTTTTTCAGCAAAAGTCCGGTGTGTAAAGTCAATACGTGTCGACCTTTTTCTTTTGTTATACGAGCCTTTTTCAGCACCCACCCCCTTTTCAGCAAAAGTCCGGTGTGTAAAGTCGGGGCTCGTTATATGGATTGTGGCATGCATCACGTTGGCAAGGTCCACACACACACTGTTACATTGTAGTCTGTAAACTCTGCAGGTATAGCGAGGTGTGCTACAAGCAGTACAGATGTCGCAAGGTGCAGCCACCGTATTTGACATTAGTGGAACCAAATGATTGTCCTCTAATTTCCAGCCCTAGTTTGTGACGTCCATTTCTTTTCAATCTTCATCCATGCAGTTCACTCTTTCAGCTTGAACTCATAATAATTCGCGTCACAGTATATTCCGCTCTGTTGATTCCATTGTCCGGGGGATTTAGCAGAGAGCGAAAAAAAGTATATTCTCACGATACCCACGATGTATTTCTATTATTCTTAATTCTTCATCGTCTCATCAATACTTTTGGAATATTTGTAGGACAATAAACGAGATTGCGGTACCTGTTTGTATCGCCACGTGGCAGAGATTTTTACCAGTACCAGGTTGAACAATTTGAAAGGAAACTGAATTTGAACCCCGGACCATCCCCCTACCCCCTCCACCTCTCTCTCTCTCTCTCTCTCTCTCAATATACTCGGAGAAATGCACACGCCCTTTTTTGTTTGGTAGTTGAGTCCTCCCCCTAGCTACCCCACCACATTGGGGGCTACGCCACTTATATGATTTTCTACCTCATCCCAGATAGTAATTTTACATATCCCACATCTTACAATAAATTAAAAAAACTGAAAACAAGGATGATGAAGTTAACTTAGATAAGGCCTCTTGATTTCAACGTTTTCCCAGGTTTGTAATTGACTGGTGAAAACAAGAGGCCTTAACTAAGTTAACCACAATTTCGTTTATTGTCATACAAATATTAAAAAAGTATAAAGTCTTATCCTCGAGCAAATAGACGAAATGTGTACCCCCTAAAAACATACTGTACACAACACACACACACAATCACACACATGAGAACGAAGGTTTCGGGCGTGTGTGCGTGTGTGTGTGTGTATGAGGGTGCATTCATATTATTTCTGGGCAGCCTACATTGGCACAACCATTTTCGTAGATCCTTTTTGCTGCATATTCAACTATTTATTTTAAGAGAGGGATTAACTGAGGGTGTGCGTCAATGTAATGAGTTTGTTTAATAATTTGATGTGAATAAAAGAAATAGATCAATAAGCAAATGAGAGAGACAAACACATATGAGGAGTGCAAAAACGAAAAATAAAATAGTGAATGGGTGTGAGCGAGGGGGAGAAAGAATGTTACCAAGAGGGAAAATAAAATATCAAGTGAAAGAGAGAGAGAGAGAGAGAAAGAGACAGTAAGGCCAGGAGACAGACATAGAGAAAGAGAATGATTGGATGGATGGCTGAAGGGAAAAGAGAGAGAGAGAGAGAATGTCATTGTTAACTGTATTCTGTATGCCAAAAGCGAAATAAAAAGAAATATGTCATGTCTCAAATAGCTATGAAAGCGAGTGTCAATAACAAGATATTATCACTACCTCACTACCCTACACAAGGAATCAATTATGCGTGAAACATTTAGAGCTGTTATTTTCAGGGGACGTTGCTGCTTTTGTATTATTCCACACTAAGGCCAAGTAAAAATTATTCCCTGTTTCTCTTCCCCGCCAGCATTCTTTTGGCGCCCACCTAGTTTATGGTTATCTTTTTTTGTTGTTATTTCATATGTTCAGCTCCAGATATGAAACAAATTTGGTGATATCGGGGAACTTCATTAAGGTCTCAAAACATGCATGCAAGCTTATCACGGTATCATAAGTGATCAGTCCCATCTATGTCAAATGGTGTAGTGTGAAGTAGATCAGTCCCATCTGTGTCAAATGGTGTAGTGTCAAGTAGATCAGTCCCATCCGTGTCAAATGGTGAAGTGTCAAGTAGATCTGTCCCATCTGTGTCAAATGGTGTAGTGTCAAGTAGATCAGTTCCATCTGTGCCAAATGGTGTAGTGTCAAGTAGATCAGTCCCATCCGTGTCCATTGGTGTAGTGTCAAGTAGATCTCCTGAAATCACTAGCGGTTTCCATACTGAACCATGTCCACTATTATTAACATATATTTATTATTATTTGGCCTGGGGGTGGGGGGGGGGTGGTGGTTTTCTAGAGTGTCATTATCTAAAACAAACAAATCATACAAACTAGGTGTGTGAATCTAATTAGCCTGAATTTCATACATTATCATTCTTAAAAAGTGGTAGAATATTACAAATGTTAGTGCAGCGCGTTGCCGACGACTCGCCAGTAGTTTTAGTTGTAGGGAGTGCGCAAGAGGGCATTACAGACCGAACTTCAGGAAGGCATTGATTTGTTCACATTCAGTAAAACCAAGGAGATATCACTTGTACTGTATCTCCTTGGTAAAACGCAACTGCCTCCCAAAACCACAGGCATAAACATACACTCACAATAACTAACAATAACCTCATTCATTTAAATGCGAATGCCTCCCAAAACCACATGCATAAACATACACTCACAATAACTAACAATAACCTCATTCATTTAAATACGAATGCCTTTCCAAAACAACATGTACAAACAGACAGTCACAATAACTAACAATAACCTCATTCATTTAAATACGAATGCCTCCCAAAACAACATGTACAATCATACACTCACAATAACTAACAATAACCACATTCATTTAAATGCGAATGCCTTTCCAAAACTACATGTACAAACATACACTCACAATAACTAACAATAACCACATTCATTTAAATACGAATGCCTCCCAAAACAACATGTACAAACATACACTCACAATAACTAACAATAACCTCATTCATTTAAATGCGAATGCCTTTCCAAAACCACATGTACAAGCATACACTCACAATAACTAACAATAACCACATTCATTTAAATACGAATGCCTTTCCAAAACAACATGTACAAGCATACACTCACAATAACTAACAATAACCACATTCATTTAAATGCGAATGCCTTTCCAAAACACCATGTACAAGCATACACTCACAATAACTAACAATAACCTCATTCATTTAAATGCGAATGCCTTTCCAAAACCACATGTACAAGCATACACTCACAATAACTAACAATAACCACATTCATTTAAATACGAATGCCTTTCCAAAACAACATGTACAAGCATACACTCACAATAACTAACAATAACCTCATTCATTTAAATGCGAATGCCTTTCCAAAACCACATGTACAAGCATACACTCACAATAACTAACAATAACCTCATTCATTTAAATACGAATGCCTCCCAAAACCACATGTACAAGCATACACTCACAATAACTAACAATAACCACATTCATTTAAATACGAATGCCTTTCCAAAACAACATGTACAAGCATACACTCACAATAACTAACAATAACCTCATTCATTTAAATACGAATGCCTTTCCAAAACCACATGTACAAGCATACACTCAAAATAACTAACAATAACCCCATTCATTTAAATACGAATGCCTCCAAAAACAACATGTACAAACATACACTCACAATAACTAACAATAACCACATTCATTTAAATACGAATGCCTCCAAAAACAACATGTACAAGCATACACTCACAATAACTAACAATAACCACATTCATTTAGATACGAATGCCTCCCAAAACAACATGTACAAACATACACTCACAATAACTAACAATAACCTCATTCATTTAAATACGAATGCCTCCAAAAACAACATGTACAAACATACACTCACAATAACTAACAATAACCACATTCATTTAAATACGAATGCCTCCCAAAACAACATGTACAAACATACACTCACAATAACTAACAATAACCTCATTCATTTAAATACGAATGCCTCTAAAAACCACATGTACAAACATACACTCACAATAACTAACAATAACCTCATTCATTTAAATACGAATGCCTTTCCAAAACAACATGTACAAACAGACAGTCACAATAACTAACAATAACCTCATTCATTTAAATACGAATGCCTCCCAAAACAACATGTACAATCATACACTCACAATAACTAACAATAACCACATTCATTTAAATGCGAATGCCTTTCCAAAACACCATGTACAAGCATACACTCACAATAACTAACAATAACCACATTCATTTAAATACGAATGCCTTTCCAAAACCACATGTACAAGCATACACTCACAATAACTAACAATAACCACATTCATTTAAATACGAATGCCTTTCCAAAACCACATGTACAAGCATACACTCACAATAACTAACAATAACCTCATTCATTTAAATACGAATGCCTTTCCAAAACCACATGTACAAGCATACACTCACAATAACTAACAATAACCACATTCATTTAAATACGAATGCCTTTCCAAAACCACATGTACAAGCATACACTCACAATAACTAACACTAACAGAGTCTTCTAAATTGTTCAAAATAAACATGTACTACTAATAAGATAAATTTATTTATCGTAACTACTCATTTATAAAAATACTCTATTGTGGTGTTATTATTCTGATTCACTAATTTATGTAACCTTTTGAAGACTATGTATGAACCACTCGAATATATATATTATTATACAAATCAATTGTTTGTTTGTATGTTATATATATCTACTTAATTTAAACAAATAATTAATACACTTTGTTTTCTTCTTTATTGTTTTTACCCCAAATAATTTGCTGAAGACGACTATAAGCACAAGTTAACATGAAGCCATATGTATGTGCGATCCCCTTCTTATCAAAATATCAAGTATGAACACATATGCAACCCCCCACGCCTCATATTCAACAAAAGCGGACGAGAAACTAGGTTTCGATTTTACATAGCCTATAACAAATAGATCAGATTATGGTGGTAGAAATTTGTTCCTTTCATCGAATGCATGAAAGCGCGCTTACCCCAACTCGAAAATGCATTCCGAACAAACAATACTACAAATGCATGGAAATGAATGTAAACAGTGACAGGGTGCAAAAAGAATATATAATATTGTTCCAGATTTTGCAGGAGGTAATTTGCATGACATTGCAAATGAGTTGAACAGATTCTATGCTTGTTTTTATATTAAAAGCTGTTATGATGAGATAGCTAGACAATGTACATGAAAAGTTTTGAAAGGGTTGTACTACAATTCTTGAATTCTTATTCCCTAGTGTGTAAAAGGATATTGATGTAATGTAATTTGCTTACTATTACCAAAAAGATGTGTACACGATGCTATACTTTCTCACAACACACTGATATAGCTGGTTGCTATGTACGGATTTTATTCCTTGATTTTTCGTCCGCGTTCATCAGTAGCGAGTTTTCGCTCAGCAACTTACAGACCTTCGCGGTAGCAGAGCACTCAGGTTTACGGCCGTCGCACACAGACCGTCCTCGATACAATTCGTGGTTTCGCTTTTCGGTGAATGCGTACGTATCTCTACGGAGGTATTGCATGTGCAATGCCATTAGGCAATTTTCGTAATGTAACCAAATTTAATGCATACGTCTTTGTGAAGTGCCTCGATACAAAATATTTCATTCACCTGATAAGGATAATAGTATTTCAATAGACAGAATCCAAACTGCATACATTAGTTGTTGCCAGTTCGACAAACATTAGGGGTATTACGCAAGCTCATTGCGGACAGAGAATCTGCGGTTCGTGTGCAAAATCGAGAAGCTGCTATAGTAACAGCAGGATGATCGCTGAGGTACTGAAATCCAGAACGGGTTTTGACCAAATTTACGGGCGTTCTCAATGACGCCCCAAGTGAATAAACAGCCAATCAGCGAGCTTGTACTAAAGATGGTGATGAGAATTTCGTCGTCTAATAACGAAGGATGACGAATTGTAATGGGCGGATCTAGCTTTTCTCTATGGCGTGGGCGGGGGGGGGGGGGGAGAGTTAAGGTTGACATTTGAAAAATCGCGCCGACCAATATTTCGCTTAGTTGGGGGTAGGGAGCACTACAATTTGTTTTCAATTGGGTAGAAAGCACCTTGGCCAGCCCAAGGGGATGGGGGGATTAAACCTCCTAACCCCCTAGATCCGCCCCTGACACGAATGACTCTTCGGTGAGTTTTTTTCTTCCGATTATTGTTTCTGAACAATAATAACATGAATATGGATATAACATGAATTGTTTTAAAACTTGATGATAAATTGTTGAAATTTGATAAAAAGCCGTTTTGTGGCTTGGTCGAGACAAGTTGTGCTAGTCGTGTAGTCCCGTCTGTACTGTATTGCGTGGAAGAGAATCGGCCATTTTCGTAATGTAATCAAATTTAATACATACGTCTTTGTGAACTTCCTCAATACAAATTATTTCATTCACCTGTCTAGGATTCGCAATAGTCAGAATGCAAACTGCATGTATTAAGTGTGGCAACAACTAATGTATGCAGATTGGATTCTGTCTATTTAAATACTATTATTATTATCAGGTGAATGAAATAGTTTGTATCGAGGCACTTGATTCACTTGGGGCGTCTTTGAGAACGCCCGTAGATTTGGCCAAAACCCGTTCTAGATTTCAGGGCCTCAGCGGTCATCCAACTGTTACTATAGTATCTTCTCGATTTTGCACACGAACCGCAGATTGTAATTCCCCAATGAGTTTGCGAAAATTGCCTAGTATCAATTTTCAGGTGGCGCTATATAAATCGCTGTTGTGGTCTTCACGAGAGCACGCCATGCAACTCTTTCACGTGAAAGGGGCACTTATCGGAATGGGAAAGGGGTACTTATTATAAAAGAAAGGGGGCTCTTGTTGAAGGAAAATGAGCATCTATCAGATTTCAATGAGGGCATTATTTTATGGGAGGTGAAAAGGGGCATTTATGAGAAGGGGTAAGAGAACGTGGACCTTATTTAGATAAAACGAGGGCACTAATCACAAGAAAAAGTGGCACTTATTGAAAAGAAAAAGAGGGTACGTGTCAAAATAAAAGGGGCACTTATCAGAGGTGAAAAGGTAAACTTAATAGAAGGGGAAGGGGTAACTCTTATAAAGAAAAGGGGCACTTGAGAAAGTATCAGGGGAACCTCTCATAAATGAATATAGGCAAATATCAGAGGTAAAAGCGGCCCGTATCAGAGATGGTTAGTGGCATTTATAAGAATGTGGAACGTGCACATATTAAAATGAAAAAGGGAAACTTATCTGAACTAAAAGGGGAAGTTTTTCATATGTAAAAATGTATGCCCTTTGGAGGTACCTTTTTAGTACCCCCCCCCCCCCCCCTCCCTCGGAGTGCCGCCTGTGAAGTAATACCACACAGCGTCAGCAAGTCGAGTTGAACGTGATCAAAATGAGGATAAAAAAGAAATGTTACACTGCCTCACTCGCATGGATTAACATTATAGATATGTGCATTCTTGACGGGTTTCAATAGGGACTTTTAGATTTGCACGTTTACAACTTTGACTGCAACGTGTGACGTCATTTTAAGGCACTGCGCATGCGTCACGTCGTCTCAGTCGGCGATCGAGAATGCGTCAACCTTGATTTTCCTAAATCTAGTATCTCTCTCTCTCTCTCTCCCTCACTCTCTCTCTCTCTCTCCCTCTCGCTATCAAATGTTACACGCCTTATATTCAATTTTACATCTCACACACAATGTTCATCTCTGAGTTCTTGTTCTCCTGACGGTTTAGTAAAAGCCCGGTAATAACAATGATATAGTTAAGCAATGGTCTAGTAACCAGGAGTTCTTGGTTTGAAATCCTAGTTTACGCGTTAGTCCCTAAAGCATTAATCCTCTTTACTTGGCACAGTCCCTTGGAGATCCCCTGTCGATCCCATATTAGCCTTTTGACAAGGCCTCGTGACTCTGGCTAAGCGGCTGAGATGAGTCTAGATACCCCGGGTGAACGCGCGACCGAGTGACGGATGTCACGAGGCCTTTTGCAAAGTGGGTTTCACTGCTCCGCATGAATTATTCATAGATACATATTAGCATGCCAATACGCCTACTTTGGATTTATTGACCAATCAGAACGGCGATCTCCCAGTTGGCTTCGTTCGTGATTCGTTCCATGTAGAGGTCAGTGGTCTTATCACGTACGTATAGTAGGCATGTAGGTCCATGTTCGCACTACGTAGAGTTTACTGTGTGTGTGATGGATACTATATGCTGACGTCGTGCGAGGATACGTTCGCTGATTGGACACTACGTTTTCTGAAGCGAGTTCCAGTCGGAAACAAGGGTTAACATAAGAAATCCAAACCAGATTGATAAAGGCCACAGGTCTGGACAATTCGCACTGGCGTTCATTCAGGTTTTCGCGATTAGTCTCTTTTTAGTCGCTCGGCGTCTATCAGGCATGTGGCCTTGTTTAAAGGCTAATCCCATATAGGCCTACGTGCAAGAATACGCATGCTTTCTTAGCTGTCAGGTCAAATAAACCACCAAACAACTGCATGGTCACGAGAAGTCCATCTCAGCTAACTTTGAAGGGGTTGAGATGGACTTCACCAGGCAAGGCGGTTTATTTGTTAAAGTATGAAACGCAAACATTTACTCCAAAACGCTTGATCAATAGTGGTCCTTTATTTAATAAAAACGATCTCCTCGTCATGACATGAAAATAATGAATATTGTGTTATTGCAAGAATGTACCTACACAGGTATGATGACCGGAATCCATTGGACATTCAGCTATAGTTATCTACGAGTCGGTATTGCGAAGCCATATTAGGCACTCTAAAACTGTTTTCACACTGGCAATATTTTGCTTAACCCCGTACTATAGGTGGGGTTAAGGGGGGGGGGGGTCTTAGCCCCACCTATAGTACGGGGTTAAGCCTATTCCACTTTCTGTTCAGACTGGTTTTTACCAAAGTGGGCTAAAGTTGGCTAACCCGACCTATAGTACGGGGTTAACTAACCTTGCAAAATAGCAGGGCTAACTCCGCAATTGTGGTGCTAACTCCTGCTATTAAACCCCGCAATTCTCGCTACCCCAAATAGCGATTCTGCCGAGATCCGGGGAAAATCCTGAAAACGCGCATTGCATTATGGGATAGCTTTTCGACATTACAGCTTCCTGTGCAGGCGCTATATTACTAGGCGCGATAGCGTATGCACCGAATATGTCGTCTGCTCGGTCTTGTTTTTTTCGCAAATATTTCAACGTTTATTTGAACATTTCATTCGTTGTTTTTTGCGTCTTTTGACATCAGTGACGATGGTTTTCTTTTGTGAGGCTGCACAGTGCTGGGCTCATGATTCCAAGCGTAAGAACCCTGAAAAATGGGGGTGGATGAAGGCCGTGACTTGGGATGGGACTCTATACCGGAAGTTGTAGTGACGACCCGAGAGAGTGAAAATTACCTCGTCTCGCGAATTTCGAGATTTTCGTACCTATTTAGGGTAGCGAGAATTGCGGTGCTAAGCAAATGAATGAGAACAGAAACGAAAAATAGTCCGGTACTACGCAATGGAGCGTATCACAGCTGGCCAGATGCGAAGTATGTCCAATCATAACATTAACGATATCCGGGGTTAACGAAATGCAGTGAGAACAGCGGGGATTTTCTTATTCCGGAATAGGCGCTAAAACAGCGGGTGTGAAAAGCCAAAAAAATAGTCCGGGGTTAAGGATAGTACGGGGCTAAGCAAAGTACGGGGTTACGCAAAACCAGTGTGAAAAGAGTATTAACTGACCGAAACAATGGGCATTGTATACACAAGATAGAGATAGTGGTATATTCATGCCTTCTTCTCTTTTCTTTCATTTTTTCTTTTGTTTTTACTTTCTTTTCTTCCCTTGTATTTCTTTCATCTGATGATGCATATTGTACCTAACTGCTAAGAGAGCATGTATATGCTTCTAATGACACAACCGTCGGACCGACGCTGTTAATTCCTCTCAGGGGGGACTTGGTAATGAGGATTAATGCCTTGCCAAAGGATATGACCGTATTGACTTGGTTTCGAACACAGGACCTACTGGTTTCGAGGCCACTGCTATACTTTTCAACCATCGTGCATCCTTTCTTTAGTCCCTTTACAGGAAGGAGGATTTTAACACGGTAGACATTTTCATAAAGGGCTTTTCAGATTGTTTCCCAACTTGGCACGGGAATAAAACACTCCCTGTTCTTTATTAAGCCTAGCTATCAACGCAATGTGCAGCTTACTCTATTTAACATCTATAGGATATCAAAATGAGAGTAGTAGACAGGGTCATAAAGAAATTAAAACTAATATTAACAATCCACGATCAGACAAACATAGGTGTATGCAGCTTCAAAATGTAGAAATAATATTGAAGAAAGTATTCTGTTTTCAGGAAAAGTTAAAAACTGAAACTTGACCATGCTAACAAGAAATATCTTTTTTGAGCTCTAGCTTAAAATCTTACCATATTATATTTCCGTGTTTTTGAGAGGGCGCTCGACAACAATCCCTTTTTAGTGCCGTTGATTTATATAGGAAAGTTTGGCCAACCCGGATTGAGTTGGGCCGAATATGACGAATACTGTTTTGTTGGGCTAGCACAAAACAAAAAAATATACGCCATGTCGTGACCTACTAAAACCAAGTTGGCAAAACTTTGTGTATAGATGGTTTTGATCCTTTAAAAAGATCCTTTAAACATTAAGAAGTCTCCCTTTGTGATTTTTTCGAATCATCAATTTCTTCAACTACCCAAACCCTCCCCAACGCCTTTTCGACCCCTTCCCCTGTATTCTTATAGATTCACTTCTAGCCTGTATGTATGAATAATGATAACACATAACTTCCATGACCACATATCAATCGTCATCTCTACACGTTTTGTATGCACGCTTTCCCATCCTCTCACAATATTTCCACGATATGCGCGTATCGCTATTATACAAACCACCATTGATAAATATAGGTTGCATGCGGAATGTTGAAGAAATTTAATTCCTGTTAACATTCCTTTTCTTTGAATGGAATTTGATAAGTTATTAAATTCAGGTTTTTATTATTGTTATGTTCTTTTGGGTTAAAAATACGAAACATCTTGACCCCTTTAATGCCTTTTTTATTTTGGAGGGGAGGGTGGATTTTTTAAATGGTTATTATATATATATATATATATATTGTGGGGGGAGGGGGGCAAAAATGCTTTGTGCCCCCCAGCCCCCATGTTTCAGTTGAGGGAGAGTGCCCCCTTCCCCCTGCTTCCCACTTCCGGCGTCTATGGCCACCCCGCCCGCGAATTTTTTTTCCTACGAACTTTGAGCCCAGATTCCAGTACGAACTCATTTTCATACACAACAAGCTTCGTAAGCTTGCTAAGAGGTCACAAACAATTAGACTTTGAATATTTATTGCTTTGCCTCACTATTTATAAAGGTAAAAAAACTAAATAAGCTGAGATTTGAACCCTCACGGTAACTCCAAGGTTCTATTAGTAACACGCTGTCCTTACCGATTGAGCTAACGATGAGTTGATGAAAGATTGCTTTGATTATTACTATCACCCTATTGACCACCCTACCGGATTCCAAGTGCGCATGCGCTGGTTTCCTTCGCGAGTGCGCATGCGCAGGTTCCCCTCGCGAGCTCAAAGTTCGTAGGAAACAAAAATCGCTCCCCGCCCCCCCCCCCCCCGCCATGTGACACACTATCACTACATTCTTTCATACCCACTTAATCAGCAGCTTTGTAAATATCATTTCATTTTCCGAGTAAGACCTGAAGAACTAGAGCCCCCCCCTAATTCAACAGGCCCACTAAATAGGCTGCCTACGCCACTGTATATACAGAAAACCTCGACTGTATATCCTAACCTTATAACCCCATCAACGGCCGGATCTAAGGGGGAATATGATTATGATCCATACCTCATCTAAAATATATGCTGAGTTTATGATGCATATAGTTATGTTCGAAGTTTTAAAGGCCTATCCCATATCGTAGAAGTGTAGGCAACTTTAATACAATTTGCTGATTTATTTGTTTTCAATGCCGCGAACATGATCTGAGGGGGAGGGGAGAGGGGGGGGGGGGGGTGGGGAGGGGGTGTTGTCAGAAAA
This sequence comes from Strongylocentrotus droebachiensis, assembly GCA_035222895.1. Taxonomy (NCBI): domain Eukaryota; kingdom Metazoa; phylum Echinodermata; class Echinoidea; order Camarodonta; family Strongylocentrotidae; genus Strongylocentrotus; species Strongylocentrotus droebachiensis. The sequence continues at coordinate 142,718 of JAVYIG010001566.1, read as the reverse complement.
AATTGCAGCAAGGAAACACGACGCCTTGTTCCAGGGTTCTAACTTTGCTGTATATAATGTTTGTTTCAGTGGGCAAGATTCTAAAACAATTTCGAACATATTTCTTCCGCTCTATACCCCCCCCCCCACTCTTCCTTTCTCTGTTCTAACCTCTCTCTCTCTCTCCTATACCCTTCCCGTCACTCACTCTCTCCCTCTATTTGCTCTCTACCCCTCCCGTCACTCACTCTCTCCCTCTCTCTGTCCTATACCCCTCCCGTCACTCACTCTCTATCTCTCTCTATACCCTTCCGTCACTCATTCTCTCTCCCTCTCTCTGCTCTATACCCCTCCCGTCACTCACTCTCTCCTTCTCTCTGCACTATACCCCCTCCCGTCACTCACTCTCTGTCTCTCTCTATACCCCTCCCGTCACTCATTCTCTCTCCCTCTCTCTGCTCTATACCCCTCCCGTCACTTACTCTCTCCTTCTCTCTGCACTATACCCCCTCCCGTCACTCACTCTCTCCTTCTCTCTGCGCTATACCCCCTCCCGTCACTCACTCTCTGTCTTTCTCTGCTCTATACCCCTTTCCGTCACTCACTCTCTCCCTCTCTGCTCTATACCCCTCCCGTCACTCACTCTCTCCCTCTCTGCTCTATACCCCTCCCGTCACTTAACTCTCTCCCTCTCTCTGCTCTATACCCATCCCGTCACTCACTCTCTCCCTCTCTGCTCTATACCCTCCCGTCACTTACTCTCTCCCTCTCTCTGCTCTATACCCCCTTCCGTCACTTACTCTCTCCTTCTCTCTGCGCTATACCCCTTCCGTCACTCACTCTCTTTTTCTCTCTATATCCTTCTTTTCTCTCTCTCTCTCTCCTCTATACGCCTCCCGTCTCTCTCTCTCTCTCTCTTTATCTCTCTATACCTTTCCCGCCACTCTCTCTCTCTCTCTCTCTGATACCTTAGGGACAATAATAAATGCACCAGTTACACATTGTCTACTGGTGATCGACTGCACAGTTTTCATGTGGTTTCTTACTTAAGCAGTCACAAGGTGGCGCTAGAACAACGCACCCCTTTATAATTTTTTGGACATATTGTGTGATAACATTTAAGTTTGCTTTTACCACAATTTCAGGAATCAAGATCTAGATTAATCACTTGTCACAACCTGAGAACTCAATGATTATACATCCTCTTGTACAGATATCATACATATACGTTTTAACTGTCGTAGAGTTGTAATAAAACTAGTGTTTACTATTCGCATTGTAACTGTATGTCTTTGCTATTCTTGTTCTATTTTTCTTTTTTAGAACACATTCAAATATGTTTTTATAACAATTTGCCCTAAACCAGCACTATTAGAGAACTATTTATTTCCAGCCTTACCTTTGTTTTTTCTTTTGTTTGTATTGTTGTTACGCCGCATACAAATCAACTACTTATCATATTTGAATCATTAAATGAGTAAGACGTGCAGTGTATAACAAATGAAACATTCATCTATAGGGCAATCCCCATTCATTAAACAAGTGCTGTCATAAATATAAGTATACACTCCTTAAATTATCTATCATACATTTTGGTGGAATGCATATCAATAAAGAATAAAATAATGAAAAGTAACAATTTTACTTCAGTTTCGTTTGTTACTGTAAAGATTAACATAACGGAATTATCACTTACAAAAGCAATTACTATTAGACATAATTACTTAATCTTCCAACACATATATGCATCTTTTGTATGAACTTCGTGAATTCTTTCGTCACACAAACCTATTTACAACACAATAAATAGTGCTACTCTAGTAGCAATCCAAAGTAAACTTGTCGAAATAATGAATTATACAATGTGTGTATGTACATAAATTCATACATATAAAGAACATGTAATACAAAAGTTGGTTAATAATAAAGATATGTACATTTTTACAAGAAGTACATTAATTAGCTACATGCATTCCATGTGACTCATTGTGTATAATCTTTCACATTCAAATGGTAATATGAAGTACCGACATGAATTGCATTGTTTGTATATAAATGCTCCGAAAATATAAAGAATAATATCAGACGTAATACAAGGCCATTAACAAATAGATCGTGGTATTATGATATTATTCTAATCGAACAAAACTGAGTAAAATGAGAAAAAAACCGGGAGGGCCTTTTGCCCGAAAATATACTACGTGTATTATTTCACATTCTGTTTCCTTTTCATTCATCTCTCCCCCAATCGAATGGGGGTGGCGTTGAGGGCGTGTAAAATAACATATGTTTAAAAATCCATAAAAGCTGTAAGCATGCATTTTCTGCAGTGTTTCGCCATCAAAATCATTTGTGTACAAAGATTGGGGAAATAGTCCCATTGCAAATTTAAGTTATATTCAAAATTCAAATAGCTTTTCAATTATTTTGAAAAGGAAAAACAAATAATAAAAAAATAATGAAAGAAACGTATACCTAAACCCATATTAAACTTTGGAAACAACCCAAATTCGTATGTTTCCAAAATTTCTCACAACATTTCAAAAACAGCCGGGTTTTTATGAATCTACATCGTCGATCATGTTACACTTGATTCATAAAAAAATGCAAACAACACATTTGTACATAAATATTTATATCTAAATGTAAAACAACATGCTGCGTAAATATTTTGAAAAACTGTAATAAAGAGTGATATTATTCCAAGTACGATGACGAAAATGAGGCATGAGTTACATTCAATAACATAATTACCAATGACAATGCATAAACCTGGTTAGCAGGGGCCTACATTATCTAAACATGAAGATGAAATAAATGTTACTTTATTTATCCTGGAAGTTACCGTGTTGACTACTGATGTAACATATTCCCCATAGCTTTAATACAAAAATAGCCCGGTTCCAGTAGGAAATGGGTTAACGAATACCAGGAAGTAGATCCGGTATATCAGGTATGATACAATGCAGCATGTCAACCTGACCGGGTAGTGTGACGTCATCACTGGAACTCATCCAATGTGAGAAAAATAATGATGTCAGGTACAAGGCAATGCACTATGTCAGCTGCAGCTGTACTGTGGCTCAATCAGTGTGGGTAATATTGTACCTCTGACCGCTAGAGGACTCATCCTGAACAAGAAAACATAATGGTATTACTATAAGATTAATAACATTCAACATTTTTTTTTTAAATCAGCATACGACATAGTCATGGACGCATAAACGAAAGTAACATCATTCTGAAAAGCAAGAAATCAATGCTCACATATATCATTGCATCAGCAAATTAGCGAATTTATATTTTTAAATCATTTATTTTATTATGATAACTGCTAATGTTTTATCTTGAGCTTACGCCATACGGAAACACAGGGCCTATATTACTCCAGTGGTTCGGCTTGGGTCTATGCACATTTACACTCTCATTTTCGTAATCTTTCTCTCTCTCTCCTATTTTGTTTCCCCAATGCGATGGTGGCATGTACGTGCTCAAAGAAGCACAATGTTTACGTCACTGCTTAACCTAACGAATAATTAAAAATAAAATGTTCGGAGCCTTAAAAAAAGTAGAAGTACCTATATTGAATACAAATTACTTGCAACTTATTAAGTTTCAACGTAGTGAAAAATAACACCCAAACTGAAAGCAAAAAGAAGAGGCATACGACGAACATAACAACACAGGAGAGACAAGGGCGTTCTTGCTTGATTTTAGGAATATGAACAAGTAAAGCGGAAATTGAAAACGAGTATTAATGAAAGCAAGGCGGCGGGACGTCTTCACTATGGAGGGGGGGGGGGGGGGGGGGAGGGTGGCACCATAATATAGGAAACTCTCCGGGAAAAGGGGGCACCTACAAAGGTTAACATTAACGCGAAAAATATTTTTTTGTTGACATTGTCTTATACCACAACATAGTCATTACGCATATTCTGGATTGTTTGGCCTGCAGTAGGTTGATTGTTTAAACGAGGAAAATAAGAACAACCTCACGAAAACTCAATTTCAATAAAAAACACAACTCTAATCTGCACATAGTGACCTGTGCTAAGCACATGGTATCGGGCCTTCTTACCTTGATTTCCTTATCTTTCTATGCTCATTACTCAGCCCCTACATAATATTCTCTACCAAAATCGTTTGGCACATTTCATTCATTCGTAATCTTCAACATTCAGTGTAAGTTTTGTTGGATTGTGTTAGAATTTATTTTCTATCATTACCATAACTCAAGCCTATCATTAAGTTGTCCGAAATACTGCTTCTTAGGTTCTCTCAGTCCTTTTAAATGAGGGGCATATGATAGGGAGGCTATGAGATATGTATTGTCTTTCATGCCACCTGCCCTTTCCCCGGCTCCAATGCTTTTCATTGTGTTGGTAGAAATAGGGTACCTGCTACGATAGTCAAAGCTGCTCACATTCTCTTAAAATGTAAATAAATGTATATAAATGTATACCGTAAGCGACAGTAGGATAAAAGGTGGACTTATGAACGGGCAATCATGAGAAAGAAAAGGGGGCTCTTATCAAAAGTAACAAGGATACATCATCATATTTGAAAGGGGCGCGTATCAGAAGCAAAAAAAAAGGCATTTACAAAATGAGAAGGGGCACGTATTACAATGGAAAGAAGGTGACTATCAAAAGGAAAAAAAAAGAACTTATTAGATAGGAATAGGGGGAAGGATCAAAGTAAAAGAGGTGAAAAGGGACCCCTCTCATACCCAAGGTTCATTCAAAGGTGGAGGGAGGGGGCATTTATTAGAAGGGGAAAGATAATAATAATAGTAACATTTATATAGTGCTCAATACTGATGTTTCTAAGCGCTTTACTATTATTACCCCATCATTAGTCGAGTAGCCCTGATAAGTCGCTCTGGCATTCGAGGAATTTCTTCCTACCGGGTAATCATTTATATCACCTGGGTGGAGACTGGCTAATGCAGATTGATTTCTTACCGAAGGACATTAGTGCCGCGGGGAAAGATGCACTTATTGCACTTATCACATGTAAAAAGAGGGCACGTATCAAAAGTGGAAAAGGCACGTATTAGACGGGAAAATGGGCACGTTTCAAAATAAGGTGCACTTATCCATCTAAATTAATGATCCAGAAAAGGACCCTGCGGATTATTCTCTCTGACCAGTATGTGAACTACAACGATGCCCTCCAGAAGACTGAGCTCACAACACTAAGCGATTGAGGGAATCATTTAGTATATGCCTAACATTTGCAGAATCACTTCAGACAAATTTCGAAGACTGGTTACCCGATACACAGCTCATAAACCGCAGCATCCGACACAGCGATAGGCTAAGAGAGTGTAAAACTGACAGATTCAGAAGTAGTGCCCTAGCGTATCTGGTGAAAATGATAAATCGTCATTTGATATAACAATTATTGTTAGCAGTATTTACATATACCCTGCAAAACAAATCTCATTTAATTTCGATATAAATGGATAAGACTGTAATTAATACAAATGTTTATGTTACCATATATCTATAGCTAACCTCTACGTTTTTCATAACAATGATAATAACCAATAGTCACACTTGTAAAGCGCTCAGTATTACATTTATAAGCGCTTCACATTGTAATTATTAATACCCCGGTCATTGGATTAAATTGCTAATCGGCACATGAAAGTGCACGCGTTCCGCTTCATCGGGAGTATTCTGGAAAGTTTATGCTACCATATATCTACATCTCACCATATACGTTTGTAATAACTGCGTGGTAGATTTGTGAACTTTGCTGATCCTGTATAAATTGTCGTGATCGCAAATTGTGTACCACTGTTTTTATTGAAAATGAAGGTTGCAAAAAAAACGATCCGATTTAAATTCATTAGTTGGTTCTGAGTGATTTTAAGACGGTTGCAGACAATTCTAAAGTTTCTTTTGTAACGGTTGCTCAATATTGTCTTTATATGTAGAGATATACTTAAATGGGTTACAGTCGAATCGTGCTGTAGAAATTCATCGTGTTCGCAAAAATCTTAACTTCAACCCCCCCCCCCCCCACTCTCTCTTCTTCCTCCTCCCTCTCCCTCTGTACCCTTCTTAATCTCATCATATTCCTTTGCTAGTTTTCTCCTCCCCTCTCTCTCTATTTGTATTTTTTCTCCTCACACGAGTACTCGTGGGAGGGGGGGGGGGGGGAGTATGCCCCCCCCCCAATAAAGTTCAAACCTGGTTTATTTCTAATTCCAGTCATTTACAAATATTGCTAAAATGACATTATTTTCCGGGATTTTGTCTCACTTTTCTGTAAATTATACTTTATATGCGTTTGTTGGAAAATGACAAATCCCTAAATTTACAGTCAGGTTAAAAAATACAGTTTTTTAGAAGCCTACGTGTCAGAGCCCGCAAAACGGCGGGTCTCCGAGGGGCTCGAGCCCCCCCCCCCCCCAACTTTTATGAAAAAAGTATGCTAAAAATAAATATAAAGAAAGAATAGTGACCTGCCAATGTCACAAATGAGGTCTAAAAATATGCTCATCTGACCGTATTTAAATGCCTAAAACCCCTGGGCTTCCGGGGGTTCCCATCTCTGCCCCCTGGACACAACCAAGGACCCTAAGGCGGGCCCCTGGATGCTCATCTGACCGTAATTTCATTCCTAAAACAGTAGAGCTTCTGGGGGCTCCGCCCTCTTGACCCGACGCCAATCAGTGACCTGCCAGTGTCACAAATAAGGTATAAAAATATGCTCATCTGACCGTAGTTAAATGTCTAAAACCCCTGAGCTTCCGGGAGCTCTGCCCCCTGGACCCCACCAAGGACCCTAAGGCGGGCCCATGGATACTCATCTGACCGTAATTTAATTCCTAAAACCCCTGAGCTTCCGGTGGTTCTGCCCCCCGGTCAACTACCCCAGACAACTACCCCCTACAACAACCATCCTCTAGACAAATACCCCCCTCCCCCGAACAACTATCCTAGGGTAGTTGTTCTAGGGGGTAATTGTCCTAGGGATAGGTGTCCGGATACGCAATAAAATACACTATAAACGAAGAGCTGAACAATGAAGTGATTACAGAAAGAAAACTCTCAATTGCATGCAAGGAAAACGATTATAAATTATACTGAAAATCATAGCATCGAAACAAGAAATATCGAGAAACAAAAGGTGATATTTGATAAAATATTGAAGTGCAAATCTAGACAGAGGAAACCAAAATGAACTACATGTGAAAAGTGATAGAAACACATGGGTGAGAAGAAACATATATCAACAGTTAAATAATGCTATTTAGCAACGTTTCGATATTATGTTGAGCATTTTGTATCAGGACAATTACCCCCTGGACAGTCACCCCATGAAAAATTACCCCCCGGAAAACTACCCCCGAAGTACAATACCCTCCCCCCCCGGAAAATACCCCCAGGACAACTACACCCAACCCTGGAAAAAACATAGGACAATTACTCCTCGCCCCCCCCCCCCCTCCCCTGTTATTAAAGGGGAAGTCCACCCATAATATTAAGGTTGGTTTAAATTTATTTTAAATCGGGAGGTAATTGTCCTCGGGAGAAACTGTCCACGGGGGGTAATACTATATATATGTAAAGCGCTTTGAGAGGGCCTTCGGTCCTGGAAAGCGATATATAACAACTAACTATTAATATTATTATTGTCCTTTTTTTGGTCCCGATGGTAATTTGCGGGGGGGAGGGGGTGATTGTCTTAGAACTGATTTCTATGAAATGGGATAACAATCGACAACATTTGAGACAGAGACCCGGAACAGAGACATAAGAGTCAGATACAAGAACTCAAAATATAAAGAAACAGTTTGAAAAACTTACCAAGCAAAATGGGATGATTTTGCAGAAAAAAATAACACTTGAAAAACGTTAACAAAAAAAGTGGGCCTAAAGTGGAAATAAATTAAGAAATTGAATATTAGAAACGATAATTCAGAACAATATTAGCGTCATGACGGTTGTTATACAGATGAAGAAAACAAATAGTGAACGTGGATAGTGCACACAACGTGGGGCGATACTTACATGATGAAGCAGCACAGTGAGGTTGCCTCTTGATGATGCTTGACGAAGACCTTTGAGATGAGATTCCAGTCTGCCGCCCTCTTCAGTTCCACAATACCATAACCTATTTTCAGAAAACGAGTGATGGAGGTAAAGTGCAATGGGTGTTAGAACACAGAGAAAGAAGCAGAGAGAGAGATCTTTTAAGGGGGGTGGGGGCATATTATAGAGAAAGAGAGAAAACAACATTATAGTAGAGAGACATACAAAGAAGAGAGAAATTAAGAAAGAGAAACAGACAGAGAATGCGTACAACATGATACTCTTAGTATTTTCATTTTCTCTTCCCATGAAAGATTTGATTTTGTAGGCCTCATTTAATTTGTTTAGCGACAAAAATACAAACTCCGGGCCTTGAAATTGATATTAAAATTAATCGGATCAATGTTAAGGGCCTTAAAATTACTTCGATTTTAGGCCCTGTTTCATAATGAAAAACAAAACAAAAACAAAAACAACAGATTTAAGCTTTAAAATCAATTTTAAGATAGATGTTATCATTTTTTTTTTAAATCCCAGAGACGGTTCTTTTCAGTAACAACAAACCAAACGAGTATTTCAGCTTTCCCGCTTTAATTTTCTGTTAATCGATTCGAAAGGAAATATGTTATATTGCTTAACCTGGTCATATATCAATTTTTGTAGGTCCTTATATCATGTGTGAAAAAAGGAAAACAATTATTCATGATATGATAGGTAATATGTATTTAAACTTTGTTCAAATTCCTCTGTATTTCAACCTCTAGTTTGTACAGGGCCTCTCAGGATAACATGTTCAAAAGTAACACTAACCCTGTTAAAAAAAGACAAACAAGAAGAAACAAATATCCTAGTATTAATCCGATATGTTCTGCATTTTTTTAACTTGAAAGGCGTAAATGACGGCCAACTTCAATTTTGGAATGTATCGGAAAAAGGAGAATTCCGTACAAAATTAATTGCCGATTTGGGGCCATTAATTACCATATTTGTTCATAAATGTGTGCCCTATTCCATTCATATATACTCTCTCTCTCTCTCTCTCTTTCTCTCTCTCATTAACACACAACCACACTCCCATCACAACTCTTTTACCCCCCCCCCCCCCAAAAAAAAAAAAAAAAAAAAAAAAAGAGGGGGGGGGGGAGAAAATAGTAAGGGATAAAGATATAAAGGATTAAAGTAAAATAAATAAAATGATAAAAACTGGCTTCTAACAAAAGCTTTGCTAGGCTATTTGAATACTCCCCATCAAATAGGTTATTTGAATAATATCCATCAAACAAACACACCATCATTGAATCACATCATTTCATAATTACTACCATGCGTTAGCGTCCAATCTCATCCATTCATTCTTTGCCCAAACCCCTTTTTCTTTTTAAATGACAAACAGTACATTGCTCAAATACAAAATAGAATTTACACAGATTTTTCAAGCTTTAAAGTCTAATCGTTATGATTTTTCTTTAATACACGACAATCTACATTTTATATATGATGAGCAAAAGCAAATTAATTCAAAGGATACAATATAAACATTTTCAATGACACAAATGACAGTACTGCTATTAAAGTGACAGCCAGTTGTTAAAACTATTGCAGCTAATAACTGCCACTGTCTAGTCGATGTAAATTGGTGGAGATTAAAAGAGTTACATTATTTTGTGGTAAGGATTGGTCTTATCCATATGATTGTTAATCTATATAAAAGGTTATACACATTGTCATGTTAAAAGGAGATTCGATTGGTTAAAATGTTTTTCTTGATACAACAGTTCGTCTATATGAAGTTAATCATCATTTTTTTTCCTATCAGCTTTGGACGATTTCTAAGGACAACATAAATCAGAGTTGATATATTATTTCCTGACGGACAAGTCTGTTTTCACTGCAATCACATTGTTCGGTTGTTTCTTTTGATTTTTTTTCTCATGCAAAGAATAAGAATATACAGTTTAAGCATAAACAGGTAATTATCGACACAGTGTCATGCCAACAGAACCTCTAGGAAAAGTTCAAAATAGGTCCTCAAATTTGTCCACTGCTGCTCAGATGAATTTGCTTCTTTGAAATTTCCAAATTGATATTTTAAGATTCATCACCATGAACAGATAATTATCTATGGAATGTAAATTTAGAAACAATAACCTCCATTACAGAATCATAGATTTATAGATCAGTAACAACACTTTGAAAAATAGCAAGATATTAAACTTTAATTTGGATAAGAACTTTAGTTTGATCTTTCAACTGTAATGATTTTTTTTTTCTTAAGCAAGATTCTACAATTCTATTTAAAAGAATAGAATTCTTGGAAGTATCATTGAAAATGTTTAGCAAGAGGACTGGTCGCTTTCTCATTTAACTTCGACTTCCAGTGAAACAGATTTTCAAATGAACTCATCTGAAGATATTAAAAGTGCACCAGTCTCTCTCGCCTCTCTTCTGTCTGGTGCTGTTACTAAATGGACCTTGTGAAGGGTTGCTAAAGTGTAAACAAGATAATACGCTCTCCTCTGTCTGGTGCTGTTACTAAATAGACCTTGTGAAGGGTTGCTAAAGTGTAAACAAGATAATTAAATGTTTATATGAGGAGGATTGAGAAATTGAGAAAGTCTTGAGTGTTCCTTTAAAACATTTCTTGATGAAATCTTACCAATATTCTCATATTCGATGGCAAATGTTAGTATACAGACTGGATCACTTTTAATATCCTCAGATGAGTTAATTGGAAAATATGTTTCACTGGAAGTTGTACTTAAAGGCCCAATGCACTACTTGTAGCTACTCGCGCCCTCTCTATATTAAACAATGCCTAATCGGTGACCATTGTTCCCCATGATCCTCTTTTTCTTATGTTAACTGAGAGCTGAGTTGATGAGATAACCACCTGTCCAGTGACCTTGCAGGGCAGTCTAATCCCTCCTGTAAACTAGTACTGATAAGCTTTAAATGAGAAAGCGACCAGTCCACGATCTGTTTAGCGTTGTAGTCCCTCTTGCTTAGAGCTCGAAAAGGGAGCTTGTATCTGTAGGCTGGCTGATGTTCCATATGAAGCATAATGATGCAGGGTATTCTGCAGTCTAAAGATTGGAATTGAAAGTTATGTGATAAAACAAATTGAGAAATGATTGTGTAATTTTTCAATCTTTCTACAACTCTTGTATTTCTGGTCATGTCAATTTCTTTGAAAATAAATCAAGTAAAAGGATAAAGAATATTCTTTAAAAATATTGATACGAAAGTAGATTTAGTTAGTAAAGATAATAAATAATTTATTTCTAGGCTTTGGAAACAAACAAATCTTATTATAACCATTTGTGTATGTTTTATACAATAGATTTGGTGAGATCGGAATTAGACCTTTTACAAGGACTATGAGAACTGTACTTACTTTAAAAAAAAAAATTATTAATTGATGTAGGGGCAATGATGACAGGCACAAACCATACTAATAAGATCAATTATTTTAACTGATACCGCTTACCTTTTGAACTTGAAGAGATGGACAAGACCTTAGGTATGAAAAGTCTAGATGCCATGAGTTTGCAGTTAATGTAGATGCCACAGCTCTTTACTTTGCAACCTTAGATTTAAAACAGAGATATACATATACCATAAAAAGAGCAAATATATTTCTCAGAAAAATAGTTGTCACTTTGCCTAAATCTAATGTGTTCAACTGAACAAAAGTACATTCTTATCAGTGATTCTAATTGTAATTTAAATGTATTTGGGTCAAACCACTATGTCACAAACCCCACTGAAAGTTTTAGAAAATGTGATAATTGAATAAATTGGACTCTGGAACGTGGAGCATTTTTTTATAATACACATTTTGGGCTCATCTTGATTTTGATTTTGATCCAAAAACATTTCTTTAAAAACGTGATCTTGAACTTTAGCTTTAATTTGTTATCTGACTCTACAACAGTCTTATTTTAATATTGGATAGTCTCATCTTGAACCAAACCCTATTGTACAGATATTTGAAAAAATTACCTTCTGGTGAATAGAACAGAAAGAGATATCTTATTAAACTGGTACATAACAAAACAAAAATCAGCTTACATCGATCATACATATGCTCATTAAAGCTCAACCACATCTTTATACTATTAACTGCTGCCCTATTCTTTGTACACTATTGATACAAATCTGGCTGATCTCGTATTTTATCTATGTTTTTGACCTGTCGTGGTTGGCTTCCTCTCAAATTAAGAAATCATGATTTTCTGTTTGTTATTGTAAAATACAATATCCGGTATCTTAACCCTTTATCATAAATGAATATCAAGACTATAAACTCAATAACAAGTTAGTAAATGATTTTATGTAGCCTAGATCTAGGTCTAGAAAAAGAAGGGAAAAACCCTCATTGTAATGTCGGTGTTCAAACTTTGCTAAGAAAATCTCATCAAAAGACCACTAAGCACGGTAAGATCTTGCAGTACACCTTGAATCAGATTACATTATGCAGAGCCAAACCCTTTCATCGGGGCCAAGGAAGGATGATAAGTTAGTCCAAGACGTTGAAGACACGGTGGGAGAGAAGTCTCGGGCAAGAGATTTGTTTTATGGATATGACTCAAGAGTCCAGGTCTAACTGTTACTCATATCTCTGACTCTTAAAGAAAAGCGTAAAGATTGATACATGAGCCTACATTCTACATCTAGTCTAAAATCTAACTTTTTACTGTTACTAGATGTAGCCCCCCCCCCCCCCCCCCCCACACACACACACTCCGGGGTCGGAAGGACCGCACTGATGTTCCCAAAATCTCCGGTAAAGGGGTACTTTTCACGCAACAAAGTCCGGCTTGTAATACACATAGGCCTACAAAAAATTGCCCGTAGGCCTATTGACTTTACACACCGGAGATATGGGGCTGCTTTCAGAGGGAGGGAACATGCATAGATCTAGATCTAGTCTAGATCTACGAGTAACCTAAATAACACTGGGGGGGGGGGGGGTGTAGACCAGAATTAACTCCTGTTAATTTAGATCTCACAACAATACGAGTAGATCTAGTCTAGATCTAGCACTAAGGACTAGCCTAACTCTATATTCTAACTTATCGACTTTACACACCGGAGATAGGGGGCTGCTTTCAGAGGGAGGGAACATACATAGTCTACGAGTAACCTAAATAACACTGAGAGGGGGGGGGGGGGGGTGTAGACTAGATCTAACTCCTGTTAATTTAGATCTCACAACAATACGTTTAGTCTAGATCTAGCACTAAGGGACTAGCCTAACTTTACATTCTAACTTATCTAAGTTACTTGTTAGTCCTGCACAAAAGGTGCAGTGTAGAGACAGGGTCTACATCTAGATCTAGGCCTACCCTAGATCTAGGATCATGACGTAGTCTAGACTCTAGACCCTCTAGACTAAATCTAGATCTAGTCTAGGCCTAGACCTACGTTAAGATCTTATTCTTAATCTTATTATCTCAATCAAGATCTAGATCTAACTTGGTCTTGCGTCTTGAGTCTTGGGTCTGACACTGTGGAGTCCAAGACTCCAATTTTCTTTCATAAAATGTTAACGTTAAAAATAAAAGTACAATGATCCCGTTGATTGTTTGTATCAACATGAAACAAGGCCACCGCACTGCCTAGGGTAGGGAGTCTACCGGCAAAAAACAAAGTAGTCTAGACCCTAGGCCTAGATCTAGACTCGAGTCTAGATCTAACGTTAGATAGAGTCTAGATCTAGGTCTAGTCTAGATTTGAAATCTAGATCTAGACTAAGCGGAAGCCTACAAAAGTTAGAGATTAGAGTCTAAATCTAGTAGCCTAGGGCCTAGTAGTACAAACCTAGATCTAGCCTAGACTAGGCCTACTAGTTCTAGGCCTAGCCTATAGCTATAGATATCTAGATCTAAAGTTAGACCCTAACAAAGTTAGATCTAGACTTCTGTTCTAGTTCGAGGGTGAGTAGAGGCTTAGCCTGAGGGCCTAGACTACAATTTATGAGCAACGCGATGATTCCTAAACCCCTGGTGGACTTTTTTTGTCAATAAATGCAAAAATAAACTATATTTCTTAATGAATCTGGACCTGTCCTAACCAAATATGCAACGTCGTTAGAGTTAGACAAGTACAGTAGGACATGCATGAATGGGACGGAAATGCATGAACCGGTGCATTCATCCATCTTAAGTTTATCTCACTTGGGGAATGCTTTTAGTTGATATTTATTTCAAATATCGTTCGGTTAAAAATGAGAGGAATACTTTCCTTCTAACAAAATTACAATTTAGTTGTCAACAGAATTTTTTGTTGTTGAAGAAAACGGAATTTACTTACTTTTCGAAGACCTCTCTTGCAGTAGTTTAGCGACGCAATTTTGTGGTTGATCGATTGACCCAACATCGACTAGCCTTGATTAAAGAGCCACTTACATTTAACCTAAAATTTATCAAAATCAATTCCAGCTTAAATTTGATTCGAGGAAAAGTTCAGCTAACGAGCATCAGTTTTAAGCCAAAAGTGATTCGGCCTTAAAAAACCGGGAAAATTAGTTAAATTTCCCCAGCTTGGCATTGTTTAAGCTACGAACATTCACAAATTCTGAGTCGAAGAGTAAGACATGACTTACATGTAGACTGGGGGAAGGGGGGGGGGGCATTCCTGCCACCTCATGAAACTTGATGTTTCTTAGACGATGCATCCGAAAAACGATCTAGAATTATTTAAAAAAAGGACAGTTTGCCTTTAACGGTTCCTTGCAGAGCACGAAACTTTTAAATTCGCTGTATTCGGCGATTCGCCATTCTGCTTTAAAAAAAAAGCTAACGCAACCCGAAATATTGATACTAGATTCTAGTGATAGTAAACGCAATAATTAATGATAATAATGATGATAGCAGTGACAACAAAAATATTGTTTATAATAATAACAATTATAAGCTAGACCTAAAAGTTATAACAATGATAATGTCTAATAATTAATGAACATTTATAATAATGATAATTTATTTTATCAGCATATGATTTTGTTTAAAGTCAAAATGGACTAATATAGACCCTACATTATTTTAGCTTCCTACGATTCATACTAATACATCACATGCAACAATACATGTATTCAAATTCTATTCATTGCAACTGTAGTCTACGTTGAAAATTCTAAAATAACAATTGAGAGCGATAATCAAACAAAACCCATCCTAACTTTCAGTCAAAAACTTGGAGGTTATACCCACGTTTTAACCTTTGCATCCTTTCATGCATTCGTATCATTATGCTTTCTCACGGCAGACTAACTAAACAGGATTGTCTAGTAGGAATTTAATCTATTTCATACAAGATTTGAACAGGAACCTACGTCAGCTCTGACATCGTCTTCACATGTCTGCAGCACTCGAGTATGTAAACCAAGTCTTCCTCGTCTGTGCACTTCACCCAGTCCAGATATAGCCACTGTAGGTTCTTGGTTTGTTCTCTGATCAGTAGACCCAGTCCTCTCATCGTCTCTCTCGATACACTCATCTTCTCTGATGGGAGTGATCGCGGTGATGTAAGCTCGATGTGTGTGAGCTGCTGTCCTCCGGTCCGACGAAGACAAGTCGTGATCTGAGGTATGTCTCTCTCTGCATCATCGATAGTGATAACGATCTCTCTCAAGCCAGGAAGCGATGAGAGCAGACCTTCATAGCTTTGTGACGTCACACTCTCAGCTGATAGCTTTGTGACGGATGGAAGCTCAGGAGGAGATGGAGGGAAACTGAGAGAGGAGTCTGAGATGGTGAGATGGTTCAGTGAGGTGAAGGATCTGAGACAGGACCACATTCTGGCAGTCATCGCAGTAGATAGCTGGCATTTCTTTATACAGAGAGACTAAATGGTTACTGAATCACGTTAATGCTGTAATGCGAAACCTTAACCGGGTACATAGTGAGACCCCCCCCCCTCTTGTATTATATCTTAACGGCGGACATTACATGAATAATTATAACCACAATATACATAATTGACTGGTAGGGTGAGCAGCGATATAGGGAAAATTATAACGAGGGAAAATATAACTTACTTATGATTTTAAAAAATCTTTATCGAGTTAGTATATGTTAAATAATAATGCCTAGGTTGCACCTCGTTAACAGAAATTAATGGTAATTGTCATATTATACCTTTTTTCCTCGAGCCGTCTAGTCTTAGTGTTTGGATAGGGTACGTAAAAATACGCTAATTTTACCATAATATGTTCAAACAGTTCAATATAACCATCGACAACTGACGGGAAGAGAAATATGCTAATTACAATCGTAGCCATCAAAATCACGAGACAGAATGTGGCCCAATCACCCTTTGTATCTGTAAGAGCTATCTTTGATTGTATTACTTGAAAAGGAACATTTATTTGCGTTTTCCGGTCAGGCGCAAATAGTAAATTGCTTTCCTGTTAAATGTTAGTAGTCGTATATAGTATTAGTATAATATATCTGCCTACCTGCACAACCGAGTTTCTATCGTATTCAAAACATCCACCTTCAAGAGACCTATATTATTTGATATAATCATATAGAGAGTTGAAAGCAAAAAAAAACAAAACAATATCAACACAAAAACAATGGAAATTTGTGTTGGGATTCATGACATAACATCGATATCGGACATGGCCTGCAAGTACCGTATAGTACTAACATGCAGAAGGTCCTGGACCCGTATTCAATTCAATACTTAAGTTAAAAAATTAAGCTTTTTACTTAGTATTTGGCTTAGATAAAATACTTAGCCACTTTTGGTATTTAATTCACACTTTTGTGTAAGTATTTTTACTTTAAATCTAAGTCAGCTCCCTACCAGACGTAAGCCAATTATTTGGAGGCCTTGATTGGCAGGCATATGGTTTTCTTACGCAGTATTATAGCCTGCGCGCATTTATATCAACGCGCATTTATTGTAATGCGCATTACTTTTAATTGACCGTGAGACGTCACAATGCTTATCAGTAAATATTTTATTTAGATTTTGTATTACGTAAGTATAAGTCTAAGATGCGATTTGAATACGAGATAAGTAGCCATTTACTTAGTAAATGTCTTACTTATGCTAAGTAATGAATTGAATACCGGTCCTGGGGAGTTATTTCTCAATCAATCTATCAGGCTATAGTTCATCAACACGTTGGACATAGCCCTCCTCATAACATTTCCAGTCTCGTTTGTCTATAGCTATCCTAGTCCAAGAGATCATTTAGACTTTCAACAAATATAGCATTACAACCAATGGCATACATTGTGAGTAGTGCCATGGGAAATGCGAGTTGAAAGAAAATAACTGCCTAAAAATGTGTAAATGTTTACATTGTCAGTTTGGAATGCAAATAAGTAGGGATATAAAAAAAAAATATACCCCATGACTCCCACCCCACCCCACCACCGCGAGAAGCCCTTGAGCTGGCTGGGGTAGATGAGAGGATTCCCATGGGAAATTATCACATTGACTTTTTGATAGTATTTGCATGCCCCCTCCTTTCATCTAACCAATTTAAAATTTATTTTTTTATTTACAGCAGTTTGTGAAGTGTGATTATTTTTTACTGATCTTGAATTGATCGTTCAAAGACATTAACATACTCGATACAATTTTGATAACACAAAATCACACAAAAGCAAATCTATTATTCACCTTTTACAGTTTACATTACAGGTAGACTTTCTGTTTAATTTTGTCTACTTTAATTTCATTGACAAATGTATGAAAATCTACTCGAACTCACTGTAAACGTAGACTATACAATGCTTTCGAATATGTTGACGACTCGACAAGTTCAACCAAGTCTTCTTCGTCCAAGCTCTTCACTCCATACAGCCGAAGCCGCTGTAGGTTCTTGGTTTGTTCTCTGATTAGTAGACCCAGTCCTCTTATCGTCTCTCTCGATACACTCTTCTTCTCTGATGGGAGTGATGGCGGTGCTGTAAGCTCGATGTCTATGAGCTGCTGTCCTCCGGTCCGACGAAGACAAGCCGTGATCTGAGCTATGTCTCTCTCTGCATCATCGATAGTGATATCGATCACTCTCAAGCCAGGAAGCGATGAGAGCAGACCTTCATAGCTTTGTGACGTCACTCTCTTAGCTGATAGCCATGTGACGGATGGAAGCTCAGGAGGAGATGAAGAGAAACTGAGAGAGGAGTCTGAGATGGTAAGATGGTTCAGTGAGGTGAAGGATCTGAGACAGGACCACATTCTGGCAGTCATCACAGTAGATAGCTGGCATTTCGTTACGAGGAGTCGACTCTCGTCCTGGAATTAGAATAGATAATGAAATACAGAGAGACTAAATGGTTACTGAATCACGTTAATGCTGTAACGCGAAACCGGGTACATAGTGAGACCCTCCCCCCTTTTGTAGTATAGCTTAAAGGCGGACATTACATGAATAATTATAACCACAGTATACATAATTGACTGGTAGGGTGAGCAGCGATATAGGCGATATAACATTATAACGAGGGAAAATATTACTTACTTATGATTTTTAAAAAAATCTTTATCCAGTTAGTATATGTTATATAATATAGCCTAGGTTGCATCTCGTTAACAGAAATTGATGGTAATTCTCATATTATACCTTTTTTTTCTCGAGCCATCCAGTCTTAGTGTTTTTAGGGTACGTAAAAATACGCTAATTTTACCATAATATGTTCAAACAGTTCAATATAACCATCGACAACTGACGGGAAGAGAAATATGCTAATTACAATCGTAGCCATCAAATTCACGAGACAGAATGTGGCCCAATCACCCCTTTGAATCTGTAAGAGCTATCTTTATTGTATTACTTGAAAAGGAACATTTGTTTGCGTTTTCCGGTCAGGCGCAAATAGTAAATTGCTTTCCTAAATGTTAGTATTCGTATATAGTATTAGTATAATATATCTGCCTACCTGGACACCCGATTTTCCATCGTATTTAAAACATCCACCATCAAGAGACCTATAGTATTTGATATAGAGAGTTGAAAGCGACAAAAAAAAAATTAACACAAAAACAATGGGACTTTGTGGGGGGATTCATGACATAACATCGATATCGGACATGGCTTGCGAGTACCGTATGATACTAACATGCATAAGGTCCTGGACCCGTATTCAATTCAATACTTAAGTTAAACAATTTAAGCTTTTTACTTAGTATTTGGCTTAAATAAAATACTTAGCCAATTTTGGTAATTAGTTCACACTTTTGGCTAAGTATTTTACTTTAAATTTAAGTCAGCTCCCTACCAGACGTAAGCCAATTATTTGGAGGCCTTGATTGGCAGGCATATGGTTTTCTTACGCAGTATTATAGCCTGCGCGCATTTATATCAGCGCGCCTTTATTGTAATGCGCATTACATTTAATTGACCGTGAGACGTCACAATGCTTATCAGTAAATATTTTACTTAGATTTTGTATTACGTAAGTATAAGTCTAAGATGCGATTTGAATACGAGATAAGTAAATTACAATAGCCATTTACTTAGTAAATGTCTTACTTATGCTAAGTAATGAATTGAATACCGGTCCTGGGGAGTTATTTCTCAATCAATCTATCAGGCTATAGTTCATCAAGACGTTGGACATAGCCCTCCTCATAACATTTCCAGTCTCGTTTGTCTAGCTATCCTAGTCCAAGAGATCATTTAGACTTTCAACAAATATAGCATTACAACCAATGGCATACGTTGTAAGTAGTGCCATGGGAAATGCGAATTGAAAGAAAATAACTGCCTAAAAATGTGTAAATGTTTACATTGTCAGTTTGGGATGCAAGTAAGTAGGGATATAAGAAAAATATACCCCATGACTCCCACCCCACTCCACCACCGCGAGAAGCCCTTGAGCTGGCTGGGGCAGCTGAGAGGATTCCCACGATAAATTATCGCATGGACTTGTTGATAGTATTGGCATGCCCCCTCCTTTCATCTAACCAATTTAAAATTTATTTTTTTATTTACAGCAGTTTGTGAAGTGTGATTATTTTTTACTGATCTTGAATTGATCGTTCAAAGACATTAACATACTCGATACAATTTTGATAAGACAAATTCACACAAAAGCAAATCTATTATTCACCTTTTACAGTTTACATTACAGGTAGACTTTCTGTTTAATTTTGTCTACTTTAATTTAATTGACAAATGTATGAAAATCTACTCGAACTCACTGTAAATGTAGACTATACAATGCTTTCGAATATGTTGACGACTCGACAAGTTCAACCAAGTCTTCTTCGTCCAAGCACTTCATCCCGGACAGATTAAGCAGCTGTAGGTTCTTGGTTTGTTCTCTGATCAGAAGACCCAGCCCTCTCATCGTCTCTCTCGATACACTCCTCTTCTCTGATGGGTGTAACCACGGTGTTGTAAGTTTGATGTGTGTGAGCTGCTGTCCTCCGGTCCGACGAAGACCAGCCGTGATCTGAGGTATGTCTCTCTCTGCATCATCGATAGGGATATCGATCTCTCTCAAACCAGGAAGCGATGAGAGCAGACCTTCATAGCTTTCTGACGTCACACTCTCAGCTGATAGCTTTGTGACGGATGGAAGCTCATGAGGAGATGGAGGGAAACTGAGAGAGGAGTCTGAGATGGTGAGCTGTTTCAGTGAGGTAAAGGATCTGAGGCAGGACCAAAACTTCTCGGTCATCTCGGTAGATAGCTGGCAGTCCTTGATATTTAACACGCGAATCTATGATGACATACAGAAAGAACAAGTCATCGTTTTTTACAACAGTTTAAAAGATTAAAAACTACAAGTGGAATAAATTTCTTGAGAGCAATATATATCGATGGTTTTGAGAAGAAAGGAGAATACAGAAACAACATCAACAAAACCTGATGTAGAAATCATTTAAACTCACCTGATATATTGATCGACACGGGCTGAGGAGTGGAATGATTTTCCTTTATTAAACTTATTTCTTACATGTAGCTTCAATTTATTTGAAAAAAATGATTGGATCATTTAATTCATTTGTAAAAGAGAGTTGGCAAAACAACAAAGGAAATGATACTTACTTTATAGGCCTGTATTTTGTTTCAACTGTTTTAGTCCTTACAACTTTGTCAGACTTATAATTGATTTATATTACGGGGCTTACATCCATCAAGCTATGCTTTTACCGTAGGCCCCTTAATATCCCCATTAAGATTAAAAATTATTTCTTAATTAACAAATAAATTTAGGCTTATGCACTTATGTTCTTTGGAAATACCGTTGTATTGTTAGTATGAATATATTTCTGGCATAAACAAAAATGACAATGGGAAACGTAAAATGTGATAATTAATTGTTTCAAATAAGTTAAATGTATGATACTTTTTTCTGTTCGGCAGGAAGTGGGAATTGCTTTCTTAAATATTACGAACAAAATAAGGCGTATGAACATGTACAATTAGAGTATACTTACATTCAATGCATGTTTATCGGAGTTTAGCAACCCAAAAAACCTATATCATTTCAAAGAGAGATCAAGGAGTGAAGGAAAACACATGAGCCACTTTAAACATTGGTGAATAATACATTACGACCCGAATGTTTCCAAATAATGACAAATGTAGTCTTATTTCACCTAAAAATCCTTTTACACCGAATATTGTACGATACGAATATTATTTGGTAAAGAGTGTGAAATATTTCGATCTGAAAGCCACATCTTATTCCATAACATTATATCCATTCGTAGAGAGCAGACCTAATCTTGGAATTTTCATATCATATTTCATTAGATTGTTTGAGTAATTGTTTGAGTAATTACCAGGGAAATATGAGCTTACATAACTGACGTTTTTTTAAAACAAATTCTACACATTTTTCTCGAAGTCTAAATTTCAGTCATGATCAAATGATTAACGTTTTGTTTTTCTAGAGCATTACAAACAAATATAATTCCTGTTTTGACATCTTCTTTAAAAATTGTTTTAAACGTTGGGAAAATTACCTTACATTACATTTGCCTAAACATAACTTCAATATCATCTTCGGTACTCAATGACTGTTTTAGTTTTATCCAAGTTAAATCGACTTCAGGTGGTAATTAATGGACTGGTTTAACACATGAACTTTACTAGCAAGTGAAATAAAAGATCTATCGATGCCCATATCAATAACAAAAAGTCAGCAAGAACTGCGAAAAAACCAAGTAGGTCTACAGGCAAATACTTTAAAATTAACAATTACCGCTTAGTGAATATATGCCCTCAACTTTCAGTGCTAGGCATTGTGTACATAAAGCATGATAAGAATCTTCTAAGTCCGACCTAGTGTCGATATAGATTATTTGTAAAATAATACTGTGGTTCAATTATCTTCAAAATCCATGAAGAATAAATCATGCAAACATCTTTCCAAATTTCAAAAATATATCCACAGCATTATTTCTGCAGACAACAAACTCCAATAAATCAACACTTACTCCTTCTTTAATAGCACCAGCAAAGAATGGAACTCTCTGGAAAAAGACCCGAGAGATTTTGTTTCACTCGATGCTTTAACGCGGCATTGAGGGACGACACGGTTTAAAATGCAGACAAGCTTAGCTACTTGTTAACAGCACATCACTGTACATAATGTATCTGCATCAGAAATTCTTGTTTGCGTACAGACTGCGCGCACATATCCACCCAGAGTGCGTTAACCTTCATTTCATGAAGCCTGCACTTTTCAGGAAGAAGAAGAAGAAGAACAGCGGGTTGATTTCGACAAATTTTCCCCATGCCTTTTGCATACAGTGACTCGAATTGAAAGATGAGGGTGCTATATTCACAGTGCGTTGTTCGCTGTTTTAAGAGTACCTTTCTAGACGTGGTTTTTATAAGTTGTGTCCGACTGACAATTGAGTGGATAGAAGAAGAAAAAAGATAATTAGACTAATTTATGTTACTCACTGTTCTATAAACAGACTTGCTGACATTAAACGCATTGAAGACTGGACAAGATCGATCACTGCATTCTCGGGTCCGAAAAGTATTCCGGACAACTTCGCCTGTCGATTTCTGATCAGAAGACCCAGTCCTTCCATCCTCATTCTTGACATGCTTGATACATTCTTCTCTGATTGGAGAGAAGAAAGGTCGATGCGTGTGAGATCTTGTTCTGCCAGATACCGACGTAGACTAGTCTGGATCTGAGATATGTCTTCTGTCATTGCATCTCCGATAGAGATATCGACCACTTCCAAGCCAGGAAGCGAGAGCAGACCCTTATAGCTTTGTGACGTCACTCTCTCAGCTGATAGCTTTGTGACGGATGGAAGCTCAGGAGGAGATGGAGGGAAACTGAGAGAGGAGTCTGAGATGGTGAGATGATTCAATGAGGTGAAGGATCTGAGACAAGACCACAACTTTTTGGTCATCTCAGTAGATAGCTGGCATTGCTCTATCTCAAGCCTAGTATTCTGCAATAAATATAAACAGACACACTTGTCAATTTTATTTACATCGATTTAAATATTGAGAATAAACGTGTGGACATACAGAATTCCACGTCAGTAAAGCTGAACTTACAAGTATTACATTCATATTCCGAGAATTAATTGAGTTATTTATACAACAAAAATGCAACTGTTTTTCAATTCCCTTTAATAGTAAAATCCAGAGGATATCCCTTTGTTGAATATTTCAAAGTGAAATGCATGCATACGTATACCAAAAGTCACTCACCTGGACGTTGTTCTTTTTGTGTAGAGTACCACCTCCACTCCTACAAAGAATATTTGAAAAGGAATGAGGGTAAAATGTGATTCTTGAAAGCAAATATTGGGAAATGATATTACATTAATAAAGAATGCAAGTGAATTATGCATCCCCTCTTTACAGAG
Organism: Strongylocentrotus droebachiensis; assembly: GCA_035222895.1. Lineage (NCBI taxonomy): Eukaryota > Metazoa > Echinodermata > Echinoidea > Camarodonta > Strongylocentrotidae > Strongylocentrotus > Strongylocentrotus droebachiensis. Next base: position 118,869 of record JAVYIG010001566.1, on the reverse strand, counting down.
GTAAATGAAAGCAACAATACTATAAACAATAACAATAATAATCATATTATAATGATGGTGACAAGAGTAAAAAATATAATCATGACAATGATATCAATACTAATAAGAACATCTATAAAATACCATGTTAATACATTGTTTGATGTTTATGCGTCTCAAAATTAAAAAGCGACATGAACACAAAGATCTGCAGTGACAAAAGTTCGCAGAGTTTTTTGAAATATTAGAAAATGTGATATTTGATCCATGATTTCCCATATTTTAGACAAATTTTTATATTTCAATTATAAGCAAATGGGCTGCCAAGTTTTTTTTAACTACAAATTTATGCTACTTCAAAAAAAAAATCGTCAAAGGATTCCGGAGATATCGCGATCTAAAATTCGATGTCGGATTGGCGTTCGCGCTGTCAACTTACAGGGCCCCCTGGAAAACAGTACTTTGATTACTGACGGGGCTACCCTGTTAAAATAAAACGGAATAAACGGAATAAATATAAATAACTCACGAAAAAGTCATTAAAACAACGAGACCTTAATACTTCGTGCACGGAGGTTTAGTTTATCGAAAAATTCAATCAATCAAATGTAAGATAATTTGATATTTTGCAAGGAAAAATATCATACAATCAGTTACTACCAGGGCGGCAATGTTTAGGGGGAGGGGATCGTCTCCCCCCCCCCCCGGACAATTTGAAAAAGTGCACACACAAAAATGTATAGCAAATGCTGACTACCGACTGCAACACTTTTTTCTTTGTTAGGCTCTGAAGGGCCCAAGAGTGCATTGTTTGGACTAGGCCTAGATCTAGGCCTAATCAAAATGGAAAAAAAATCTTCTCGCTCGGTCGCTAGCTACAGCCCCTCGCATAATATCCTTCGAAATGTACAAGTAAATATTGCAGAAAATGTGTATTTCGTTGGTATCACGTAAGCACAGTTCACAGTTCACATTGTATGTGTACAATATTAAGAGAAATGTAGATCTAGATCAGTGCTAACAAAATTAATATTTCGCTCGCTCTTTTTATTGCATTTTATTTTTTAAGGAGTCCCTTCCAGCCTGGTTATACAAATATTGTCGCCTGAATTCCTAAGGGAAAATGGTGCACATCTTTCTAAGAAATAGTATTATTAAGTCAAAGCCAAGGTCCTTCGTTACACGACTAGATCTTATTAAAGTTTACTAAACATTGACCTAGGTTTATAGATCTAGGCCTAGAATCTACTAAATATTTACAACCCTTCGCCTCGGACTGCACACTAATTACCGGCAATGTAAAGGGGAAGTGTGAAAAAAGCATTTACTATAATACTGTAATGTTTTAATACAACAAAACTTCAAAAACATGTGAAAGTGTAAGGGGGTAGTCACTTCCGTCACCTTCACCCCTCTCGTTCACTAGATCTAGACTTACTCCCTCGCACTTTGTCGCCCCGGTCATGAAAAGAAATCGCCGCCCCTGGTTGGTACCATTTTGCATTTAGAATTTTGATGACATTCGCTCTCAAAATAAAGATTTACAAACCCTTGTCGGCAAGTTCATGTTTTTTTCTCGGAACGGACGCAAAAGACTACAACATTTGCCAATCTTTTGTCAATATTTTGTCTAATTTCACATCCAATTCAATTTCGTCTCTCGGTAATTTTAGTTCTCTCTTTCCATTAGTCATTAGGCCTAGATTTAGATCTATATCTAGTGATATCAGACTTTCGAAATCTTACCGATTTGTTGAGATAGCGAACTATGGTCACACCACCATACATCAATAAAGATCTAGACCTAGAGCTAGATCTAATATGCCCTAGGCCTAGTAGTAGATCTAGACCCAGATCTAGTACTAGTAGTACCTACCCCGAGTTCAAGTACGTTAGTTGTTTAGTCTTGACAAACAGGTCTACCAAGGCTTCTTCGTCTCTGCCCCTCACCCCGGACACATGCAGCCGTTGTTGGTTTTTGGTTTGGTCTTCAAATAGAAGACTAAGCCCTCCAATTGTCTTTCCTGATTCAATTTTCTTGTCTGTGTCGAGCGCTGTCAAGGCGTGTAGTCTGATATGAACAAAGAACTGTTCATCCATAGCCCTAGTCTGACTCATAGACCTGGATGCGGTGGTGATCTGCAAAGTGTTGCTCGTCTCTGCAACATCGATAGAGACATCGATATCTCTCACTTCAGGTAACGATGAGAGCACTCCTTCGTAGCATTGTGACGTCACTCTTTCGGCTGATAGCTCTGTGACGGATAGAAGCTCCAGATGAGATGGAGGGAAACTGAGAGACGAGTCTGAGATGATGAGAGTATGTAACATCAAAAAGTCTTGGAGGCAGGACCATAGTCCACTCGTCACGTCGGTAGTTAGAGTAGACCCCTCGAACTTTACTGTTCTAACCTGGTGTTCAGATAGAGAGAAAGAGAGAGAGGCGAGGAGGGGGGGGGGCGGTGTGAAGAGAAAGAGAGATAGAAACAAATAGTCAGAACAGTTGATGAAAATATCTATTTCATGTCTATAATCTGGCCTGTTCTTATATTCATCTCTATAATATTATCTGCACTTACTTCGAACCACCCAAGATGGCGTTATCAATGAACTAGTACACCCTGCCTTTTCGCCGGGGGCAGAAGTCCAAATATCACGTCATCTTCGGCTTGCAGCAGGTAGGGGGGGGGGGGGGGGGGAGTCGCGGTGAAGGAGGTTATTTACAATGAAATCGGCTAAATTCTGAACCATCTAATGTCTTGTTTTAGTGCTAATCATTAAAGCAAACATGACCCTATCTGAAAATATTATTCGCTAAAGTAATGAAAGCTCACTTCCCTACTCCTTGCTACTTGCTTTTACATAATTTTCCCTAAATGAATAGGACCTAGTATTATGTGTTTGCATTATTTTTCTCGTTTCTGGAATGCAGTACCTTGATCAAGGCCGTAATTGGGCAAAGATGGACACATAATGATAATGAATCATAAGTCTTGATCATTTTATCTTGCATTATTATTGATGAAGATGCCGTCAATTAATCAATAATCTATTAAAACAATCTTACCCCTTTGACTTATAGTTATAGCGGAGGGATGGAAACTTAATCAATCTTTATGAAATTATTATTTTAAACACATTTTGTCAAATGAAAATGTGCATACCTGACGTTTAAGTTCCTTTGGAAGATGTTGCATCCCAACGACGGTGTAGACAGTCGGTGACTTTAGAACAATACTCTCTGCATTCACACATCTTTGAACCAACGAAGACACATTTTGTTGAGTACCCTTGGTCTCTGATGAACAGTCAAGGAGAATGCGATATCGCTCACTCTCATCCAAAAAGCGGTTGGAAAGGAGCGCCTCCATTATTCGTATGCAAAGGTTGTCATCTGTGCCAGCAGCAAATCGGATGAGATTCTCATAGTCACCGATGTTTGCTTTGATGTTTCGCAGCAGTCTGTCCAACTTAGAAATCTTCAGTCGTAACATATATTTCTTCGTTTTAGCAGCAAGGTATTTCCCAGCAGAGTGTTCCTGAACGAGTTTATGATAAAACTCAATGGCCGTGGATGTGGTATTGTTGGAACGTGGGAGCCTTGTCGTTGGAATCGTCGACTTGGATAATATCCCAAGCTCACATGCCCTCTCAAGGATAGCGGGAACTCTTTGGAAATCATGGGGCGTGAAGACTAGTTTTTTAGAGTCGTCGATTAGACCAGCTAAAGCAACCTTACCCAGCTTACGAATTATTTCGATTAGTTCTTCTTCTGTTAGTTCGTCTTGTGTTATTTGTTTTTCTTTTGATTTTGCTCGGACATTGGCATGGTGCATCAGAAAAACATTCACGCTGTCTAATAATTCTGTTTGAGTTGCAGTTTCAGTGTTCAAACGCTCCTCGCTCCATAAGTGACAGACCATGAGACAAAATAAAGGCGTTTTAACAAGTTCATTAATCAGTGGTTGGTCATCAAGGTAAACCTTCAGACCGTGTCCATGTCCAAGACGAGGATTCGAAGTCGAAGCAAAGAACTTGTCGATGTACTCTCGTGAGTTCTCTTGCGAGAATCCTTCGATCCACATCTTTGTGTATACTCGTGGAAGTTCCGCTTGATTGAAGAAGTTCTCTAGGTGAGGGCGCGTTGTTACAAGGACTCTACACTCTGGAAATTCCTCCCAGCGGATTACACTGACAATGTTGCTCCCTAAGCTCATGTTTGAAGAAGAAATACCGGCATACTCATCTAGCCCGTCTAGTATGATGTGACAGATTCCCTGATTCTCTCTAATGAAACTCTCCAGACCCTCTGGTGTGAGATCATTAACATCACTCAAAAGCTGGGATTTGATAGCTTCTCCGATCGATGTAAGCTGACTTGTGTTTCGGAATTTCACAACAAACAGAAGTGGGAGTAGTTCTAATGCTGACCCCTTTTCCCTGTGAACCCAGTCGTAAGCCATCTTAGCGACAGCCGTGGTCTTCCCTCGTCCAGCGGGGGCCGAAATGAGGATTCGAGCTGGCAGTTCTCCGTTTACTTTCGTCGAAAATATTTCAGCAACAGAACCCTGGAGTATTTTCTTCTTTTTTGTGTCTTGTCCACGAGCGTCCTTCTGCACCATCGTGACAACCGTATGCATGTCTTTGAACTCAGCATAATCAGTTTGATCCCACGGTTTCATTTGAATTTTGCACAATTGATTTCGGTACTTATTCTCCAACTTTTCGCGACATCGCTGAACAGTCAATGATGCCGAGATCTTCTTACCGTAGATATCTGGAATGATACAGGCATATATAAAACCGAATATCTTATTATACTCCCATGCTCTATCAACCACTTTGCAATTGTTTTTAAGATTCTCGTTGAAACTCCGACGAATTGCCTCTTTTCCATGAAACAAATGCCTAGAAACGCGCTTAACGCTGCTGTTATATTTGATTCGACTGTATAGATCAGTCAGGGAAACTTTCTCCAAATCGTCATTGAAAATCATGGATTTATTTTCTCCTTTATTTATAGATCTTTTTTTCAAACAAAAAATAGAGGGCAGAGGTAAACGGGGTGAAAGATTATGAACAAATGCTATCCTTTCATATACTATTTTCAAATTTGGTGCCAGTGTCGCGTCAGTTCCCGGACCCTGGCTTTCCGAGGTACAAATGGATGTTGCCTTAAATTGTACGTTGTTAAAACAATTAACGGATAAAGGAAGTGATTGTCAGGACTCTAGCACTGATAGACCAACCTGGATCACTTGATGTCCCCTTATTTGGTGTCACCCTGAGATGTGTATCAGCAAGCATTACTAGCTTACTAACCCTTTTAAAAGCTGATGAGTGGCCCCTTCTTTTCTGGTAAGTACTCCCTACCCCTCTTATTAGTAACCCTTTTCACCTCTGATGAGTGCCCTTTTTGCCTTATATCTTCCTTATACATGTAAGTGCCCTTTCAGTTTCTGACAAGTGCCCCTTTCCTCATTGGTAACAGATTCCCCTCTCACCTTGGATAGATCTCCATTCTAAAATTTGATAGGTTCCCTTGCTACTTTTGATAATAGCCCCTTGTCCCTTCTAATATTGCCCCCTGATAGTTGCCCTTCATGTATATATCACAAGTGTCGCTTCACAATCTGCCCGTTTGCATAGGTTCAAGGCATTAGAGCTACTTTGTGTAGTAACAGGTACAGGGGGGTCACAATGCCCAACATTTCATAGAAATGATATAAAGTGCCTCTTCTATTGATAAGTCATGGTAACTTAATTTTATTCTCTTTTCACGCTCAAACGTAAGCCCCTTTAAACTATCAATATACTCATTTTTCTAAAAGAGACATCTTCCAACCTATACATTATCGTTCTTTAATTCCTATGCCCTTTTTAACTTAAAAGAATGTCAAGGTAATCGTTTTCCCTTTTGTTTAAGAACGTGAAGGTGTACTCAGTGAGGGACTTTTACAAATCAAGGCAACTTCGCGGGATATGTAAATCGCTTTAATAAAAAGGAGACCAAAACACAATTCGTGCCAAGCCAAGTTGTTTTGCAATGCTCCTCTCACGAAAACAAATTATTTATCATAACCTACGTACATCCTTTTACTTCAAAGTAACTGAGGGCATTTTTCTAGACTTTTCCTAAAGTTACCTCGCTAGGCTAACTCGGAATAGATATAAATGTTTGAAATAGAGGAGAATATATTAATGTCCCATTTCATATTTTCCACTTCGAGATTACCCTATGTAGGTGCCTATTTTCCCCAAGGTGCACTATCTAGTTGGTGCCCCCTCCCCACTTTAAAAGATGTTCCGCCGCTCCTGTGCATTTTACATAATTATACGATAATAAAAGTATCGATAATTGAATAATGCATTACCCGAAAGAACAAGTAGAGGAGTAAAGCCAGATGGTAATCAAAGAGAAAACCATGTGTAAATAAAACAAAGAGTTTTCTACTAGTCATCAAGGGGCGGTAAATGCATCATTTTTGCCAGGGGCGGTCAAGCGAGTTCCAAAGTTGAAGTGGTGAGGGGCACCGAGAAAGAAGGGCACCTTCAAAGGGAAATCTCAAAACGAAAATATACAACGTTTTAGACATTGGTATAAACCAGGCGCGGCGATCACGAGGGACGGGGGACACGTCCCCCTTAATGTATAGCAAATACAGACTAAAGACTGCAACACACTTTTAATCTCTGAAGGGCCCAAGAGTGCAGCATTTAGACTAATAAAAATGAAAAAAATCTTTCCGCTCTGTCGCATAATATCCTGGTATCACCGTGATAACCACTAGCGTACTAATGGGGTAGGGGGGATGCATTTGCCTCCCCCAAATCAAATTCAAAGTGTTTTTTTTTTCTAATTCGATACCAGTGATTTACACATTTTTGTAAATTATACTTTTTCAAAATTATTCTGAAGCCCCCCCCCCCCCAACTTTTTTTGAAAAAGTATGTTGAAGAGAAATAGAAAGAAAGACAGAATAGTGCCTTGCCAGTATCACAAATATGGTATCAAAATATGCTCATCTGACGTAATTGAAGGCCTAAAACCACTGGTATTTTGGGGGATCCCACGCCAATATGTGTTCTTTCAATGTATACAAAATATGTTCATCTGACATGTAATTAATTGCCCAACCCCCCCCCCCCCCCCAGCTTTCAGGGGCTCTAGCCCCTACCAATGGCCCCAGGGTGGGCCCGTGGATGCTCATCTGACCGTAATTTATTGCAAGGCTCAGCCCCTGACCCCCACACCAATTAGTGACCTGCCAGTTTCATTAATAAGGTGTCCAAATATGCTCATCTGACCGTAATTAAATGCCTAAAACCCCAGGGCCCGTATTCAATAAACTTCTAAGACATTTTTCTTAAGTCTAAGAAAATGTCTAAGAATTTGTCTAGGTTAAGAAAGTTGCCTCAGCCGTATTCTAAAAACGTAAAGCAGTTTGTCTTAGCTAGACAAAAGATAAGACAAATTCTTAGACCCGATGACGTCATGTTGGAAAGTTAAAGTGGTCAACTCGAGCGAATTAATTGCAACTCAATTTGCCTATGTAATTTGCGTGTTAAAATAAAAATCGCACCGCACGAAAATTATACACTAACATGTATGGGAGATAGGGCGTAAGGGAGGAACTATGCTCACATAATTGTTTCGGGCTTGACCAACTGACTAACCAACAGTCTAGTCAAGACCCCCTGAGGCTAGATCTAACATCCACTGTAGGCTTTTTATACTTTTCTGTCAAACATCTCCTAAGAGCCCAACCGGGCTTTCTTATGTCGCAGCCGCAGGGTCTGTGAGTATGATGGGAGCGCAGTCGATAGCCGGCCGACCAGCGCTAGCATTGGATTTGGAGCTACCATTTGTTTTACATCGTCTAGGCCTACTGCTATGCTAGCCTAAAATTAATCAAATGGCTAAATGTAACCTTTATCAGACTCATAATATAACAAATTTTGTCTCACCGAATATTGTGCTAATTGCACATTATTCCATGTTTCCATATTTTAGTGCCAAAGACTAATAAAGTAAGAGACGGTTTCTTTATATACGACAGTCATGTCATAATTTAGTGTTATGTAGATGCTAGAAAGAAAAGTTCGAGAATTGACAGAAGTATACGAATTATATAAAGGGAAGAGGAATACAGAACCAGAAGCGAGAAAAACAAGTTGAATACAAACTGATAGACTATGTATGTTACCTTCTTGATTCGTGTTTACTGAGTCCGATCTGTCTGATTGGTTGATAAACTCATTTCTAGTGTCGTGAACAGCGCCATCTCCAGCTACCAATCCCGTGGCGGCTACCCCTCTACGGGAAGCTGTGAAAAGTAGACCACGTATTACTTTATCATGTTATAAATTGTCATTGTTATGATCTATCTACATATGCATTTTAAAATATGCCTTTCCAATTCATGAGACAAAGAATACAGATATGCACATAGTCAGGTTAAAGTGTAAAACATGTTCAGACATGCTTCCATGTCAGATTCTTCGATAGCTCTTCATGGACTGCAACCAAAGTCAAAATTATAATTCTAAGAGGATCGAGTCCTTAATTTTGTTCCGAATCATCCTATTTTGTTGTTGCTCAACCTGCTAACAATAGAAAACAAGGACATTTTGGTTGTGTATACCGCACACAAAATTAAAGCTTAAAGGTGTACCAAACATTGAAGCATGTTAAAAACATAATTATCTAACTTTATATTTATGTTTAAATCACAGTGTTGTGATTAGTTCAAGTTTGCATTATAGCAAAATGACCATGGTAAAATGTCCGGGTTATTTCATTAATCTCTATAATTAAAAAAGAAGAAGATCCTATTAAGAATGACTTAATATTACCATTTGAATAATGTTTACCCACAATGGAACAGAGTCCACCGACCTCTGCTCCGTCCAGGGCATCTTCGAGTTGTTTCCTAGTGACACCCTTCATCTTTAGATCCCACTGAGATAGTAGGTCTCTTAGAGCCACGTTGGAATTCTCTTTAAACCTCGTCAGCATGTTCTGAGCTTCACTGTAGCTAAAGCCCATTTGATTGCAAAAGGTTGTATACTTTCCAGCTGGAAATTCTTTTGAGAGTTCGTCAAACAGAGCATCCTTGTCTGCCATGATTATTCATAAGATGTGTTGCGATTTAATACAGAAAACGAAACCCTGTGAAAGAAAGAAAGGAAAAAAAATCATGAAGTAAATGTGCGGAAAACAATGAAGAACATACTCATTTCAAATTAGAAATTGCCACAGGTCCTTGCCCGATTATGTGGTTATTGATTTCTTGAGTAACTCGTGTACGAATGGCAAATGAATTAACCTGTTGTGATAATAAAACATGCGTTATAATAATAATGTATTACTCATGCCCTCCCAATGCGCTTTACAATATAAATTTATAATCAATGAAAACACCTATACAAAGATAAGTCATTAGCGCTCTCTTAAAATACTTGTACATCTGCCATGGAGCGTTGCGATACTGGCAGCAATCATGAACTCACAATGTAGAATCATTGAATTAATTATGAAAGTCTTTATAAAGAACAATCCCAACATTTGTGTACGTGTTCAATCACATGGAACCTGTGCTTAGAGGCCATGATAATAAATAATAACATTCCATGTTTAGTGGATTGGTTACCTTTTTGAATAGGTGACCCAATTACCCAATTAACATCGAACTCTAACAGGCTTTTGTCTTTACAGGTACTGTGTCCCATTTGCAGGCCACACAAATGAAAAGGTTAAAATCCACCTGCATTTGAAAGATAATAATAATTTAAAACTACCTCAAAATGAAAGGGCTTGAAAATGTATGTGTGTGGAAATATAGCGACCGTTGGTTGCCGAGTCGACTTTAGTGATTGCACTCATTTTAGTAAATATTCTGATTTTCAGACCCTTGTACCGAACGGTCGTACGTTTTGTGCTGCGCAAAGATTCAATCAGTTTATTTTTAGGCGGTTCTAGGACACCTACCCCCGGGACATCCACCCCCACCCGGATAACCACCCCCAGTCAACCTCCCCCTAGGACAACTACTCCCTTGGACATCCTCCTCCTAGGACAACTAATCCCCGGAAAACTACCCCCGGACAACTACCCCCAGACAACTACCCCCTACGACAACCATCCTCTAGGACAACTATCCTAGGGTTAGTTGTCCTAGGGGTGTCCGGATACGATTTTTCGCCATTACAAGAAGTGGGTTATTGATGTAGACAAATGCTCACGTACCCTTTACAGCTCATGTTATGTATGTTATTACCAAAGAAAAAAAAAAGTCAATCGGTCACATAATAGTGTCTGACAGTGAAGTCTAGCAAGTTAGCGGGTTTCCTTCCATAATTTGAATACTAGGACACTGCTAAACGTTTAACTGTCCCAGATGGGACATACATGACACATTCATAATTCCTGCAAAGTTCTATATAATTTGATGTTGGCTGCAAATGGGACATGACACCCTTAATACTGTTATAATGACTGCTTACGATAGTGCATCAAGGATTCTTGAAAAACTACCTCCTGAAAATTAACTCAAGGGCAACTTCCCTCTGGACAACTTGGATAATTACCCTCGTCGAATTAACCTAACAAAAGCTACCCCGGTATGACCCCCATTTTCTACGAGTCTGGATGGGAACAAAGGGGGAGGGGGGGGGGGTCTGCAGCTTTTTATAATTATTGAATCACCAAAAGTCGGGCAACCACTACCCCGTAATTCGATATTCAGATCCCTCATAGTCGGGTAGCGAGGTGATCGACTGATATGTTTAGTATATTTAGTATATTTATATGACAAAGGTCCATTTAACTATACTTGTATTTAGACATGTCAGGTAAGCCATGCTTCATGATGATATTGTGAAAGTACATGTATATGCTTTCTCCCCGATTAATTATTACCGGTCAAATACGTGTACCCTGTTTGACTAACCCTAGGACAACTAGTACTCTATTAAGACAACCGACATAAAATCACCTCAATATTCAGGATAAGTATTACCCTGATTACTATTCCTCTCAGACAACTACTCCTCTCGTAGGAAATTTACAACCCGGACAACATTTACCAAATATGCAAGCACAAGTCGGGAAAGATGCCAATAAGTGTACTTAAAATCAAAAAAAGTTATGAAACATATTATATTGTCAAGAAATGTAATAAACATTAAAAACGCTGAACCCCAATGAAAAATACTTGGCTTAAGGGGTCCTCACGGAGAGAACATTATTTACACTGTTGAGACTACCGTGTGTACACAAAACGTTGTTTCATCTTTATGTACGTTTCATAGGTTTTGATTTAATGTTTATTCATTCCAATTGATCAACATACCTACATTTACAATCGTATTACTTTAGAAGAATGATAATAACATTGTATATCAGCTGTATACACGATAATAGCTCGAGTTCAGCAATCAGTCACGGGACACTATACAAGGGAAAACGCAACAGGGAACGACAAAGAAAAAGATGGAGAGATGAGCTGCAACAGTACTGGGGAAAGGTTAATTGGCACTAACAATCACTAAACAGAGTCATTTGGATACAGCATGCTGAGGCCTTGATCGACAATGGCTGAAAAAGACAAGAAGATATACTGAAAAGGGCGTCTTCTTCAGATATAGCTTGAAGTGAAGTCCTCTATAAAATCGAAAGAATAATAAATTCTAAATGCAGCGATACATATTAAGGACAGGAGAGAGAGAAAGAAATAGAAAGAGGGGGGGGGGGAGGGGTTGGCCCAGGGTTCATATTCAGTTTTCCTGGCATTCAAATTATTCCACCTGGTACTGATGAATGTATCTGCATGTAATGCAATTGCTATGTATGTGATAGTATATTAAAATAGTACCACAGTGTCATGTATTACCATACATAACATATTTAATAGCATTGTAGAAGAAGAAGATATTCACTTCTCCATCTATTAATCTCTCTGCTAAATCCTCCAAACAGTGGAATCAACCGACATGAATCAACTGTAAAACGAATTATTGTGAATCCTGAAAGAGTAAATTGTCACGTCATGGTTGTATTAAAGAGCAGCAATAGCGGTTTTTTGTTGCCAACATTCAGCAACAGTTAGTGCTTATATTGCTTTCCCTTTAGCTTTACATAATATATCAAACTGTATCAAACTATAAGCGACAAAAACTAAATTGTCTTCAAAACATAAATATCAATTAGATGGCAAACGACATAAAAATGATCATGTACACAAATTAATATTTTTCTCGTATAAATCCTCAAGTTGCAACTTACCAAGCAAACTCAGGCACATGCAAACAACTTATACCTAAAGATATTTATTTATGACATATTGCCCATTTAAGATAATGTATTTAATATTTAAAAAATGATTAAAATCAAAACGCTAGTCCAGGCGGAAAATAAGTGGATTGCAAAACCCTCACTTAGTAAACAATGATACTTTGGACGCTAACATCTGTAAACCAAACGTTATTTCATAATCATTATGTACACGCATATCATCTCATTCCATCATAACTATGGTAAATCATGCGCTACAAGAGGTCAGTAAATAAAAAAAAATGTTAAAGCCACACTGCACTACTTATAGCAACCTGCGCCCTCTATATAGCAAACAATGCCGAATCGGTGACCATTGGTCCCCCACGGTCCCCTTTTTCTTATGTTATTTGAGAGTTGATTGGATGAGATAACCACCTGTCAGTGACCATGCAGGGAGGTCTAATCCCTCCTGGCCAAACTAGTGCAGATAGGCTTGAAAGGGTATTTATACGAAGTATCTACACGTACTTCATCATCCTAGTTTCCATTTTTTAAGGGGGGGGGGGCAAAAGGACATGTGTATTACTCCAATTCTATTGCGAGATAGAGAAAGAGAGCGGGCGGGAGAGGGAGGTATGGCCCGGGATTCAAATTCATTTGTTTCTTCAAATTGGTCAGCTTTGTACTGATCAAGTTATCTGCCATGCTACGGTGCACAAAACGTACAACAATGTCGTTCATTGTCATTACAGAATTCAAATAACATTGTAGAAGAAGAATACTAATAGTGAGAATATTCACTTCTCCCTCTCTTTTTTTCTCTCTGTGCTAAATCCTCCGAACAGTGGAACCCAGGGGATTATGATGGTACACACGTTCATGTTATAAATTATACATGATCGAATCTCGGTTTGTTTGACTCTCGACTCAATCTCTTTCTCCCTCATTCTACTGATCTAATTTTCCTTTTCTAGAGCTTTTGCAATCATTTATTCTCCCTTTTTTTTTTCCTTTCATCTTTTGCCTTCCACTATTTCCCTCCATTTTTTCCTTTTTTAAAATTTATCCCCCCCCCCCCAATTTAAAATTTCTTAGCTACATATTTGTCTATTTATTGATTTCGAAGCATACTTTGTCAATGTTATATAGTACAACAGCATCTGAGGAAATATCACTTCAACAAGCTCTGCTTCAAGTTAGTTCCTCTTTTCTCGTGCTTTTTCCATTATATTTATCGTTTCATTGCATATTTTGTTGGGAAAGAGTTATTCTTGTATTATGTTTTGCATGAGAAATGCAATCATTTGAATCAGAATCAGAATCTCGTTTTCATCATCATTTATATGGTAAGTCGTGCATTATCAAGAGATCAGCCGATTAAAAACCTGGGAAAAGGTAGCTAAAAGAAGTAATTTCTTCATTATCCTTGTTTCAGGTTTTAAAAAAACAAAACAATTATTGTAAGACCTACTATCTGGAATTAACTAGATAAAGTTTGTCGTTAACCAGTAGCGTAGCTTCAAAGTTCAAAGGGAGGTAGCAAAAGGGCTCATGTATTCATCAAATTGTATTGCGAGAGAAAAAGAGGGGTGGGAGGGTTGGTATGGGGTTCAAATTCTATTTTCTGTCTAATTATACAACCTGGTACTGATGAATTTATCTGGCATGTGATAGCCATGTGACGGTACGTACAAATAGACCACAATGTCGTTTATTGTCATCAAAATATTCAAATAGCATTGAGGAGACGGTGAACCAAAAAGAATAATACTACATTATAGGTAATCGTGAGAATATTCTTCTTTCTCTCTCTGCTAAATCCCCCAAACAGTAAAATCAACAGAGCGGAATCTCCTGCGACACGAATTGTTATGAGTCAAAGCTAAACAAGTGAATTACCACGTCATGGCTGTATTAAAGAGTAGCAATATGAAACGAATGTTGCTCAAATTCAGCAACCTTGGCAGTTTCTAATGACCAGTTAAATACATTTGTCAGGGGAAATTAAATAACGGGAGCGCTATCTTTAATGTTATCACGGCTACAAGCCTATTTGGTATCAGGTAGCAACATTTTACTTGTAACTTCAACTGCAGTTTCCATAATGTATAGAAATTGCTCTATATTCTGCTCCAAATAATCACTAAATGGTATCTCTTCATGAAATAGCTATATTAGTTTCCTTCATCATCCTTTATATGCTGCTGATAAGTATCGGCTTGCATGGTTATGCAGATAAACAGTAGGCTTGTGGTTGCACAATGTGAGAGATGGGGATGATTGGGGAGTCCTGAAAAGGACTCTTGATAATCTTTATTTCTTGGGAGTGTGTAATACTGTACAGGACTGTTTCCCTCCCCCTCCCCCTCCCCCCCCCCGGTTTTTTAAATTATTATTTTGGTTAATATAATAATTACTTCATGGAATAAGCTAGATAATGTTGTTAATGAGTGGCGTAGGGGGAGGGGGGGGGGGGAGAGGGCAAGTACATGTTTCCAACCGTATTTGAATAGACGATGGAAATCCTGGCACCATACCCTACCCGACCCAAATTATCTAATCAAATATCCATAAGCTCATGGAATGTAAAATGGACTTGATGAAAGACTGAATGGAACAAGACAATGTAAACTGAATGTTCCTATTTTTGGGGAGAAACTTATTATAGATATTAGGGACTTTTCGATTTGCTCGTTCACTAGTGGACTGCGACGTATGCGGTCACTTTTGAAGCAGTGCGCATGCGCATCGACGAGCTCATCGTTCGTAGCAGGATTCTCGAACGCGTTCGCCCTTGTTTTGCCGTAGCTCGCAAACTGTGACGATACATGTTCGTAAGCAATCTTTTGTAGGCACGAAACATCACATTGAAGTCACAAAATGGACCCAATTGACCTAATTCTAGAACCGTAGAGTGGTGGAAGCTTGAATTCTCCAAAACTAACACATTTTCGTGTCTGTAATTTCCCTTACATCAAAATTGTTGCAGAATAATTCATGAAATTAACACATTTTATTTGTGCATCGCCAATTTGTTGCAGCATAATTTTCGAGATCAGTCCCATGCACCGAGTTTGGTGTGTTTAATCTTTAGCTTTTCGATCGAATTTCGCGCTCACTAAGCAGAATAATTCATAAAATGAACACATTTTATTTATGCAACGCTAATCTGTTGCAGCATAATTTTGGAGAACAGTGCCATGCACCGAAGTTGGTGTTATATCTTTAGCTATTCGATCGAGTTTCGCGCTCACTAAGCGAGCGTCGTAGTTGTGTAAAATCGAAAAGGTAACGAACAACAGTCAGCGTGCCTTGGCAACCCTGCATAAAAATGATCGCATACGTCGCAGTCCACTTATAAACGTGCAAATCGAAAAGTCCCTATTGTATAAAGTGAGACGCATTTATCTTACAGTGAACACATCTCATATAACTGATATGGTGGTGGTGGTTATTTTACCTGACTGTTAATAAAGCATAAATGCTTGTTAGTAAGCAACCAGACGGCCGATGGATTTAGGTCCTCTCCGAGGGACCTGGTAATGAGGATTAATGCCTTACCAAAGGGCACTAGCACTTCGACTTGATTTCGAACCCGGGTCACCGGATTACGAGACCACTGCTCTACAAACTGAGCCATCGCGCCTCCGATATAAATATTCTGTCGGTCAATCGAACTCTAGCAGGATGATTAGGAGTCCTCATTAAACAACCTCTCGTATTAAAAGGGAACTACCATTACTGAAAGAACTTGTAGTAAATATTATGTGGCTATTTTTCGACTTTAGAAACGCCTAATATATACATTCCAAATTGTTAATTCATCACACACATTGAGCACAGGAATAAATATAGAGATATTGGGAAACCTCGAAATAAAAAAAAATATATTGAACGCAAAATCTAGAACAGTTGTTATAATAGGATACCTCAATGTCTATATTGATAAAGATGAATGTGAATACATCAGACTTGATTCATTTGATCCATTAGTACACTCTCTACCTAGTGCTTACGTTTCATATTGTCAATTTATTGAATGAGATGTTTATATTCTCAGTCAATCTCTACGTTGAAACATAAATATATATATTGAATGCTATCTTACAAACGGAAATATACCCATCAATTTAGAGGGATAATCTTATACTCTCATCAATCTCTTCACACATACACTGAAAAAACAACATAATGACCGATTATCAATTTTGTTAAAGATTCTATGCCCCTTTCGCAGCCAACATCAAATTATGTAGAACTTTGCAGGAATTATGAATATGCCATGTATGTCCTATCTGTGAAATGTAAACGTTAGCAGTGTCCTAATATTCAAGTTATGCCAGACGGAATCCCATTTACTTTCTAGACTTCATTGTCAGACACTATTGAGTGACTGACTGGCTTTTTTCTCTTTGGAAATAACATACATAAAATGAGCTGTACAGGGTACATGAGCATGTGTCTACATCAATAACTCACTTCTTGTAATGGCCAAAATTTAAGTGATTGATTCTTTGCGCAGCATGAAACGTTCGACCAGTCGGTACAATGGTAAACAAAATCAGACTATTACTTACTGGCTCCATAACTCTTTAGTCGATTCGACAACTAATAGTCGTTATTATCCTACTTAAAGACAATTTTCAAGCCCTCCTTTGTTTAGGGAACTTCTAGATTCGTATTATCCTTCAAATGCCTTTGGAATTTAACCTTTTAATTTGTTGGCCTGCAAATGAGACATAGGCCTAGTACCTTTAAAAAAAGGTTCCAGGAATAGTGACCATAATATTCACCCTAAAAGCATTGGTAGGTAAAATGTTTATGAATGAAAACAGAAACGATTTTCTCTTCAAATCGAAACAAAAGTACAATCAAAAATAGATATGAAGGTGAACGATTTTTTGTTAAACTGAAAAACTAATTAACTCAATCTTTCCCTCTTCAGTATTAAGCTTACACCTTTCGTTTATGATTAAATGATATTATAGATTTATTTGAAGATAATTGTCACCCAGTAAAATTACATTCGGGAACAAAAATCATGTAGTTTTGTATCTGAAAGTGAGTTTGGAAATTTAACCTAATTAAAGGTACTATGCCCTATTTGCAGGCCAAACAAGGAAAATGTTAAATGTCAACGGCATTTGAAAGATAATACTAATTTAGAACTTTCCTCAAAACGAAAAGGCTTGAAAATGTCTATTTTCGGGAGAAAAAAAACACCGTTAGTTGTCGAATCGAATTTAGGAATTGCAGGCGTTTTATTAAATAGTCGGAATTTCAGACCCTTGAAACGAATGGTCGTACGTTTTGTGCTGCGCAAAGATTTAAGTTTAATTTTGGCCATTACAATAATACCCCATTCACAGTGGTTTTGAAATTTGTAGCGGCGTTGTAGCGGAGCGGCGACACCGCCATAACACCGCTACAAATGCATTCACAGTAGAAAAGTTATCCCGCTGCAGCAGCGGGATAAATATCATGTACCCATTCACGCTGCAGCGGGTGATTTTTATTACCTCCGTAACAAACACGTGTATGCATGGCTCATGACCCGCGAGTGACCCCGATATGACCGGAAATACTTCAGCGCGGGGTTTTCGATTGCTTGAAATTGCGCGCGCTAGCTGTACTGTACACACTCTTCCTCATGTAGCTAGCTCGATTTAGCTATGGATCTATCTATACTTTTACGTATTGCTGTCGCTTTCATTCTACTGGAATAGCAGAGAACGAATCGCAATATTTTAGTTCACTATGCTCGAGTGCAGCATTCGTTTCGTGATGAAATGGAAAGAAGGGAAAGGAGGAGATGCTTTTTGTATCCTCGATCATACTACTTTTTAAAAAACTAGCATTTTTATTGCTTCCAGTCAGAATGTTTTAATTTTTTGAAGTGTGAAATATTTTTATTTGGATAATTATAATATCTACATAATAATAAAATCAATTTGAATCCACTGGTTACTTTATTTCTATTTCACTTTATGTTCCCCATTGCTGGAGAACAGAGGCCAGTGATAGGTAAGTAAACAAATCACACGTGTTTGTCGCGGTGTTATAGCGGCGAGCCTTCACACTGAGTAAACACCGCGACAGCAGCGGGACTGTCCCGCTGCTGTAGCTAGGCGAACAGTGCGATAGTTTGTCGCGGCGTTATCGCGAGGCGGTGTTATCCTGCGATAGTTTATAACGGGTCCGAGCCTTCACACTGAAGACAACACCGCGACAGCAGCGGGACAGTCCCGCTGCTGTCGCGGTGTTTGAGGCCACTGTGAATGGGGTATTAGTGAGTTATTGATGTAGACAAATGCTAATGTACCCTTTACAGCTAATGTGTTGTATGTAATTACCAAATGACGTCAGTCAGTCACTCAATAGTGTCTGACAGTGAAGTCTAGAAAGTAAATGTTTTTGTTTGCATAACTTTAATACGAGGACACTGCAAACGTTTACATTTTTACAGATAGGACATACGTGACATATTCATAATCCCTGCAAAGTTCTACATAATTTGATGTTGAAATTTAGAAATTAATACGGGAAAGACAAATATAATGATTGTTAATGAGGCAGGAATAACGTTCAATAGAAAAGTATTTTCATTTGATAACTCCCGAATAGAAACAACTAACGATAACAAATATTTAGGAATCTTCAAACAATCAGGCACGTTTTAATACACACGCACTTAAAAAAAACTATTAAAACAACAAAGAAAAAAATCCGCATTTAGCCTACGAAACATATTCCCTAAATCAAGGAGTTTTTAGAGATGGAGACCCAACTGGCAACAAATTATTCCAAGCAGCTGCCGTTTTCTATGGCTGCACAATAGAATCTACTGGTGTGCTGTTACCTTTGATGTTATCTTCGATGCCGCCAATATCATTGGAAAGCTTCAGTAGTGATTATTGTCATAAAGAAATATCCTTAATATTTCACTTTTTATTTGAACTAACAAGGGGAAAATCTAACAGATGATAAAATATGAATACTAAAGCCTAATTGTGTCAAGAAATTTTCTTACATTGTATGATAGCAGCTTTAATTTGTGAAAAATAGTAAAAATGTACAGTCCTAAAACCTACAATTTGACACTTTTCCGATTACTTGCGGCTCACGAAAATAAAAAGTGAATTTGTCCGTATACAGCTCTTTGTGATGTTATATGTCAGATTAGTGCCCACACATGCCCAGTCGAGTAATTTTGATTAATATTTCAGGAAATTTTGCTCCAATTTCTTTCGCTTGCCTCCTGTAAAAGATAAGCACTGTGTAGGCCTAGTGCTCGTATTATCAGACGAGTGGTAGCGAAAAGTTATTAGCATTACAAAAGCATATTTCCCTTTTAAAGTGGCCCGATAGTTTGCAGCTAGGCAGGAATCTTTTGTCTACGTATCTGCAAGGAAGGTCCAGTTAGGCACATGCCTGACATATTTTCTCCTGGCGGCATCGAAACCAAGGGAATGAGCTAGATAGGACTCCATTCTCTTAAAACTTCTTGCCTAAATCCTTTTTACCATACTTAAAACTGTTCGATACCTGTCTAAAAACCAATCGTTTTCTTGTGATCATGAAAAAAGGGGGCTGAAATACTTGATAAATGGTGCGAAAGAATTTGAAACATGCTGCTAAAAATTCCTACCCGAATCTCTACAATCGACATTATTAAAAGCTCTCATTGGTACCTGAAGATCAGCGAAGAATAGCGCCATCCTAGCGGAACCGGACGATTCTTCCATCGTGCTAACAGTATTGAATAATTTTTGTTTTCTGCGAGTAGCGCATTTAGTAAAACAAATTTAGTAAAAGACACGTTGAAGGCAAAAACATAAACATCAAATATTGCATACACTGTCACATGAAATCCTTTTTTTAAAAGACTCATTAGGTTCTCTCACGTCTGGCAAAACCATAATACATGTTTATCAATGGGTTAAAGAAAGCTATACTTAACAAACTACACAAAAGACATATAAACGTCTGAAAAGACAGTCTATCAAATGAAACAAATACTGAATACTCTACAAAATCTAAAACGTAAAATCCTAAAAACTAATAACAAATTGGAAAAGTATATTACTCGATATTGACAAATCATATAAAGCTATTTACACGAGAATCATAATAAGTAATAGTAACCTCGTGATTGAGGAAGGTCGGTGCAATATAATAACAGTGATAGATAGGATATGTCCCCTTGGTAAAACTGGCATACAGAATTAAATACACTTCACAACAAAATGTACACCCTAAAAAGATCGCAAGTTTTAACATATAGTCTAAACAATATAGCACCGGGCTTTTCAAAACCTAAACGACGAGGAAAAAAATAAACTAATGATGTCCAATGACGAAACCGTTATGAAAGCAATAATAATAGTTCGAATAAGCGAAATATACAACAAACAAATAGACCAACTGAAAAAAAGTCTACCTACAAATACACATACCACCCCGCCCCCCCCCCCCCCGGTAAAAAACACACACATAATTATAAATATATAATTATGTAAAGTTGAACACGTCTTGTGTGTTTGACATCGTATTTTCTAGGCTTTGCTCATTCATATTGCTGTTTATCTTTATACATATACGATATAACTTGATCAGTGAATGTTTTGTTGCTGTTTCGTTGTTGATGTTGTTTTTCTCTTTCTTGTTATATTAATATTAATTATTACCACATTTATAATCTCGCTGATGTTTAATATTGTATAGAAACATCAGATATCCACATCACATGCTCACTGTCTCCCACGTTATTGGATTTGAAATAAAGTTGGATTGTCATCACGTGGGGAGGGGTTGGTAAACATAAATGTATAATTTATCTTGTATTATTTTACTATTATGATGTGGTTGTAGTTGTGTGTTTTTTTTTAAAGAAAAGCTTGTAAAAAATATTACGAGTAATATAATTTATGTTCATCTAGGTATTATATTCCAGCAGAAACATGCAGTAGTACGTTAATCTTTGATTTTCCTTGTTATTGTAATCGTGACTTTTGTACTCAATTATCTATGTTATCCAACATAATGAACACTAGCGCGCATCATGTTTTTAGCACGTTTTTTCCCACTAAAACACATGGACATGTACTGTATAGAACGGGTAATCGCCGCAAAAAGGGATGAACAGATTATCAAAGTTCATTATTGTAGCTCCATGATCATGTATTTTTTACTAAGTAAAGTCACAAAACCAGTGATAATTTTTTCTTTCAAACTTGGGCATTCGATGGCAATTGTCTATGGAGAGAACAGAAATTTGACCCTAAGTTTGCTACCTCGTTGTTTATCCGGACTTGACAGGGTAAGTCGATGTTACCTCGCAGAGGGTGAACGGTTTACGAAAGAAGATAAAATGTACCTTCCACTCATATAAGATCCATGTCGATTGGTTAGAAATCCAGTGATCATTTTTTCTTCTAAGTTTTCATCTAATAAGCAGAATTGTTACGAAGGTCACCCGGTATGTGTGCAATGGACGGGTCCAACACGGGCACATTTTCCTATTGCGGCCTCTGTGGTGTGCTGTATGCACAACTTGCGTGGCACAAACACACACACACACACACACACACACACACGAACCTTATGCTCATTTTGGGCCAACAGTTTCCATTGGTTATACAAAATTGAGAATGATCCTATTTCTTTGGATTTATTGAAAAACATTTGAATTGAATTTGTTATTGAGAGAGAGACAGAGAGAGACAGAGAGAAGAGAGAGAGAGAGAAGAGAGAGAGAGAGAGAGAAGAGAGAGAGAGAAGAGAGAGAGAGAGAGAAGAGAGACAGAGAGAGAGAGAAGAGAGAGAGAGAAGAGACTCAAGAGAGAGAGAGAGAAAGAGAAGAGAGAGAGAAGAGAGAGAGACAAGAGAGAGAGAGAGAGAAAGAGAAGAGAGAGAGAAGAGAGAAAGAGAGAGAGAAGAGAGAGAGAGAGAGAGAGAGAAGAGAGAGAGAAAGAGAGAAGAGAGAGAAGAGAGAGATAGAGAGAAGAGAGACAGAGAGAGAGAGAAGAGAGAGAGAGAAGAGACTCAAGAGAGAGAGAGAGAAAGAGAAGAGAGAGAGAAGAGAGAGAGACAAGAGAGAGAGAGAGAGAGAAAGAGAAGAGAGAGAGAAGAGAGAAAGAGAGAGAGAAGAGAGAGAGAGAGAGAGAGAAGAGAGAGAGAAAGAGAAGAGAGAGAGAAGAGAGAGATAGAGAGAAGAGAGAGAGAAAGAGAATGACTGAATGGATGACTGACACTACTAGACCGCGGGCCGAGGTGCATTTTCTTTTCATCTCGTGCCTCAAATTTGTATCTAGCTGTATTTTGGTCAACATGTGTAAAAATATTTATTACAGTCACATTTGAAACTCGTCAGTAACAAAACTTGCACATTTTCTGAAAATATCAAAAAACAAAAAACAAATTTGAGACAATTTTTCACTTTCTACGGTAAGAATGACCAATCACAATACGTTGCTGATAGCATGATGTGTGGAGTGACTGGCTTTTGGCCAATCATATTCTTTGTTTTATGCGCACGCCTATGCGACTTTCACTGTGTACTATGGCGACTTCTGAGTCGTTTGATGCCAGTGAGACGGACAATTCTGAGGCTGGTGAATCCGCTTTCTGTTCCATACATGTCATCGATACTCAGAGCAAGATTATACCATTTAGTGATAAAAGCTATCAAAAGTGTAAGGAGTGTGCAGCTAAGTGGGTAATCGTGGAAGAGAGTTTAGAAAGTGAAGTTGCAGAGAAGTTGCAAGAACACGTACACGAAAGTGAAGGTGTGGGACAAGTCGGTCTTCAGTCATCGACAACATGCAGGTAAGTTATCACCTAATATATTGGTATAGATCTAGATATCTAGGCCTGCATGAAATGAAAAGTGTTCACATTTTCCCTGAAATAAAAATTGCACTTGAAAAAAGAGCAGAAATTACAAATTTGGTCTAGAGTAGTAGAGAACAGACTAGATCTAGACCTCTCATCTACTATCATATGTCTATGGTCCTGGATTACACAGGATAGATTTTCTAGGTCTAGATCTACTACTACTAGACCCTGTCCCTACTACTACTGTCTAGACCCTCTACTTTTTTTCGTCTACAGATAAATTATAAAATAGTCTAATTCTTGACTCTTGCTTGTGTCAAGAAATTAAGCCATTTCAGTGATTTACATAGGCCTAACTACTTAAACTAGGTCCAGCAGTTCTTGTATTTTAGCAGATTGAACTTTAATAGAAATTATTTATTAGTCTACATCTCTCACATTTTCTTTTACTAGGGAGCACCATACTCGGCTTCGAGGATATCATGCTGAATGTTACCGACACTTTTGCAACGTAACGACAATCAGTAGAGTATTGACAAAATTTCAGAAGAAGAGAGGTAATAAACAATGATTAAATGCTGCTAAAATAATTTAAACAGTACAGTACAAAGACAAAGAAGAGAAGGAGAGTGTTTGATCTGTGCGTGTGTGAGGCAGTGCAAAAGAAGACACCGGTAGGTGCAATTGTGCAATAATTGTTCTGCATCTACACATTTAGATCTACTGGCGATTTCAAGTTCAGTGTCAAAAGCCACAACACTGAACTTGAAATGAGGCTGGTGTTGAAATTGACCTCGGAAAATATGTTGTTGAATGTTGTCTGCTGAACCGAGTATCATGGTTCGCTTTGACGATTTATTTGTTATTTCCCTATTCCCCAACACAAATCGCCTAGAGATTGGGAAATTTGTGATTTGAAGTTCGGTGTTGGTGTTGGTGATCTTAAGATCATGAACCAAATGATAACGTCACAGCAAAGTTGAGCGAAATCCAATTTACAGTCAAAATGTTTTACAAATCATCAGAGCTATATATGTGTCTATTTTCTCTTTTGATTTGAAAATACGATTTTAGATTTTACATCCTGTTTGATGAAATTTGAATGCCATTTCTCACTGATTTCACTTTCGTTGTATAGCCTTTTCGCTTGAAATCGTGAGTGGATCACATAAAAGGCGTGACATCACTCCGTATTGAGCTATTTCTCAAGTACAGTCAGTGTTGGAGCTCGGTTCAGCAGCTTGATCCACACTTTCAACACCAACACCACATTGAGTTATATATTCAGAAAATCAGAATGATTTTGATAAAATTGGTTTTAATCAGTATTTTTTCCCCTGTCTGTTCCTTTCTTCCTTCTCTTTTTCTTGTTAAACCCACAGATGCTGAGAAGACATCTACAGAAGATCCAGAGGAAGTGTCAGCAAGTGAGGATGCCCCTGCACCCAAGAGACTGCTGCGGTCGAGAGTATCCCATGAAAATCAACCCTCTACCAGCCATGACTTTGATAAGCCGCATGTATTGCCAGTCCATTGCATTATCTGCAAAGGAGCTAAGTATATCCGCGAACAGTCTTCTGGTAAACGGAAAATAGAAAAATTAATTCTTTGTGAAAGAAAAGATGGGGGGCATCTGTTAGAGGCCGCTTTATTAAAGCAAGATGAACAATTGCTTTTACACATACGTGGGAAAGATCTTGTTGCAATAGAAGTAAGGTACCATAAATCGTGCTATTACAGGTATACAAAAGTTGTGAAGAGATGTAATACTTATAAACAGGATACAAGAGTTTGTAGCATTGTAACATCAATACGCCAATACCTATATGATAGTTATCCTTCCATGCAAAAACAGGGTAAAGATATGAATATACCAATTTCTGTTCAAACACAGTTGTTTGGGACAACTAAGGTCACACTTGTATGATGTTGTATTTTACTGTTCATGTGATTTATATGAAAACTTTAGAGATTGATGAGGCTTAACAATTTATAACCACTTTGAATATATAGTCATTTACAGTATTTGTGAGGTAAATGTATACACTTCCAGCAAAATGTTTTTGATGCCCAAGTCTAGTAGTGGTTTATTGACTGCACTGCACATTCAATTGTTTATGGTACATAGTCATTTAGACAAACATAACATGAATCCATTGTTACCATGTTTCACTCAGGTGTACATGTACATGTAAATGGGTACCCATCTAACCAGAGCAGTACATATTTTGTTGCTAGGTATTACTACATGCAGGTAAAGAGAAGTGTCATAAAGCATAACAAGTGCTCTATAAACAGGAACCAATATTTTATTTTGAAAATTCCTGATACATGTTGAGTAATGGTCATTCCCTTTGTCATTCTGGAAAGTATTTGTTCTTCATGTATTTTTTTTTCATCATGACTTGACACTGAAAGTTGTTTCTCAATATGTTAATGTAAGGGAAGAAAATACTTGTAGATGTCGGGAGATAAATGTGTTTTTTGCCTCTATTCACTGCTAAATAAATACATTGTACCATTGTAGGTATAGATTTGAACTGGACATGTAAGTATTTTGTTCCATTGTGAAAAAATATTCTAATTGTGCACTATCGGAGGATTGAGATTAAGTAGTTCACAATTTTGTAAATACCATGATTAGTAATTGAAATGTATTCACGTTTAAGTTTATGTTTTATGCTGTACAAATGTGGGTATCTGGCAATTCTTGTTTTTGTCATCAACGTAATGGAGGGAAAATATTGTTAAAAATATAATTAAATCATCAAATCATCAAAGGCAAGTAGCAAGGAAGTTGATTTATGTCTGGTTTCCATGCCTTGTATGAATCAATGATGGATTTTCTCCCTCTAACAGTACACAATGATATTGAACATTTGAAAGTCATTGTATGAATTAATTCTCTGTATTGCTAGTACAGTAGACTTATACTTGTTCAAAATCTGTTGGGGCAGTTTAATAGATTTGGTATTAAGGAATGAGTTTGATCATTGTTATGAAAAAAACAAAAACAAAACTGCCTGGAAATTTCCTTTAAGAGCCAGAAAAGTGTACCTCATCATGAATACAATTTATTTTTCTTACAATGAATCTACTTCATACTATGCATTACGTCTAATGCCCCCCCCCCCCCCCCCCATTGTCAAAACTTCCTGTGATTTTGCAATGTATTTGAGATACATGTAGTTAAAAGATGATTAAAAATATTGATTGAATATGGAAATTTTGGCTTATCTATCTTGACACCTGTTCAAATTGTGTTTTAATGTAAATTAATTTATTGGATTGTTTGTGTGTGTGTGTGTATGCACTGTATATATATATAGAGAGAGAGAGAGAGAGAGAGAGAGAGGGGGGGGGCAGACATACAGCCAGAGAGAGAGAGAGGGTGAAGTTTTCAGTATAAGTGTGGGGGGTGCTATATTTGTGATGGGATACCGAAGGATGGTTCAAGTTGTGTAGTAAGTGATGAATACTGCTAGTCAAAATGCATTGAAACCATGATTATACTCATTAAAAGATGTGCATCCTCATGTGCACACATTGATATCCCCCCCCCCCCAAAAAAAAAATGAATAAATACATAAATAAAAGTACCACAGTCTACCAAAGTCCCCATTATCTCCTGACCCCCCCCCCCCCCCCCCTCTTTTCCACTTCTCTCCCCTCTCTATTAATCTCTCTCTTTATTTATCTCTATTTATTTTCAAGATTGTTTTTGTTTGTTGTTTAATCAAAGGGGGAAGTCCATCCTGAATAGAAGCAGAAAAAAGTTACATTGTGGAGTTGTCGAGTTGTGTTTCATTAATCACACCTTCAAAAATTGATAACTTGCTTACTTTCAAAACTTGCTGAAAACTTTCACTGTCGTCTTCCTTTCATTTTTCTGACTTTATTTAAACTAAAATATTTGTTAGGATGGACTTAACCTTTAAATAAAGAAAAATATAACACCAACCATTCCAAGACAGACTTGGGTGTTATTCCCTGGGTGAAACAAAACCTCCAAGTCCAATAAAATCCTGTGGAACCCATTAGCACAACACAGATCTCAAGATTTGAACACAAGAGGGCGCTGTAACTTTTTTAAATTAGCATAATTAATTAATGTGCAACTTATTGCACTGACGAGTTATCAATTGTTATTCAATGATTTTTGTTCTATTGAGTAACAAAAATTTAGGTATATACAAGAGTTGAGGCACGAAAATGAAAAATAAGCCACATATTTGATCTATGGCCCGCGGTCTATACTGACGAAGGGAGAGAGAAATTGAAATAAGTCATGTCTCGAATAGCTATCAAAACGAGTGTCACTACAAAGTATTATCAGTACGTCACTACCATACACAGGGAATCAATTATGCGTGAACCATTTGAAGAGCTATTCTTTTCTATTGCTGGGTGTGCATTCTTCCAAACTTTAGAAGGCCAAGTAAATATTATTTGTAGTTTCTCGTCCCCGCAATCATTTTGTTGGAGACCTTCTCCATCTTTTTGTTGTTTTTCGTTATTTTATATTTCTAGTTTAAGAAGTAAGATCATATAATTGTAAAAGAAAAGGCATAGGACCAATAATGTATACAAAATAGTTTTTGTTTTATTTTATGTATTATAATACCATTTTAAAGTGCATTTAACAGGTATTCAAACATGCATGAAGTTTATCACGATATCATGATTAGTCAGTCCCATCTGGGTCGAATGGTGCATTCTTCCCTCTTTTTTTTTTGTTGGGGGGGGGGGGGGCTGGGGTATATTTGGTCTTGATTGTCATTCAAAGGTAAATATATCCCTATCATATTTGGAATAGGAGCACTAAATAGAATAGGGAAATAAATTAATAACAAAGGAAAAGGGGCACTTGTCAAAATAAAAGGGGCAGTTATCAGAGGTGAACATTGGCTCTTCTCATATCTCAAAAGGAACACTCTTTCGAGATGAAAATGGGCATCTATTGAATGGGGAAAAGTGCCCTAATAAAAATGGGAAATGTGAGATTATTATAAAGTAAAAGAGGCACCTATTCGATTTAAATGAGGGCACTTACCATAGATAAAAAGGGCCGTTTATGAGAAGGAGAACATAGAAAGTATGAACGTTCTCAAGAGTCGACTCCCTGTTCCGAAGAGACCAACATTGAGCATCATACGATGAAGTAAAAAGACACAGCATCAGCAAGTCTAGATGAACGCGATCAAGTTCAGTAATTCAAATAAATCTTAACAAAATCCTCGCTCGCTTGGATTAAAATCATAGGTGCATTCGTGACGGTTTACAGAGTTGCGCTGCCTGTTCCTTTGATTTGTGTTCATTTGTGTAGGTGTTTTTAATTTTGTTCTTCAGAAACTGGTTTATATCTTTTTTTTTGTTTTCAACTGGAAAGGAAGGCAAAGTTCTCTCGTATGTTCAGTAAAAGCTGCTAATAGTAACGATAATGATGATGATGATAATAATGAAAAGAAGATTAATCTTAATTACAGTGTCATGTTTGCCCAGGGTAGCCTCATCAGTAATGTAATGTTTTCAATTGGTTCCAATTGGTTCCAATTGGTCTCAATTGGTCTCAATAGGTTTTTAACAGGTTTCAATGGGACTTTAATAGGACTTCAGATGGTTTCAATTGGTCCAGATTGTCCCTATTGAACCAATTGGACCCATTGGCCCCATTGGCCTAGGCCCCATTAGACTTTAATGGGACCCCAATTGGTTTCAATTGGACCAATTGGCCTGAAGTTGGACTTCAATTGGTCCAATTGAAACCAATTGAAAACCTTTTAAAGTCTAATGGGGCCGATTGGTCCAATTGAAATCCCATTAAAGTCTAATAGGGCCAATTGAAACCAATTGAAACCAACAGATCTATGCATCTCATGCATATTCATTATTACTTTACACGTGTGACAGAAAATAAATTTATCATGATTTGTTAAGCAAATTAAGACAATGCACATCATTAATGATTTCCATTTTCCTTCGGTAATTATTAACCAAAATATTATTTTGTCTGATCATGTTACAATTACATTCACGTTTTAGCAATAGATATATTGATTATATGATTACTAACCAAGAAACAATATACATATTTAGTATATATATGTGCATGAGCCTGTGTCACTTTAAATGTTACTCTTGAATGTACTTCAAATGATCTAAGTGATGGAGTTAATACAATTGAGAATGGTGAGAATATACCTAATTGGTGGACAGTTGCCAATATCGATTATGAAGTATCACTTTATCACTGGTTCTTCTACCTAGATCGATTTACCAATTAAATTCCCATTGAATGTCCATTGAATCCCAATTCAATACCAATGGCAATTTGGAGTAAATGGAAAGTGAAACCAATGGGTTCCTATTGGAACCAATTGGCAATTGGTCCCCATTGGAACCAATTGGCAATTAGTCCCCATTAAAACCAATCGCCAGTTGGTTTCAATGGGGACCAATTGCCATTTGGTTTCAATAGGTACCCATTGTTTCACTTTCCATGTACTCCAAATTGCCAATTGGTATTCAATGGGGACATTCAATGGGGATTCAATTGGATTTTCGTCTTGGGTTATGCTTAGGCGGCAATTACCATGGGCTTTCTTTTGGGAGCAAACAGTCTGTATTTTACTAATTCAGTTAACCCCAACCCTGGATCAATGATAACGTTGGTAAAGTCAGACTAACTTCCTTTGTTAAACCCGATTTCGGACAAAAGTTTGAACCCAGCACGGTATTTAATAGGGTTGGGCTTTGGAATACATGTAGGTTCCATGGTTAAAGTTTTGCATTTGAGTATGGTAAAGGCCGTGGAACAAAAGAGTACCAGAGAGTCACGTCTAGACAGAAACAACCGTCTGGTATGGGGAAGTCTTTGATAACATTGACACGTGTCAACCTTCCCCATACACAGCGATCAGTAGAGCAGGACTCAGTCTCAGCGAAACAACTGTCGATATCAGATACTAAAGCTATCTGTGTATGTGCCGACATGCTGGCTAAGTTGTCAAAGTTGCTTGTTCCAAACAGTTTATGTGTTAAACGTTGACGTGGTGCTCACAACAGCCACACACACTGAGTTTGCCATGCTCCAGCCCGTTGCTTGAATGATTTCTTGTTGAACCTCGTGTGGAGGTTCTGTTGTTTAGAACCAGTAACCTGGACGACAACCAAATATGGCGTCAGGGCACTAGTCGTATACATATGAGCCCATATGATGCCTCAGATACACTTTCTAAAAGCCAGCAAGACCGACATGGTCAGTTTCATTGGCCATCAACAAATGAAGAGTTTCATTCCAAAAGGAGCTAAATCCACTTTGGGTACTTCTGAGTGAATCACCTTTTTTATTTCTCCACTTCTCCTTCAGCCATGTACCTTAATATTGTTATATACATGTTTGTTAAAGGTGTCACTTTGGACCAATAATATATGATAAGAAAAAAATCTCCCAGTTTTTCATGATTTTTACTAAATTTATAGATTTTTTTTTTCTCGTGGATTTAGCTCCTTTTGGAATGAAACACGATATTGTACCTGGAAAATTTCATATTTTCTCAATAAAGTCACTGAAATTTATTCAAATTAGGTAGCGAACCTTTCCTTTTAAATAATGAAAGTGAAATCACAAATAAAAAAACGTTTTGAAAAGAAAGTAAACAACATATCACAGTTTTATTCCAAAAGGAGATAAATCCATGTTTCATTCCAAAAGGAGCTAAATCCACAAAGTCTAAAAAAAATAGTAAAAATTAGAAAAAAACTGGTAGATTCTTTTTTTCTTATCATACATTATTGGGCCAGGGCGACACCTTTAACATATATAACAACATGAAGGTACATGGCTAAAGGGAAAGTGGAGAAATAAAAAAGGTGATTTACTCAGAAGTACCCAATGTGGATTTAGCTCCTCTTGGAATGAAACCGATTTGGATTTGGCTCCTTTTGGAATGAAACATGATATTGTACCTATTAATGTGTTCATACTTCCTAATGAAACTTTCAAATGTGATATAGTGCATTTTGTCCCCATGTAGGAAATCATTATTTTAAGAGAGAAAATATAGATTTAGCTCCTTTTAGAATCAAGCTCTTTAAATACAAACCTAGTTCAAAATCTTACCGATTTCATTTCTCAAACAATGTCCATTAAGGTATTATAATTCGATTTTTCTCTACTTTTGGCAAGCCGAAGATTTTGGATTTTACGTGATCCCCAAACTCTACACCCGACGCACAGTGGGCCAGGGAGGAACCAAAGTGCGCCAAAACTCATGTTTGGGGATTTATTTTTTATAATGATGATTACGGATTCTTGGATCATTCCATCTTCGACATGCAAGTAGGGGAGAGAGAGATCACGATCGCGAAAGGCAACCGAAATAAAATAACATCGTCCATATTCTTGACTAATATACACCAAAAAAGACCACACGATTATATAATAAAGTGTTATTTTTTTTAAGAAGAAAGCGCGATTTATTTATTGACTAATTCAACAAGCTTTACAATAAAAAGATAAAATAGCAATGGTATACTGAAATACATGAAGTAATTCCATTGATTCAAGAATAAAATGCATGTGTACCAGGCGCGGCGGAACGTATTTCAAAGTGAGAGGGGGGGGGGTGCTAAATTATTTACGACCAGGTAGAGCGTAGCGAGCGGAGCGTCAATTGGCCTGAGATCCAGGGGGCGGAGTCCCCGGAAACTCAGGGGAATTAGCAAGCCAGGGGCAGCGGAGCAGTCTCCCTAACACTCTTAAGGACTGTAAATCAGTAGATAGTTTCAAGGCCAGCCTGAAAACTTATCTAATGGCCAAATTAACTAATATCATCTTCTTCTTTTTTATAAAATTGTGTAATGTAATGTAAGCAAAATTATATCTAAGTATGTTATTTAGCTCATTGTAAGCGCCTTGAGCACCCTCTGGGTGGATATGTTGCGCGTTATAAATATCTGTATTATTATTATTATTATTCAAAGTGAGGGGGGCACCAACAAAAAAGTGCACTTTCCGGAAAAAGGGCACCTACAAAGGGAAACATCAAAGCGGAAAATTTTTCGACAATGGTATACACCCTTACATTGTGATAACATTATCAGGGATAATTTCAATGTTTGTTTCTCTCTTTACAGCTTTGGTTGAAATTAAAGAAAACTTGCTCTTAATAGCTTTAAATTAGAAGCCCATTTCATGGGCAAAGGAAAAAGGGGCACACATCCAAAGGAAAAGGGGCGCACATCCAAAGAGAAAGGACACATCCAAAGGGAAAAGGACACTCATTTATAGAAAAAGAGCACATGTCAAAGTAAACATGGGAATTAACAGAGGTAAAAATGGGACACTCCTTGTACTTAATAAGAGGCACTCACCAGAGATGGAAAAGGACACTTATGGCAACGGAAATGAGAGCAATTGTTGCTAAAATGCAACAACAAATGATGCTAAGACTTTTTTCTTCTACATATTACGACACTTAAAGCTAAATAAAACTATGAACGACAAGAATCATATTGTCGTGGACACATTCCGAAAAGTATTGGAAATAGAATGATAAAGACATAAATATGATCGTGTAAACAAGTTCATCAGTTAATTGTTTTTCATGTTAATCCTCCAGTACCAAATCAAAAAGCAAAACTTGGGAAAGATGGAAATAAGGGTATACTTGAGAACAATAATTATGACATATTGTCTTTTGTCAGGACATTTAATACAAATACAAGCATCCATGTTGAACGTATCTCATTATCTTCATCACTATGGTAAATCGTGCAACCTGGGAAAAGGTAGCTATAGTGGGAGTGTTGTGGTCGAGTGGTTTAAGGCGCTTGACTAGAGATGCAAAGGTCGAGGGTTCGAATCCCGACACGGCACTAATCTCCTTTGTCAATATATTAACCTGCACTTGCTACTCTGCACCCATGTGTTAAATGAGTACCTGGTAGGATGCGACCGTCATTGTTGGTCAAACAGTTGTTGAGCGTCAATTGACGTCTGGCTGGAATGCTCCCCAGGGAGTGTAAAGCGCTTAAAGACATTTGTATTAAGCGCTTTATAAAAGCTAAATATTATTATCATTATAAAAAGTATTTCCTCATCATCCTTGTTTCCTCGATGTTTTTAATGGTAAGGCTTGATCTTTGGAATAAATTACATAAGTATATAAGTCAGTGGCATAGCTCCAGGGGGTTGGAGGGAACGTGCATCATTTCTCCGGTTATATTGAGAGAGAAAGAGAGAAAGAGAGACAGAGACAGAGAGGGATAGAGAGAGAGAGAGAGAGAGAGAGAGGAAGTGGTATGGCCCGGGGTTCTAATTCAGTTTCTTTTCAAATTATTCAACCTGGTCCTGGTAAAAATATCTGCCATGTGGTGATACAAACAGGTACCACATTCCCGTTTATTGTCCTACAAATATTCAAAAAGTATTGATGAGACGATGAAGAAATAAGAATAATAATACAGTGTGGGTAATCGTGAGAATATTCTTTTTTCTCTCTCTGCTAGATCCCTCAAACAGTGGAATCAGCCAAGTAGTATTAACTGTGACGTGAATTATTTGGTGTCCCAGCTGAAAAAGTGAATCGTCACGTTGTGGTTTTAATAAAAATCAGCGATGGCGAACGATTGTTGCTAAAATCCAACAAGTAATAATGATCAGATTGCTTTCCCCTAAAAAGTATCATGAGACATAAAGCTAGATAAAAACTGTATTATCAAAACTGATATCGTCTTGAAAACATACAGAAAATGTTGAAAACAGGGGGGAGGGGTGGCCTTTTCAGTTCTCAGCCAATTCATGGACTATACCTGCTATTAAATCATGTGACAATTGTCATAAACGCAAACATGTACAATGTTTTCCCACTCAAAATGCGCATCATGTCAACAAATCCATTCGCTTGGGGTAACACATTACATTAATTATCAACCATATTATCTGATAATTTCATTTCTGTGCGAGGCTTGATACATATATACCATATGCCTAATTACAAAAAAATCTTTCGACGATGGACAGATTTATGGTGTGATAAAAAAAAAACACGTTGAAATATACATCAATTTGTATTACCTTCATAATTATTTAGAGTAAATCACACGTTAATTAAGGTGTCATGCATTAACCCCAAATTCCCTCTGAAATAGGATTAAGTACGTCTTGGCTTGTCTATTATTATAGATATGTATTCTGCTTCTCAGTTGTATATATTTATATAATTATTGGACAATGGTTTGTATGTGTTTCTACTTGAAAGGAGAGCAAGTGTCAGAGTCATATCAACGAGCAGATACACGAAAGGTGTACCCCCTACATACACACACATACCAACACACACAAACAGAGGGTGCGAGGTGTATGCTCGTCATTCAATTATGAGGGGTGCATTCATATGTTCTGGGCAGCCACATTGGCACAACTACTGCCATGACTGCAAGTTTCGTAGATCATTTCCACTGCATCTTTTTTTTTTTTTTGGGGGGGGGGGGGGGGAGGGGTGGGAGTGGAGGGTTGGGTCGGCGGGTGTACGTCGGCACCACGCACGATAAGCTGGATGGGGGCGAATAAAGAGAGGGATTAACTGAGGGGGAAACGGTAGTGATTTTGTTGAATTAGTATGTACGAATACAAGAAGGAGATCAATTAAGGGAGGGAGAGAGAGTGAGATAGAAATAGATTGAGCAAGTGGGACAGCGAAAAAGAAAATGAATGAGAGAATGAATAAGTGATAGAGTTTTTGAGTGAATGCGAGTGAGAGAAAGAGAGAGGAAGGGACATTGAATTATTAAGTGTGTGTATGATCTAGCGAGAGAGAGAGAGAGAGAGAGAAGGACCGGGATACACTGAATGGATGACTGAAGAAGGGAGAGAGAGAGAGAGATTAACTGTCATTGTGTACCAGTTATTCTGTATGCCAAAAGCGAAAGAAATTGAAACTAGACATATAATACTTGTTTGGAACAAGTATAGGTGGGCTGGTCAACTAAAATTTGAGACAAAATAGAGCAAAAATAAGCGACATACTGCTTACAAATTCTTAAAAAACAATATCATGTAGATTCATAACGTGAACTAAATTTACCTTCTATAGGCATAACACGCAAATTATGAAGTTTTTGACATAAGGCCTTTAATCAAAATGTTCACTATGATGACGTCATCAAAATGAAAAATGGTTATTACTTTGCTTGTAGAGAATTGTCTTAGCAACAACATATTGAAATTTTGAAGAAAATTGATCAATATTTACAGAGATACAATCAATTTTACATAAATATGCTGACGTCATAATATGCAAATTCGTATTTTGAGTTCCAAGGCCATTGTGATGATGTCACGATACACTTAATGGCCAAATGAGACATGGAATCATATTTCCGACTCATACTCTATCTAAATATGAAAAAAATTGAGGATCCCGGTGCATTCCAAAGAGCTATAACGGATTTTGTATAGGCATGTTTTTGCCCATATATGCTATGTATTAAAAGAGCTCGCGCGCACTGACATTTATCTTGAATTTACGCTCATCTTGTTAATAATGGTCATAAAGAGATAAACATGGTATCAAATTCCTTGAAAAAATATGAGAAATATCATGAAAAAAAAAATGGCGATTCTATGTTTTGTAATGGTGTTACGCGCGAAAACGCGCGCGCATGCTCGTACGCGCGATTTTTTATAAAATGCTTAAAATGACCTGAAACGTATGCAAAATAAATTTGAGACGATTTTGAGCATTTAAAATTTTTGCGCGCGCACTGACGCGCGGACGTACGCGCACGCGCGCGTTTTTTGACCTGAAATTGACTGGACTGATATTGACCTTAATCATAATAAATATGAATGAGAAATACCTTTTGGTTATGAAGATATGATCATGAGTTTATTTTCAGAAAATTTCACAAAATGGCGCCTAGATGACGTCATCAGTCAAGGTCAAGGTTGAAAACCTTACTGTGTTTTGTCCATATGCCTATACATATGTGTGCCAAATTTCAAGGTATTTGATTCAACCATTTTCAAGTAATCTTGCTAACAAAAAAGTGGGTCGAAATAAGAAAAATAAACTAGATTTGTAATACTTGTTTGGAACAAGTATAGGTGGGCTGATCCAACAAAAAATTGAGACAAAATGATGGGTACATTTGAGATAGATTTTTGTCTCAGCTACAACATACTCGAAGTTCAGCGTAAATGAAGCTAAAACGACGTAGATATTGCTCGCGAAAGACGGGAATGTAGAATCAAGTTTTGAGAAAAAGTCATGTCCCATAGAGAATACACGCAATATGTGAAAAATTGACATGCCTCCTTTAATCGCAAAAAATACGCCATGATGCCTTTTTCAAAATGAAAAATCGTGGCGACTAGATTTGTAGAGAATTGTCTCTGCTAGAACATATCAAAATGTTGAAGAAAATTGATCAATTTTTTACAAAGATACAATCAATTTTCCAAAAATATGCTGACGTCATAATATGCAAATTGAAATTTTGAGTTCGGAGGCCATTATGATGATGTCATGAGTTAATTGAGGGTCAAATGAGACATGAAATCATATCTCCAATTCATACTCAATCAAAATATGAAAAAAAATTGGGGTCACCTTGCATCCTAAAGAGCTACAATGGATTTTGCATAGGCATGTTTTTGCCCATATATGCTATGTATTACAAGAGCTCGCGCGCACGGAAATTTATGTTTAACGGTCGATCATTCCGCCATTAATAGTCATAAAGAGATAAACATGCTATCAATTTGTTTGTAAAAATATGTGGAATATTATGAAAGAAAAAAAATGGCGATTCTATGTTGTGCAATAGTTTTACGCGCGAAAACGCGCACGCATGTGCGTATGCGCGTGTGCGCGATTTTTTATAAAATGCTTAGAATGGCCTAAAACGTATGCAAAATGATTTTGAGACGATTTTGAGCATTTCAAAATTTTACGCGCGCATTGACGCGCGGACGTACGCGCACGCGCGCGTTATTTGACCTGCAATTGCCCGGACGGATATTGAACTTGATCATGATAAATATGAATGAGAAATACCTTTTGGTTATGAAGATATGTTCATGAGTTGATTTTCGTAACATTTTACAAAATGGCGCCTAGATGACGTCATCAGTCAAGGTCAAGGTTGAAAAAATTTCTGTGCCTTGAACATATGCCTATATATAAATGTGCTAAATTTCAAGGCATTTGATTGAGCCATTTTCAAGTTATCTTGCCAACAAAAAAGTGGTTAGAAATAATAATAAAGGCAATTCTAACGAAATTATAAGGTGGTCTGTACGTTATACAGCCCACCTGACTAGATTTGTAATACTTGTTTGGAACAAGTATAGGTGGGCTGATCCAACAAACAATTGAGACAAAATGAAGGGTACATTTGAGATAGCTTTTTGTCTCAGCTACAACATACTCGAAGTTCAGCGTAAATGAAGCTAAAACGACGTAGATATTGCTCGCGAAAGACGGGAATGTAGAATCGAGTTTTGAGAAAAAGTCATGTCCCATAGAGAATACACGCAATATGTGAAAAATTGACATGCCTCCTTTAATCGCAAAAAATACGCCATGATGCCTTTTTCAAAATGAAAAATCGTGGCGACTAGATTTGTAGAGAATTGTCTCTGCTAGAACATATCAAAATGTTGAAGAAAATTGATCAATTTTTTACAAAGATACAATCAATTTTCCAAAAATATGCTGACGTCATAATATGCAAATTGAAATTTTGAGTTCGGAGGCCATTATGATGACGTCATGAGTTAATTGAGGGTCAAATGAGACATGAAATCATATCTCCGATTCATACTCAATCAAAATATGAAAAAAAATTGGGGTCACCTTGCATCCTAAAGAGCTACAATGGATTTTGCATAGGCATGTTTTTGCCCATATATGCTATGTATTACAAGAGCTCGCGCGCACGGAAATTTATGTTTAACGGTCGATCATTCCGCCATTAATAGTCATAAAGAGATAAACATGCTATCAATTTGTTTGTAAAAATATGTGGAATATTATGAAAGAAAAAAAATGGCGATTCTATGTTGTGCAATAGTTTTACGCGCGAAAACGCGCACGCATGTGCGTATGCGCGTGTGCGCGATTTTTTATAAAATGCTTAGAATGGCCTAAAACGTATGCAAAATGATTTTGAGACGATTTTGAGCATTTCAAAATTTTACGCGCGCATTGACGCGCGGACGTACGCGCACGCGCGCGTTATTTGACCTGCAATTGCCCGGACGGATATTGAACTTGATCATGATAAATATGAATGAGAAATACCTTTTGGTTATGAAGATATGTTCATGAGTTGATTTTCGTAAAATTTTACAAAATGGCGCCTAGATGACGTCATCAGTCAAGGTCAAGGTTGAAAAAATTTCTGTGCCTTGAACATATGCCTATATATAAATGTGCTAAATTTCAAGGCATTTGATTGAGCCATTTTCAAGTTATCTTGCCAACAAAAAAGTGGTTAGAAATAATAATAAAGGCAATTCTAACGAAATTATTAGGTGGTCTGTACGTTATACAGCCCACCTGACTAGATTTGTAATACTTGTTTGGAACAAGTATAGGTGGGCTGATCCAACAAACAATTGAGACAAAATGAAGGGTACATTTGAGATAGCTTTTTGTCTCAGCTACAACATACTCGAAGTTCAGCGTAAATGAAGCTAAAACGACGTAGATATTGCTCGCGAAAGACGGGAATGTAGAATCGAGTTTTGAGAAAAAGTCATGTCCCATAGAGAATACACGCAAAATGTGAAAAATTGACATGCCTCCTTTAATCGCAAAAATACGCCATGATGCCTTTGTCAAAAAGAAAAATCTTGGACACTTAATTTGTAGAAAATTGTCTCAGCTAGAACATATCAAAATTTTGAAGAAAATCGATCAATTTTTACAAAGATACAATCAATTTTCCAAAAATATGCGGACGTCATAATATGCAAATTGAAATTTTGAGTTCGGAGGCCATTATGATGACGTCATGAGTTAATTGAGGGTCAAATGAGACATGAAATCATATCTCCGATTCATACTCAATCAAAATATGAAGAAAAAAATTGGGGTCACCTTGCATCCTAAAGAGCTACAATGGATTTTGCATAGGCATGTTTTTGCCCATATATGCTTTGTATTACAAGAGCTCGCGCGCACAGAAATTTATGTTTAACGGACGATCATTACGTCATTAATAGTCATAAAGAGATAAAAATGCTATCAATTTGTTTGTAAAAATATGTGGAATATTATGAAAGAAAAAAAATGGCGATTCTATGTTGTGCAATAGTTTTACGCACGAAAACGCGCGCGCATGCTCGTACGCGCGATTTTTTATAAAATGCTTAAAATGACCGGAAACGTATGCAAAATAAATTTGAGACGATTTTGAGCATTTAAACATTTTGCGCGCGCACTGACGCGCGGACGTACGCACACGCGCGCGTTATTTGACCTGAAATTGACCGGACGGATATTGACCTTGATCATGGTAAATATGAATGAGAAATACCTTTTGGTTATGAAGATATGATCATGAGTTGATTTTCGTAAAAATTTACAAAATGGCGCCTAGATGACGTCATCAGTCAAGTTCAAGATTGAACAAATTTCTGTGCTTTGTTCATATGTCTTTACATATATGTGCTAAATTTCAAGGATTTTGATCGAGCCATTTTTGTGTTATCTTGTTCACAAAAAAGTGGTTAGAAATAAGAAAAATATTTAATAACTAGACATATAATACTTGTTTGAAACAAGTATAGGTGGGCTGGTCAACTTAAATTTGAGACAAAATAGAGCAAAAATACGCGAGATACTGCTTAAAAATTCTTAAAAAACAAAATCATGTAGTTTCATGACGTGAACGAAATTCACCTTCTATAGGGAAAGCGCAAATTATGAAATGTTTGACACGAGGCCTTTAATCGAGATTTTCACTATGATGACGTCATCAAAATGAAAAATGGTTATCACCGAGCTTGTAGAGAACTGTCTTAGCTACAACATATCGAAATTTTGAAGAAAATTGATCAATATTTACAGAGATACAATCAATTTTACATAAATATGCTGACGTCATAATATGCAAATTCGTATTTTGAGTTCCAAGGCCATTGTGATGATGTCACGATACACTTAATGGCCAAATGAGAAATGAAATCATATTTCCGACTCATACTCTATCTAAATATGAAAAAAAATTGAGGATCCCGGTGCATTCCAAAGAGCTATAATGGACTTTGTATAGGCATGTTTTTGCCCATATATGCTATGTATTATAAGAGCTCGCGCGCACGGACATTTATCTTGAATGGACGCTCATCTTAATATTTATGGTCATAAAGAGACGAACATAGTATCAAATTGTTAAAAAAAATATGGGAATTATCATGGAAAAAAAAATTGCGATTCTACGTTGTGTAATGGTGTAACGCGCGAAAACGCGCGCGCATGCGCATGTGCGCGATTTTTTATAAAATGCTTAAAATGACCTAAAACGTATGCAAAATAGGTTTGAGACGATTTTGAGCATTTTAAAATTTTGCGCGCAAACTGACGCGCGGACGTACGCGCATGCGCGCGTTTTTTGTCCTGAAATTGACCGGACTGATATTGACCTTGATCATGATAAATATGAATGAGATTTTACCTTTGGTTATGAAGATATGATCATGAGTTGATTTTCAGAAAATTTCACAAAATGGCGCCTAGATGACGTCATCAGTCAAGGTCAAGGTTGAACAAATTTGTGTGTTTTGTTCCAATGCCTATACATATGTGTGCTAAATTTTAGGACATTTGATTGAGCCATTTTAAAGTTATCATGCTCACAAAAAAGTGGGTCGAAATAAGAAAAATAAACTAGATTTGTAATACTTGTTTGGAACAAGTATAGGTGGGCTGATCCAACAAAAAATTGAGACAAAATAATGGGTACATTTGAGATAGCTTTTTGTCTCATCTACAACATACTTGAAGTTCAGCGTAAACGAAGCTAAAACGACGTAGATATTGCTCGCGAAAGACGGGAATGTAGAATCGAGTTTTGAGAAAAAGTCATGTCCCATAGAGAATACACGCAAAATGTAAACAATTGACATGCCTCCTTTAATCGCAAAAATACGCCATGATGCCTTTGTCAAAATGAAAATCGTGGCAACTGGATTTGTAGAAAATTGTCTCAGCTAAAATATATCAAAATTTGGAAGAAAATCGATCAATATTTACAGAGATACAATCAATTTTCCATAAATATGCTGACGTCATAATATGCAAATTGGAATTTTGAGTTCGGAGGCCATTATGATGACGTCATGAGTTAATTGAGGGTCAAATGAGACATGAAACAATATTTCCGAATCATACTCTATTAAAATATGAACAAAAATTGGGGTCACCTTGCATCCTAAAGAGCTACAATGGATTTTGTATAGGCATGTGTTTGCCCATATATGCTATGTATTACAAGAGCTCGCACGCACGGAAATTTATGTTTAACGGTCGATCATTCCGTTATTAATAGTCATAAAGAGACATACATGGTACAATTTGTTTGTAAAAATATGTGGAATATTATGAAAGAAGAAAAATGGCGATTCTATGTTGCGTAATAGTTTTACGCGCGAAAACGCGCGCGCATGCTCGTATGCGCGATTTTTTATAAAATGCTTAGAATGGCCTAAAACGTATGCAAAATAATTTTGAGACGATTTTGAGCATTTTAAAATTTTGCGCGCACATTGACGCGCGGACGTACGCGCACGCGCGCGTTTTTTGACCTGAACTTAACTGGACGGATATTGACCTCAATCATGATAAATATGAATGAGAAATAGCTCTTGGTTATGAAGATATGATCATGTGTTGATTTTTACAAAATGGCGCCTAGATGACGTCATCAGTGAAGGTCAATGTTGAAAACGTTAATGTGCTTTGTACATATGCCTTTACATATGTGTGCCAAATTTCAAGGCATTTGATTGAGCCATTTTCAAGTTATCTTGCTAACAAAAAAGTGGTTAGAAATAAGAAAAATATTTAATAATAAATAAATAATAAAGGCAATTCTAACGAAATTATAAGGTGGTCTGTACGATATACAGCCCACCTGATAATAAATAATAAATAAAGGCAATTTTAACAAAATTATAAGGTGGTCTGTATTAGATACAGCCCACCTAATAATAAATAAATAAAGGCAATTCTAACGAAATTATAAGGTGGTCTGTACGTTATACAGCCCACCTGACTAGACATATAATACTTGTTTGGAACAAGTATAGGTGGGCTGGTCAACTAAAATTTGAGACAAAATAGAGCAAAAATAAGCGACATACTGCTAAAAAAACAATGTCATGTAGATTAATGATGTGAACGAAATTCAACTTCCATAGGCATTACACGCAACTTAAGAATGCTTACAAATTCTTAAAAAACAATATCATGTAGATTCATAACGTGAACTAAATTCACCTTCTATAGGCATAACACACAAATTATGAAGTTTTTGACACGAGGCCTTTAATCTAAATTTTCACTATGATGACGTCATCAAAATGAAAAATGATTATTACTGCGCTTGTAGAGAATTGTCTTAGCTACAACATATCGAAATTTTGAAGAAAATTGATCAATATTTACAGAGATACAATCAATTTTACATAAATATGCTGACGTCATAATATGCAAATTCGTATTTTGAGTTCCAAGGCCATTGTGATGATGTCACGATACACTTAATGGCCAAATGAGACATGGAATCATATCTCCGACTCATACTCTATCTAAATATGAAAAAAATTGAGGATCCCGGTGCATTCCAAAGAGCTATAACCGATTTTGTATAGGCATGTTTTTGCCTATATATGCTATGTATTAAAAGAGCTCGCGCGCACTGACATTTATCTTGAATTGACGCTCATCTTGTTATTAAAGGTCATAAAGAGATAAACATGGTATCAAATTCCTCGAAAAAATATGAGAAATATCATAAAAGAAAAAAAATGGCGATTCTATGTTTTGTAATGGTGTTACGCGCGAAAACGCGCGCGCATGCGCGCGTGCGCGATTTTTTATAAAATGCTTAAAATGACCTGAAACGTATGCAAAATTAATTTGATACGATTTTGAGCATTACATTTTTTTGCGCGCGCACGCGCGCGTTTTTGGACATGAAATTGAACGGACTGATATTGACCTTGATCATGATAAACATGAATGAGAAATACCTTTTGGTTATGAAGATATGATCATGAGTAAATTTTCAGAAAATTTCACAAAATGGCGCCTAGATGACGTCATCAGTCAAGGTCAAGGTTGAAAACCTTACTGTGTTATGTCCATATGCCTATACATATGTGTGCTAAATTTCAAAGCATTTGAATGATCCATTACAAAGTTATCATGCTAACAAAAAAGTGGGTCGAAATAAGAAAAATAAACTAGATTTGTAATACTTGTTTGGAACAAGTATAGGTGGGCTGGTCGAACTAAAATTTGAGACAAAATAAAGGGTACATTTGAGATAGCTTATTGTCTCAGCTACAACATACTTGAAGTTCAGCATAAACGAAGCTAAACGACAGAGATATTGCTCGCGAAAGAATCCAGTTTTGAGAAAAACTCATGTCCCATAGAGAATACACGCAAAATGTGAAAAATTGACATGCCTTTTTTAATCGCGAAAATACGCCCTGATGCCTTTGTCGAAATGAAAATTTGGGCCGACTTTATTTGTAGAGAATTGTCTCAGCTAAAACATATCAAAATTTTGAAGACAATCAATCAATATTTACAGAGAAACAATCAATTTTCCGTAAATATGCTGACGTCATAATATGCAAATTGAAAATTTGTAATTTGGAGGCCATTATGATGACGTCATGAGTTAATTTAGGTTTAAATGAGACATGAAATCATATCTCCAATTCATACTGTATCAAAATATGACCCAAAAATTGGGGTCACCTTGCATCCTAAAGGGCTACAAGGAA
Organism: Strongylocentrotus droebachiensis; assembly: GCA_035222895.1. Classification (NCBI taxonomy): domain Eukaryota; kingdom Metazoa; phylum Echinodermata; class Echinoidea; order Camarodonta; family Strongylocentrotidae; genus Strongylocentrotus; species Strongylocentrotus droebachiensis. The sequence continues at coordinate 74,743 of JAVYIG010001566.1, read as the reverse complement.
TCTTGTATAGGCATGTTTTTGCCCATATATGCTATGTATTACAAGAGCTCGCGCGCACGGAAATTTATGTTAAACGGGCGATCATTCCATTTTTAATAGTCATAAAGAGACAAGCATGGTATCAATTTGTTTGTAAAAATATGTGGAATATTATGAAAGAAAAAAAATGGCGATACTATGTTGTGTAATAGTTTTACGCGCGAAAACGCGCGCGCCGCGCGCATGCGCGTGTGTGTGGGCGATTTTTTATAAAATGCTTAGAATGGCCTAAAACGTATGTAAAATGATTTTGAGATGATTTTGAGCATTCAAAAATTTTGCGCGCGCTTTAACGCGCGGACGTACGCGCACGCGCGCGTTTTTTGACCTGAAGTTGACCGGACGGATATTGACCTTGATCATGATAAATATGAATGAGAAATAGCTTTTGGTTATGAAGATATGATCATGAGTTGATTTTTGTAAAATTTTACAAAATGGCGCCTAGATGACGTCATCAGTAAAGGTCAATGTTGAAAACGTTATTGTGCTTTGTACATATGCCTATACATATGTGTGCCTAATTTCAAGGCATTTGATTGAGCCATTTTTAAGTTATCTTGCTAACAAAAAAGCGGTTAGAAATAAGAAAAATATTTAATAATAAATAAATAATAAAGGCAATTCTAACGAAATTATAAGGTGGTCTGTACGTTATACAGCCCACCTGACTAGATTTGTAATACTTGTTTGGAACAAGTATAGGTGGGCTGATCCAACAAAAAATTGAGACAAAATAAAGGGTACATTTGAGATAGCTTTTTGTCTCATCTACAACATACTCAAAGTTCAGCGTAAACGAAGCTAAAACGACGTAGATATTGCTCGCGAAAGACGGGAATGTAGAATCGAGTTTTGAGAAAAAGTCATGTCCCATAGAGAATACACGCAAAATGTAAAAAATTGACATGCTTCCTTTAACCGCAAAAATACGCCATGATGCCTTTGTCAAAATGAAAAATAATAGTAACTGCATTCGTAGAAAATTGTCTCAGCTAACACATATCAAAATTTGGAAGAAAATCGATCAATATTTACAGAGATACAATCAATTTTCCATAAATATGCTGACGTCATAATAAGCAAATTGGAATTTTGAGTTCGGAGGCCATTATGATGACGTCATGAGTTAATTGAGGGTCAAATGAGACATGAAACAATATCTCCGAATCATACTCAATTAAAATATGAAAAAAAAATCGGGGTCACCTTGCATCCTAAAGAGCTACAATGTATTTTGTATAGGCAAGTTTTTGCCCATATATGCTATGTATTACAAGAGCTCGCGCGCACGGAAATTTTTGTTAAACGGTCGATCAATCCGTTATTAATAGTCATAAAGAGACAAACATGGTATCAATTTGTTTGTAAATATATGTGGAATATTATGAAAGAAAAAAAAAGGCAATTCTATGTTGTGCAATAGTTTTACGCGCGAAATCGCGCGCGCATGCATGTGTGCACGATTTTTTATAAAATGCTTAGAATGGCCTAAAACGTATGCAAAATGATTTTGAGACGATTTTGAGCATTTTTAAATTTTGCGCGCGCATTGACGCGCGGACGTACGCGCACGCGCGCGTTATTTGACCTGAAATTGACCGGACGGATATTGACCTTGATCATGGTAAATATGAATGAGAAATACCTCTTGGTTATGAAGATATGATCATGAGTTGATTTTCGTAAAATTTTACAAAATGGCGCCTAGATGACGTCATCAGCGAAGGTCAATGTTGAAAACGTTATTGTGCTTTGTACATATGCCTTTACATATGTGTGCAAAATTTCAAGGCATTTGATTGAGCCATTTTCAAGTTATCTTGCCAACAAAAAAGTGGTTAGAAATAAGAAAAATATATAATAACTAGAAATTTAATTCGTCATGGGGACTTTTTAGGTGGTCTGTTTTCAATTTTATGATCATTGAAAAGTGAAAAAAGTGTTGGAGACTCCCGGACTCGAACCAGGGATCTCTATGTTCGAAGTCAAGTGCGTTACCGATATACCAAAACATTTCCCATAGCGATTACACGTAACCGGAAAATGAAATTCTCAAATCCCACTTTGCAAGTGAAATATGAACATGATCCCGGCATCTGATCGAAAAATAAAGGGCACATTGTGATAGCTTATTGTCTCAGCTACAACATACTCGAAGCTCAGCGTAAACGAAGCTAAGACGACGGAGATATTGCTCGTGAAAGACGGGAATGTAGAATCCAGTTTTCAGAAAAAGTCATGTCCCATAGAGAATACACGCAAAATGTAAAAAATTGACATGCCTCCTTTAATCGCAAAAATACGCCATGATGCTTTCGTCAAAATGAAAATTTGTTGTAACTGCATCTGTAGAGAATTGTCTCAGCTAAAACATATCAAAATATGGATGAAAATTGATCAATATTTACAGAGATACAATCAATTTTCCAAAAATATGATGACGTCATAATATGAAAATTAAAATTTTGAGTTCGGAGGCCATTATGATGACGTTATGAGTCAATTGAGGGTCAAATGACACATGAAATCATATCTCCAATTCATACTCTATCAAAATATGAAAACAAAATTGGGTTCATCTTGCATCCTAAAGCGCTACGATGGATTTTGTATAGGCATGTTTTTGCCCATGTATGCTATGTATTACAAGAGCTCGCACGCACGGACATTATCTTAAACGGACGCTCATTACGTTATTAATGGGCAGAAAAAGATGAACAAGGTATCAAAATGCTTGGGAAAATGTGCCAAATATGATGACATAGAAAGTTTTGCGATTTTATGTTGGCAAATACCAGTACGCGCGAAAACGCGCGCGCACGTGCGTGCGAGCTTTTTTTTGCGAAATGCTTAAAATGGCCTGAAACGTATGCAAAATTAATTTTACACGATTTGGAGCATTTTTATTTTTTGCGCGCGCGCTGACGCGCGGACGTACGCATGCGCGCGCGTTTTTTGACCTGAAATTGACCGGACGGATATTGACCTTAATCATGATAAATATGAATAAGAAATTCTTTTCCGTTATGAAGATATGATCATGAGTTGAAAGTACCAAAAAAAACACAAAATGGCGCCTGGATGACGTCATAAAGATTTGATGACCTTGAAAATGTTACTGTCACGTCTCATGACAATGACCTATGACTGTGCCAAAATTGAACGAAATTGATTGAACTGATCTTGAGTTATCCTGTTAACAAAAAAGTGCGGAGAAATAAAAATAAACTAGATTTGTAATACTTGTTTGGAACAAGTATAGGTGGGCTGATCCAACAAAAAATTGAGACAAAATGAAGGGTACATTTGAGATAGCTTTTTGTCTCAGCTACAACATACTCGAAGTTCAGCGTAAATGAAGATAAAACGACGTAGATATTGCTCGCGAAAGACGGGAATGTAGAATCAAGTTTTGAGAAAAAGTCATGTCCCATAGAGAATACACGCAAAATGTGAAAAATTGACATGCCTCCTTTAATCGCAAAAAATACGCCATGATTCCTTTGTCAAAATGAAAAATCGTGGCGACTAGATTTGTAGAGAATTGTCTCAGCTAGAACATATCAACATTTTGAAGAAAATTGATCAATTTTTTACAAATATACAATCAATTTTCCAAAAATATGCTGACGTCATAATATGCAAATTGAAATTTTGAGTTCGGAGGCCATTATGATGACGTCATGAGTTAATTGAGGGTCAAATGAGACATGAAATCATATCTCCGATTCATACTCAATCAAAATATGAAAACAAATTGGGGTCACCTTGCATCCTAAAGAGCTACAATGGATTTTGCATAGGCATGTTTTTGCCCATATATGCTATGTATTACAAGAGCTCGCGCGCACGGAAATTTATGTTTAACGGTCGATCATTCCGTCATTAATAGTCATAAAAAGATAAACATGCTATCAATTTGTTTGTAAAAATATGTGGAATATTATGAAAGAAAAAAAATGGCGATTTTATGTTGTGCAATAGTTTTACGCGCGAAAACGCGCACGCATGCGCGTATGCGCGTGTGTGCGATTTTTTATAAAATGCTTAGAATGGCCTATAACGTATGCAAAATGATTTTGAGACGATTTTGAGCATTTCAAAATTTTACGCGCACATTGACGCGCGGACGTACGCGCACGCGCGCGTTATTTGACCTGCAATTGACCGGACGGATATTGACCTTGATCATGATAAATATGAATGAGAAATACCTTTTGGTTATGAAGATATGATCATGAGTTGAATTTCGTAAAATTTTACAAAATGGCGCCTTGATGACGTCATCAATCAAGGTCAAGGTTGAAAAAATTTCTGTGCTTTGTACATATTACTATACATAGGTGTGCCAAATTTCAAGGCATTTGATCGAGCCATTTCCAAGTTATCTTGCCAACAAAAAAGTGGTTAGAAATAAGAAAAATATTTAATAATAAATAAAGGCAATTCTAACGAAATTATAAGGTGGTCTGTACGTTATACAGCCCACCTGATAATAAATAAATAAATAAAGGCAATTCTAACGAAATTATAAGGTGGTCTGTACGTTATACAGCTCACCTGATAAATAATAAATAAATAATAAAGGCGATTTTAACAAAAATATAAGGTGGTCTGTATTAGATACAGCCCACCTGATAAATAAATAAATAAATAATAAAGGCGATTTTAACAAAAATATAAGGTGGTCTGTATTAGATACAGCCCACCTGATAAGTCATGTCTGGAATAGCTATGAAAACGAGTGTCAATATAAAGTAATCTCAGTACGTCACTACACTACACAAGAAATCAATTATGCGTGAACCATTTGAAGAGCTATTCTTTTCAGGGGATACTGCTGATTTTGCATTCTTCCAAACTAAGGCCAAGTAAAAATGATTCGTAGTTTCTCGTCCCCGCAACCATTCTTTTGGCGCCCGCCTCCTTCTTGTTGTGGTTTCTTGTTATTTTATATTTTTAGTTCAGTGATATTTTAGAAGTAAGATCAAAACAATTTCAGAGGAACAGGCTTAGTACTGATAATGTTTCATATTTTATTTTATGTATTAAAATACCGATTGATAGGGTATTTAAAGGTATTATGTGCCATTTGCAGGCCCCAGAAATGAAAAGACTACATTCCAACGGCATTTTAAAGATAATACTAATTTAGAACTTCCCTTAAAAAAAGGGTTTGAAAATGTCTTTAAGTGGAAAAATAACGACCATTAGTTGTCGAATTGACTTTAGTGATTGCAAACCGGTTAGTTATAGTCTGATTTCCAGACCCTTGTACTGTATCGTCGTACGTTTTGTGGTTCGTAAAGAATCAATCAGTTAAATTTTGGCCATTACAAGAAGTGGGTTATTGATGTAGTCAAATGCTCATGTACCCTTTCAGCTCATTTCTGTATGTTATTACCAAATAAGCAAAAGGTCAGTCAGTCACTGTTTGACAGTGAAGTCTAGAAAGCAAACGGGTTTCCTTGCATTATTTGAATAAAGTTAGGACATTGCTAACGTTTACATTTCACAGATAGGACATACATGTACGTGACATATGCATAATGTCTGCAATGTTCTACATAATTTGATGCTGGCTCCAAATGAGACATAGTACCTTTAACGAGGAACCTAATTAAAGGGTCACTAAATTACAAATTCATGTTGACTTTTGTTGATCTATAATACTGTATACATCACATATGTTTAGACTTTTTGATGTATATTTATGTCATATGTTTTACATTATTTGTTTTATATAACTTTTGTTCTACTTGCAAAGTTCCACCCCTAAAAACACCTCCAGAAGTAAATGACTTTTGTGATATCATCATGCCAGTCATTCATCAGTCAGCTAGATGAACAAAATACATTTTATTGGTATATCCCTTTCCATCAATTGACCGCCTGTTCACAATAACATTGCATGTTTTTTATACAATGCCCACTCACAACATTCAAATACATGTTAATCAGTTGCTATGTCAGAAATCCCCAAGCAAGTCCATGAAAAGAAGGGTTTCAATGGGCTATTTTATGACAGAATGCAATTCTAATGCAGAAGGTACTCAGTGAATGAGGACATGCCACTCCCTTTTGTGAACAGGTGGTCAGTTGATGGGAAGGGACATACCAATGTCTTTTGTTCATCTAGCTGACTGATGAATGACTGGCACGATGATGTCATAAAAGTCATTTGCTTCTGGAGGTTTTCTTTTTTTAGGGATGGAGCTTATGCTATGGTCACATTACCCAAAAGTAGCCTGCTCGGCGGCCGAGCGGCGAGTTTTTAACCAATTCTGCCCGGCGGCTGCCCGGCCACCAAGCGGCGGCCGCCCAGGCACCGCTCATTTTTAGGGCATCGCTCGGTCGCCGCTGAAGTTTTAGCGCGGAGTTAAAATTTGGGCGGCGCCTGCTGACTTTTCACTCGCCGCCTAAATTACGCTCGGTGCCTGGGCGATCGCCGCCCGGGCACCGACCTAATCGCTGGGCGATGCCTTATTCCAGCAGCGACCGAGCAGGCTACTGATCGGTCGGTCGCTGCTCTGATTTGTGACCATAGCTTTAGCAGGTAGAACACAAGTAATAGAAAAAATAATATGAAATATATGACATACATTTACATCACGAAGTCATGTGATGTATACAGTACTAGATCAACAGAAGTCAACATGAATTTGTAATTAGTGACCCTTTAACGTATCCAAACATGCATGAAGTTTATTACAATATCATGAGTAGTCGGTCACATCTGGTTCGAATGGTGTATTCTTTTCGCTTTTTTGTTGGGGGGGGGGGGAGGGGGGGGGGTAATTTTGGTCTTGAGTGTCATACCTCAAACCAAACAAACGATCCACACTAGGTATGTGATCTTAATTAGCCTGCATTTTCTCCATAATTAGTATTAAAAAGTAGTAGAATATCGCCAATTTTAGTGCAGTTTGTTGCCACCGACTCGCCCTCTGCTCTAGCTGTAGGGCGTGCGCAAGAGGGCAGCCTGAACACGTCAAGTCACTTCCTTTTTTGTTAGGGTATGGAAACTACATGGCAAGTTCTCTTGTGATAAGAAACTTTATATGTAGGCATACCGTTTGGTTTTGAATGGTATAGAGTGCAGATTTATTTGAGATAATTTGTTACTTTTTCTATATTACATACTTCACACAACCTGAATTGGAACAATAACACCACCAAACAGACACATTGGGGAACTTAACATGTATGGACTTAAAGAGCCAGTTTTTCTTCTTTGTTCTAAAATGTAAAGCTTTGATTTCCTCACATTCATTAAAACACAACCGTCTCCCACCGAAACTACGTGTACAAGCCAACACTCACATTATCACACACACATTAACTAATAACAAAGCCCTCTAAATAATATTAAGGTGAAAACGGGCACTTCTTATAATTTTAACATATATCTTATTAAAAACAGTATGAAATACTCACTTTATTTGTATAATCAATCAGTAGGCCTTTAGGTGCAGGTCAATGACGTCATTCACTGCCTTGTTTAGGTACAAGATGAGTCGTTTCGATGTAAAGTTAGTTGAGTAATAAATGAACTATAACACAATTGGTGAAGACTTCTAAGGTTGTTGTCGTTGTAATATTCCGTGTACTAAAACCATGTTCAAAACGTAGGACGTTCTAAAAACGGCTCAAACTAGTATAAAGTGAGAATGATGACAACTTAATAGTAAATCCTTATTTTTGGTTGGAGATTATAATATAAACCTTTTACAGCACAATGTTGATGCTCATGTTGATGATTTCCTGAATTTGTTGTTGTCGTTTTCTTTGTTGCCCTTGATAACAAAACCAACAAGAGTAACTGAATCCTCTGCTACTCTAATTGACAATATCTTTAGTAACTTACAACCTTTTCCTTTATCTACTATTGTTGTGTCAGACTTGTCTGACCATTTTCCTGTGTATACTACAATTCCTTTGGGAAAAAACCCCGTAGTCACCCAAAAGAATATTTATGTTAGAAGAAACACCCCAGAAAATATTAATCAGTTTAGGGAGGCATTATTGGCGACAAACTGGAGTGATGTTCTTTTAAATCAGTGTGATGAGAGTGCCTTCAATATTTTCATGAATAGATTTTTATTGTTGTATGATGCTAATATTCCAGTAGTAAAGAGTAAAAACAACCGTAGAAAAAACCCACGTCTGCCGTGGGTCACCAATGCTATGCTGAAATCAATAAATAAGAAAAATGAGCTGTTTTATAAGTATAGGAAAGCAGGGACGGAAGCTCTAAAAAGGAAATATTCCGTTTACAGAAATACTCTGACTTCTCAGCTGCGTGCAGCCAAAAAACAATACTATTTTGCACAGTTTCAAGCAACTTACAATAATATCAAGGGCACGTGGAAGGTGATAAGAAAGGTATTTCAAAAAACATCTAAAGCAACAAGTATATTACAAATGAATATAGATGACCAAATGGTTGAAGATAAAAATATTATAGTGGAGAAGTTTAATGAATATTTTTGTAATATTGGTCCGAATCTGAAAAAAAATATTCCAAATAGTCAAACTGATTTTCATGATTACTTAGGAGAACCTAACATGCAAAGTTTATTTCTGGTGCCCACCAATGACGAAGAATTGCTTGGTATTGTTAAAGCCCTCAAGAACAAGAAAAGTCCTGGGTATGATCATATTGGGAACGAACTTATTAAGCAAGTTATTGTCGGTATCCTTCAACCACTAGTTCATATTTTTAATTTGTCTATGTCAAGCGGAGTTGTACCGATAAATATGAAGATCGCAAAAGTTGTACCAATTTTTAAAAAAGGTGACTCTCAATTACTGACAAATTATCGTCCGATTTCTTTGTTAACATGTTTTTCAAAAATTCTGGAAAAAATAATTTATGTAAGAACTATAACATTTTTAAACAAAACATGTGTCTTCAGTAATTATCAGTTTGGTTTTCGGGAGAAGCATACAACAACCCATGCAATTTTACACCTCATAGATAAACTTGCTTCTGCCTTAGATAGTCGCTTACACACCATCGGTACATTTTTAGACTTTTCCAAGGCCTTTGATACTGTAGACCATGACATTCTGTTAAGTAAATTATGTCACTATGGTGTCAGGGGAGTCGCCTTGGATTGGTTTCGAAGTTATCTTACTGATAGAAAGCAATATGTGTCCTTAAATGGAATTGACTCTTGCCCCCAAAAAGTAACATGTGGCGTTCCCCAGGGCTCCATTTTGGGACCACTTTTATTCATCTTGTATATTAATGATTTTCAACGCTCATCAAGTGTATTATCATTCATATTTTTTGCTGATGACTCAAGTGTATTTTTTTCTCATAAATGTCTACAAAAATTGTTGAAAACTGTTAATGAAGAGTTTCGAAATGTAATGAAGTGGATTAATGCTAATAAATTATCCTTGAATCTTCAGAAAACTAATTATATACTGTTCAGTAATTCAGTTAATATTTTGCCAGGCGAAGTGGCATTTAATAATAACCCAATTGAGAGAGTAACTTCAACAAAATTTCTTGGGATATACATAGATGAGAAACTGAACTGGAAAACTCACGTGGACAAATTAAGTAAAGTGGTGTCAAAAAATACTGGTGTTATTTATAGGTTGAGATCATGTATACCTCAAGAGGTATTGTTCATTTTGTACTCTACTCTTATTTTATCATATATTAATTATGGTATGTTGGCATGGGGCAAATCATCCAAAACTCAAATCCACAGGCTTTTTGTTGTGCAGAAGCGGGTTATTAGAATAATTTGTAAAGCAAATTATCGTGCACATACGAATCTACTTTATTATGAAAACGGTATTCTAAAACTAGAAGATCTCTATTCAATGCAACTTGGAATGCTCATGTTTAGCATTCACTCTGGGGACCTCCCTCCTGCCCTTGCTCAAATCTTTAGAAGAAATAACCAAATTCACAGCTACAATACTAGACAGGCTTCTGCTCTCCATTTACCATATGCAAGGACAACATTCACTCTGAATACTCTAATGTCCACTGGCCCCAGGTTCTGGAATTCACTTGATACTACTATAACAAATGCTTCAAGTATCTCAGTTTTTAAACGTAGACTTAAGTCATATTTGCTTCACAAGTATGTCGATGACACATGAATGTGTTATCAATCTTTATTTTGTGTGTACTGTAGCATATTTAACTCTAATCTCGATCTATTTTTCGTTATTTCTGACTTTGACATTATCCCCTTTATCCCTTTTCTTTTTTTCTTCTTCTTTCTCATCTGTACATATACCATATATTCCTACTTGTCGTTCTTGACCTCTGCACTCAGAGAGCAATAACTCATTGATGTCTCGATTTGGTGTCAGCTTGGGTTTGTCCGTATTAAATCGCCCTCCCACGGGTGGGTTGATTTTTGCTCATAATTATGATACATTTTTCCACACACACGGTGAGTTTGTTAGCTCACCCGGTGTGATGGGGATGTGCGCATATTCGGGTATACTTGATCCATGCTGTGGTCGATGCATCGTTGGGTAGTTGTTCTCTGAGAGTATTTTGTAAATCGTTTATATATTCCATATTTGTTGTTGTATTGAAAAAATCAGTTATCTTTGTCACATCATATGAGGGGGCCTTAACTTAACAAGCTGTGCTTCAACCAAGGTCTCCTCGTCTTTCTTTATTCTACATTGTACTGTTATGATTATATTTTGTCACATGTGTTTTCTGGAAGACAAATAAACTTGATACTTGATACTTGAACTTAAACAAGAGTCGTTCGAATCACAATTCCAGCCAAATTCTGAAGTCTCCGATTTTGCTTGCTTTGAAATCTCCTCATTCGCATAATGCGATGTAACTTGCTTTAGATGATAAATTATCGAAGTTATCAAAAGTCGACTCCCTGTTTCGAAGAGACCGACATGAAGCAGCCTACGAGGAAGTAATGACATACAGCGTCAACAAGTCTAGTTGAATGCGATCAGGTTGAGGAAAATGAATATCAATTTTGTCAATACCTCGCTCGAATGAATAAACATTATAAAGATAATTATTCGTATCGGGTTTCTACGTTGCACTGCAGGGGTGGCCGAGAGTCTTTCACATTCGAGGTGCACCAACCCCAAAAAGCATTTTCTTCAAAAAGAAGAGGGTACCTATATACAAATGGTAACCTCAACATATCTCATGGACAACCACCTTCCGGATAACCAACCCTAGGATAACCACCCTCTAAGACGACTACACCCTAGGGCAACCACCCTCCAGGAAAACTACCTTCCGGAGGACAACTACCCCCGAACAACTACCCGCAGGTAACTACCCCTTCGACAACCATCCTCTAGGACAACTACCCCCGGAAAACTATCTTAGGCGGTATTCGTCTGGGGGTTAGTTGTCTGGGGGTAGTTGTCCGGGGTAGGTGTTCGGATACGCTCAACGTAGTTGAAAGGGTAAACATTTACTGTAAAAAAAGACACACTTCTTATATTAAAACGACTTAAATAGAGAAAGGACATTGAATAGCTTCGAAAACGAGCACGATTATATTCTACAAAGGGGCTCCGTTCGTACTGTAAGGGCGTTGTGCCTTCTGCCCCTCGGCTATCTTCGTGGCTGTAGAAGAATAGTACAGTTAACTACACAAAGCAGATCCAATTCTTTGAAACTAGATATGGCTCTATTTATATGACCGCAAAAGTAGGCGACAATAGAGAAAAACACACTTATTAAATGGGAATTATATGCATGTAGAAAGGAAAAGGGTGACTTATAAAAAGTAGCAAGATAGCTTTTTCACATTGATGAAAGGAACACTTAAGGAACACATAATAGATTAGAAAATGGGGCACTTATCAGAAGGGAAAGTCCACTCAGAAAGGAAAAGGGACACGTGTCAAAGTAAAAGGGGCATTTATCAGAAATGTGAAAAGGGACACTTCTCGCACCTGAAAGGGGACACTGTCTTATTAGTAGGGGCTAGGGACATTTATTACAAAGATAAAGGGGCACTATTCATACCTGAAACGGCACTCATACGATATATACAGGGGCACTTATTAAACTGGGAAAGATGCACTAATACAAAAGTAAAGGGGCATTTATTGCAAAGGAAAGAGGCACTTGTCAAAGTAAAAGTGGCACCTATCATATTTGAATAGGGGCATGTATGAGAGGGGGAAGGGACCATTGTCAAATTAAAATTGGCACCTATCATTTTAAAATAGGAGCATTAATGGGAGGGGGAGGGACCCTTGTCAAATTAAAAAGGGGCACCTATCATATTTGAATAGGGGCATTTATGAGAGGGGGAAGGGACCATTGTCAAAGTAAAAGTGGCACCTATCATATCAGGATAGGGGCATTTATAAGAGGGGGAAGGGACCATTGTCAAATTAAAAAGGGGCACCTATCATATTTGAGTAGGGGCCTTTATGAGAGGGGGAAGGGACCATTGTCAAATTAAAAGTAGCACCTATCATTTTAAAATAGCACCATTTATGGGAGGGGGAGGGACCCTTGTCAAATTGAAAGTAGCGCCTATCATATTAAAATACGGGCATTTATGATAGGGGGAAGGGACCATTGTCAAATTAAAAGTGGCACCTATCATTTTAAAATAGGGGCACTTATGAGAGGGGGAAGGGACCATTGTCAAATTAAAAAGGGGCACCTATCATATTTGAATAGGGGCATTTATGAGAGGGGGAAGGGACCATTGTCAAATTAAAAGTGGCACCTATCATTTTAAAATAGGAGCATTTATGGAGGGGGAGGGACCCTTGTCAAATTGAAAGTAGCGCCTATCATCTTAAAATAGGGGCATTTATGAGAGGGGGAAGGGACCATTGTCTATTTGAAGGGGGCACCTATCATTTTAAAATAGGAGCATTTATGGGATGGGGGAGTGACCTTTGTCAAATTGAAAGTGGCACCTATCATTTTAAAATAGGGGCATTTATGAGAGGGAGAAGGGACCCTTGTCAAAGTAAAAGTGGCACCTATCATATTAAAATAGGGCTCTTACCAGAGGTGAAAATGGGCACTTATGAGAAGGGAAAGGGGCACTTTTCAAAGTAATTAAGATAAACATGGAAATAGTATGTGTAAGACAAAATTATGATCATGCAAATAAGATGTTCATGTTATTCCTCCAGCACCAACTGACCAATTAAAACTTGGGAAAGATGCGAAATAGGATAAATTCGAAGACAATAATTAATGGCAGTTTGCCTATTATCAAGACATTTAATGACAAAAAAATCAAGACGATAAACCCAAGGGATAATAATTATTATTTGAAACGCCTTTAAATGGAGATCGATATTTACACTGTTGACGCTGATAGTGTAAATTATTTCATCATTATCATGTATTGTATTGATAAAAACATTCTATCTTGTAAATATCACGTTTTCATGCTCTCTATGGTAAATCATACACTTCAAAAGACCAGTCAATTACAAACCTGGGAAAACGTTGAAAACAAGAGGCCTTAACTAAGTTAACTTGATCATCCTTGTTTTCAGTTTTTTTAATTTATTGTAAGATCTGGGTTCTGTAAAATTACTATCTTTGATGAGGTAGAAAATCAAGTAAATAAGTGATGTAGCCTCAAATGTGGTGGGGAAGCTAGGGGGAGAACTCCACTACCAAACAAAAAAGAGGCGTGGGCATTTCTCCGATTATATATTGAGAGAGAGAGAGAGAGAGAGAGAGAAAAAGAGAAAGAGAAAGAGAGAGAAAGAGTGAGAAAGAGAGAGAAAGAGAGAGAAAGAGAGAGAGAGAGGGGAGGAGGGAGTAGGGGGGTGGTCCGGTGTTCAAAATCAGTTTCCTTTCAAATAATTCAACCTAGTACTGGTAAAAAATATCTACCGTGTGGTGATACAAACAGGTACCACAATCTCGTTTATTGTCCTACAAATATTCCAAAAGTATTGAAGAGACGCTGAAGAAAAAGGAATAATAATAATACATCGTCGGTATCGTGAGAATATACTTTTTTTCGCTCTCTGCTAAATCCCCCGAACAATGGAAACAACAGAGCGGAATCTACTGTGACACGAAATATTTTGAGTCCAAGCTAAAAGAGTGAATTGCCACGTCATGGTTGTATTAAAGAGCAGCAATGGCCAACGATTGCCAGTTTATAATGACAGGTTAAATATATTTGTCAGTGGATGTGATATAGGGGGATTATTTAATTAATTTTACTGGAATATCATCATGACATCAAGCCTTGTCGGTAGCGATTAGCAAAACTTGCCTTTCTAACTTCGGCTGCAGTTATTGGTTTCCTAAATAGAGACTGCTGTATATTCTGCACCAAAAATATCACCTTATGCTATTTCTTCAGAAGGTATAGTGTATACTTCATCGTCCCTTTTTCCATTTTTTTTTAGAGGAACTTGGTATCAAAGCAATGTCTGTCATGTTTGGTGGCCGCTCTTATGACTCAGTTGCATCATTACGATACAACTTGTTCGTCAAGAAAATTGACAATGCAACTCCCTCCTACGCCAGCCTCTACCAAATGCACTCCCTCAGAACAGGGGGGGGGGGGGGGGGAATTAGATTTGGTTTGGCCAGGGGTATGCCGCTCGAGTCTCGAAACCCCTACCTATTTTTAGGGGTCATTTTTCTCGAAGTAAAGCTCACCTTTCACAATTTTCGTAATGTAAACACCCGAACAAATTGGAAATTTTGAAAACACAGACCCATGTTTAGGGATTCTTGGTGAAAAATTGACTCATTAGAGCGGCACATGCCTGTATGTATGTGAATACCCCCCCCCCCCCCCCTCCCGGGCTACCAAGTCATGGCATGGATGAAGAGTGGAAAGACATGGACGTCACAAACTGGGGCTGGAAATTAGAGGACAATCGTTCTGGTTCCACTAATGTCAAATACGGAGGATGCACCTAGTAATCTTTTAAGTTGATTCCTTGCGACTTCTGTACTGCTTGTAGCACACCTCTCTATACCTGCAGATGTTATGGACTACCATGTAACAGTGTGTGTGTGGATCTTGCCAACTTGATGTATGCCACAATCCATATAACGAGTCACTTGATAGTAAAGCAGAAGATGATTTTTCCTTACTAAAGTACATTCCTCATCAAAATGAAGGAACACAAAGATCTGCATGTGTATTCGCTATAAAATGACATGAACAACACGAGGTTTTACACATTTTAATTGTATGGTAGGTATTATGAATGTGTGTCTAGATATTATTATTAAGTTGTTAGTTTGTCTTTGCCGTTACCCCCCCCCCCCCCCCCCCCTCGGCCACTCCCTCGGTGTTGACAATGACCTGTCAATAGTTGGATTGACCCTTTTTCTGGGGGGGGGGGGGGGTCGGTGACACCATAAGGGTGAGAGAGAAACATTATAAGTTCATTTCCTGTTTTAATATAAAGTGCGCCCTCTATTGAGAAATCTTAGTGGTATTGTGGCCCTTTGGACGCCATTTTGGATTTCGTGGTTTCCTGAATCACTGGTTAACGTTCTAACTTATCCTAATGGATTATATGACCCCGAAAACCATAGCATAGACTTCCCAATTATGTCTCTCGGATGGATAATAAGTGACCTATGGCCATTTTTGGACGCCATGTTGGATTTTAGGGGTTCCTAGACCATCACAAACCATTCTTACTTGTCTCAATGGATTGTCTGATCCCCGAAACCATGGGATAGACACCAACATTATGTCTCTAGAATGAATAATAAGTTATTCATGGCCATTTCTAGGTATCGGCGGCCATCTTAGACGCCATCTTGAAAACAACAGCTTTCTGAACCTTCGATGTTGGTATACTTATATTATGTTATTCCTGAGGTCGAATATTACTAGAAACCGTTGAAAAACCTTTAGTTGCAAATTTTTTTTAGGGGTTGGAGTGCTCTTTCGGCAAAACCGGGGGGGGGGGGCTTTGGACAAATGGTCGCGTTCAAGTCACCGCGACGCGACGGGACGCTACCCAGCCTTTCGGCATAAGCTGTTGATACATATTTGAAGGGAAAAATTGATATTTTTCATTCTATCAAATTTTGAGCACAAAAATAAACCTTTTTTGTCAAGAAAATGTGCGAAACATTCAGCCACATCATATTCTTGAGAATTTTCCAAGAGATTTAGCATGGATGCCATGCATTTAACCCGAATCCCTTCCAAATTAGAAATAAGTACGTCTTGGCAGGTTTGTTATTATAGAGATATGTATTCGTGATGGGTTCAATTATTGTAACACTGTTTGTAGGTTGTATTTATATATTTTTTCCAAATGGCTTTTATATGCTTTATATTGTCGGATTCATATCCACGAGCAGATAGACGAAATGTTTACCCCCCCCCCCCCCCCCCAAAAAAAAAAAAAAAACATACTGTACACGACACACACACACACACATGAGAACGAAGGGTGCGGGCGTGTGTGCGTGTCTGTGTGTATACAAGGGGTGCATTCATATTATTTCTGGGCAGCCTACTTTGGCACAACCACTGCCATGACTGCAAGTTTCGTAGATATTCAAGTATTTGTTGGGGGGTGGGGGGTTTGGGGCGGCGGGGGTGTACTCCGGCAACAACGTACACGATAAGCTGGATGAGGGAAAATGAAGAGAGGGATTAACTGAGGGTGTGCGTCAATGGAATGTGTTTGTTTAATAATTTGATGTGAATACAAGAAATAGATCAATAAGCAAAATAGAGAGACAAAAACATATGAGGCGTGCGATAGCGAAAAACAAATTAGTGAGTGGGTGAGAGCGAGGGAGAGAAAGAATGATACCAAGAGGGAAATTAAAATATCAAGTGAGAGAGAGAGAAAGAGGGAGAGAGAGTAAGGCCAGGAGACAGACATAGAGAAAGAGAATGATTTGATGGATGGCTGAAGGAAAAAGAGAGAGAGAGAATGTCATTGTTAACTGTATTCTGAATACCAAAAGCGAAAGAAATAGAAATATGTCATGTCTCGAATAGCTATTTACTACCTCGCTACCCTACACAAGGAATCAAGTATGCGTGAACCATTTAAAGAGCTATTCTTTTCAGGGGACATTGCTGCTTTTGTATTCTTCCACACTAAGGCTATTAAAGTAAAAATTATTCCTAGTTTCTCTTCCCCGCCAGCATTCTTTTGGCGCCCACCTAGTTTTCGGTTATCTTTTTTTGTTGTTATTTGATATGTTCAGCTTCAGATTTTTTTTTAAATTCGGTGATATCTTAGATGTAGGTCTAAAATAAATGTGTAGTGAACGGGAAACTTAATTTAGGTCTCAAACATGCATGGAAGTTTATCACGGTATCACGAGTGATCAGTCCAATCTGTGTCAATTGGTGTAGTGTCAAGTAGATCAGTCCCATCCGTGTCAAATGATGTAGTGTCAAATAGATCAGTCCCATCCGTGTCAAATGGTGTAGTGTCAAGTAGATATGTCCCATCTGGGTCAAATGGTGTAGTGTCAAGTAGACCAGTCCGATCCGTGTCAAATGGTGTAGTGTCAAGTAGATCAGTCCCAACTGGGCCAAATGGTGTAGTGTCAAGTAGATCAGTCCCATCCGTTTAAAATGGTGTAGTGTCAAGTAGATCAGTCCCATCCGTGTCAAATGGTGTAGTGTCAAGTAGATCAGTCCCATCTGTGTCAAATGGTGTAGTGTCAAGTAGATCAGTCCCATCTGGGTCAAATGGTGTAGTGTCAAGTAGACCAGTCCCATCCGTATCAAATGGTGTAGTGTCAAGTAGATCAGTCCCATCCGTGTCAAATGGTGTAGTGTCAAGTAGATCAGTCCCAACTGGGCCAAATGGTATAGTGTCAAGTAGATCAGTCCCATCTGGGTCAAATGGTGTAGTGTCAAGTAGACCAGTCCCATCCGTGTCAAATGGTGTAGTGTCAAGTAGATCAGTCCCATCTGGGTCAAATGGTGTAGTGTCAAGTAGACCAGTCCCATCCGTATCAAATGGTGTAGTGTCAAGTAGACCAGTCCCATCCGTATCAAATGGTGTAGTGTCAAGTAGACCAGTCCCATCCGTATCAAATGGTGTAGTGTCAAGTAGACCAGTCCCATCCGTATCAAATGGTGTAGTGTCAAGTAGATCAGTCCCATCCGTGTCAAATGGTGTAGTGTCAAGTAGATCAGTCCCAACTGGGCCAAATGGTATAGTGTCAAGTAGATCAGTCCCATCCGTTTAAAATGGTGTAGTGTCAAGTAGACCAGTCCCATATGGGTCAAATGGTGTAGTGCCAAGTAGACCAGTCCAATCCGTGTCAAATGGTGTAGTGTCAAGTAGACCAGTCCCATCCACACACTAGCGGTTTCTATACTGAACCATGTCCATGATTATTATCATATATTTATTATTATTTGGCCTGGGTGGGGGGGGGGGGGGTATTTTGTGTCCAGAGTGTCATTATGGTAATGAGGATTAATGCCTTACCAAAGGGCACTAGCGCTTTTGTCTGCAAGCACAGACCCTAATTTGACACTTAATCAACAAATCATTGTGCCTTGAGAGAAGCGTAGCCCAGCTACCTACTGGTTTTGTCAGGAGCAGCTACAGTGCATGGCCTATGGTAGTCTTATAGTGCAGTCTCACTTTTACGACTGATCAGGGTTTGTGCTTAGCAGCTACAGTGCATGGCCTATGGTAGTCTTATAGTGCAGGCTCAATTTTGTATCACAGCGCATTTTATTCATGCAAACTCTCCTGGGATGCGATACTACTTCCCGCATGTATGGCATCGGCATTGGTATGACAAGGGAGCTCCCCTCAACATGCCAATGTGTTTGACAGACCGGTAGCGTCCACCGATGATGTTGTAGAAGCAGGAGAGAAAGCCCTGGCATGCCTGTACAATAGGAAGCCCGCATAGTCACTCAACGTGGTGTGACATAAGTGGTTCTGCCAGAAGGTTGCCTCCAGCACTTCTCATGTGCAACCCCAAAGTCTACCGATTACCTCAGCAGCCGCAAAGCACCACAGCCTTCGTGTCGACTACCAGGTCCAGCAGTGGAAAGGCATTGCAGCTGATGAGCTACGACCAGACGACTGGGGCTGGCGGGGAAGCATGGGATGACTCGTGCCCGTGCAGACGGACTTGAAACCAGCTTCGGAAGAGCTCCTCAAGATGATCCGCTGCAACTGCCAGACAGACTGCAGTAGTCTGAAGTGCACATGTAAAAAGCACGACATAGAGTGTTCAGCTGCATGTGGCAACTGTCGAGCGTTAGCATGTACGTCGTCCATCAGGCATACGGTATGCCATAGTATTTTTGACTGAACTAAAATGTATTTTTAGCGCTAAAACTCAGCCCTTAGTCATCAAGAAACGGAAATATCGGGAAATATCAGGTTTATGGCAGCTATTTTGGAAAATGGCTGCCATTTAGGCTTTTTGTCAGGTTTAGCTCATTGAAATGGGTTTTATTTGATTCCTGGCCCCCGAAAATGTATACTTAGCAGTACAAATCAAACCCCTAAGTCATTTAGAAGCGAAGATATTGGGAAATATCAGATTAATGGCAATGTACGCCATTGAACTTTTTCCCCCCATGATTCCTTAAAGGTAAAGACCAGTTTATGAAACGCCCCCCTCTCAAAAAATGTAATGGAAGCTCTAATGACCGATCATGTGAAAGAATATGTTTGACTAATACGTGATCATACACATTTTGCCGAGAAACCGCCTACTAAATGATATATTTGGTACATTGAAACTTTACCAAGACTGGGCCAAATTTCTTATCATTTTGATTATTCCAGAACCTTGCAGTACACACCAATACTTATATGCTAGATGATCAACCTTTTCTGATCGATTCCACAACGTTTCTTTCACAATGCAATCGTATGCCCATAACTGGTCTTAATCTTTAAGAGTTTTGATATGTTATAGAGGAATATATGTTTGTGTATATAACAGTTGACAGACTTTCTGTTGCAATTTGTGAGAGGTCATATCAAATAATGCCTGGTCTATGGATTGCAGGGCGCCCTCACGGAAAAAACAACGTTAATAATATTGACCCAATCGCGTGTAAACCGAACTTTATGTCATCATCATTATGCAACTAGTGATACAAACATCCATATTAGATATATCTGATTTTCAACTTGACTGGCCAGGGGTAAATCATGCACTTCAAACATCCGGCCAATTACAAACCTTGGAAAAGGTAGCAGTAAGAGGTATTTACATGTACTTCATCATTCTTGTTTTCATTTGTTGTATTGTAAGACCTATTTTCTGGAATAAACTAGATAAAGTTTGTAGTAAGTCAGTGGCTTAGCTCCAAAGGGAGAGATGGTAAAGGGTACGTTTATTTCTCCAATTTTATTGAGAGAGAGAGAGAGAGAGGGGGGGGGGGTGGACCGGTTGGCCCGGGGTTCAAATTCTATTTTCTTTCAAATTATTCAACCTGGTTCTGGTTAATTTATTCGTCATGTGATTGTCATGTGACGGTACCTACACATAGTTCCACAATGTCGGTTATTGTTATCAAAATATTTTCAAATAGCATTGAAATGACGATGAACAAATAAGAATAATAATACATCGTGTGTAATCGTGAAAATATGTTTCCATCTCTCTCTGCTAAATCACCCGAACAGTAAAATCAACAGAGTACAATCAACTGTGACCCGAATCACTGTGAGTCCTAGCTAGAAGAGTAAATTGCCACATCATGGTTGTATTAAAGAGTAGCGATTGTGACCGACTGTTGCTAACATTCAGCAACCTTGTCTTGTTTCTAATGACAAGTTAGATATATTTGCAAGTGAATGTGAAATCGCACTGTCTTTAATGAATTACACCAGAAGGTTATCGTGACTACAATCGTTTTTTAAATCAAGTAGCAAACCTTAGGTTCTAATTTTAACCGCAGTTATTGGTTATCAAAATAGAGTTTCCTCTATATTCTGCCCCAAGTAATCAGCATTTTTATGCATTCGCTTCATTAGATATATATAATAATAATATTTAATTTGTACATAGCGCTTAATAACAATGTCTCCAAGCGCTTTACAAATATACTATTACCCCGGTCATTGGATTCAGTGCTCGCCTGCACACAACGTTTACAAAATCTTCACTCCCTGGGGATCATTCCAGCCAGGCGTTACATGACGCTCAAAAACTGTGTTTGACCAACAATGACGGTCGCATCCTACCGGGTACCCATTTAACACCTGGGTGGAGAGTAGCAAGTGCATGTTAATACCTTGCCAAAGGATATGAGTGCCGTGTCGGGATTCGAACCCTCGACCTTCGCATCTCCAACTCAAGCGCCTTAAACCACTCGACCACTTCTTTATCATTGTGTCCAGGGTTTTGTATTATTATTTTGTTTATTGTAAGACTTACTGTCTGGAATAAGCTAGATAATGTTGTAACTTAGTGGCGTAGCTTCAGGGGGAGAAGTAAGAGGGCACGTCTATTTCTCCGATCGTACTGTGAGAGGGAAAGAGAGGGAGAAAGAGAGAAAGAGAGGGAGAAAGAGAGAGAGAGAGAGAGGGGGTGAGAGGGCTGGGGGTGTTTGACCCGGGGTTCAAATTTAGTTTTATTTCATATTATTAAGCAAGGTACTGGTTAATTTATCTGCCAGATGACGGTTCCATATAAATAGTACCGCCATGTTTATTGTCATCAAAGTATTCAAATAGCATTGAAGAGACGATGAACAAATAAACGAAATAACACATCGTCATTCACTTCTGTCCCTCTCTGCTACATCCTCTGAACAGTGGAGTCAACCAAGCGGAATCAGCTGTAAAACGAATTGTGAGTCCTACTTCAAACAGGAAATTGCCACGTCATGGTTGATTGTTCTATCAAATGGCTAACAATTGCTGCTTAAATTCAGCAATACATGTTGCTAAGCTTGCTTTCCCCTTAAACGTACCATTACACATAAAGCTATATTTAAAAACTAACCGACAATAACTGATATTCTTAACCACTGCGATGACGTCATCTTCCATAGATCTTATCTGCTGCATCCAAAACGTGAGCGAGTTTGTCGAATTAGCAGGTATCAACATAAGAAAGAGATCAATTGAGAAAGAGAGATAGTGATATAGTGAGATAGAAATTGCATGAGCGAGTAGGAGAGCAAAAAAAAAATGAATAAGTGAGTGGGTGAGAGCGAGAGAGTGATTAAGTGATACTAGTGATTAAGCGAATGTGAGTTAGAGAGAAGGGGAGAAAGAGAGTTACTATGAGGGAAATTAAAAGTATTAAGTGAAAGAGAGGGGAGAGAGAGGGAGAGAGAGAGGGAGAGAGAGAGAGAGAGAGAGAGAGAAAAGGGCCGGGAGACAGACAGAGAGACAAAGAATGAATGATTGGATGGTTGAAGGAGGGATTAAAGAGATAGTTAAACTGTCATTGGGTTCTAGTTATTATGTATGCCAAAAGCGAAAGAAATCGAAATATGTCATGTCTCGAATAGTTATGGAAACGAGTGTCAATAACAAGATATTATCACTACCTCACTACACTGCACAAGGTAATCAATTATGCGTGACAAATTTGAAGAGCTATTTTTTTCAGGGGACATTGCAGCTTTCGTATTCTTATAACTCCTTGTTTCTCGCCCCCGCAAGCATTTTTGTGGCGCCCACCTCCTTTTTGGGGTATTGTTATTTGGTAACAAATTAATTCTGTGATATTTTAGGATTAGATGTAAAATTAATTTAAGAAAAAAAAGTATAATATCGATAATTTTGAAAAATATTTCAAAGTTCATTTAATGCATTAAACTACAATTTTGTGAATGTATTTAAGTTTTCAAGTTTCAAGTTTATTTGATTTCTCTTTATCGAAAATAATTCCACAATCATAATGAACATGGTAATAATTCTAACTAAACATACAATATTAGAACATAATGTACATGGTAATATTTATGATATAACATACAGTAATGGAATAATCTTAATTATGATTTTCATTTGCATTTCATTTTTATTTTCTCATTTCCAACAAAGTACAAAACATAATAACGAATACAATGTCAAATGTATACAAAACATAGTTACATTTGTAATAAACAAATCTTAACAATAATTTATACATTTTAGGAAGACAAAAAATGAATTTTAAAATTTAACTGCATTTATATTTTGAGGAAATGAAGAGGTCCACTGAAAAGCAGAGCTTGTAAATTGTGGACCCCTGAGATAATAATGAGTGTGAACAAATTAACTGGTGTGTATACAAATTAAGATATCTGAAAACGGGGAACTTAATTTAAATCCAAAAACATGCATGAAGTGTATCACGATGTCACGAGTTGTCAGTCCCATCGGTGTCAAATGATGAAGTGTGAAATAAATCTCCTGAAAATGCCTGCGGTTCACAAGCTGTATCCCGATTTATTTTAGTTATTGATTTGTATATATAAATATAAACATTCACCTTTTGGGGGATTTGAGTCTCGTTAAACCAGAAAATGATACAAACTAGGTATGGTAACTTAATTTGCCTGAATTTCCTCCATACTTAGTCTTAAATAGTAGTATTATACGGCCACTTTCTTGTGCAGCGCGTTGCCGACGACTCGCCAGCTGCTTTAGCTTTAGGGTGTGAGCAAGAGGAACCCTACAATAAACTACACCCCCCCCCCCCCTGTCTCTTCCCCGCTTAGCTGGTGGGTGCAGGGTTGCTTTGATACGGTTTGAAACCAATATATACTCATTTGACCGGAAGATCAATATCACATGAAAAGATTTACCATGAGTCGAATATGCTAATTACGAACACCGTAATCGATATCACGTGACGAACTTCGAATCAATACAATATTGCATCTATTATATAAATACCCAGTAAACTCTACTGCGCTGTGATGAAAAATTAAAAAAAGGATGGGGAAAAAAAATCTCCCAACAGTGCCATTTTACGGACCTACAATCATAAATTGCTCAAAAGCTTCTGAACAAATCGGGTCATCAACAAAGTTGTTAAAACGGCTTTATATGAGGTTTTTATTATACCATATTTTAGGTGGTTCCAAAGCTTTGGGGCAGCACAACTGAATGCGCATTATCCAATAGTTAATTTGTTTCGAGGTATAGCTATAGTAGTGCACGTCGTCGTAAGTTATTTGAATATGGATGTGATTATATAGATAATATTTCAGACAACTAACTTGGGTTTTTAAAACGAGCAAAACCTTTCTAAATACAATATCATGCTTTACGGGCTACCAATGTAACCGGGGTGGCCTAGTGACTTACAAAGTTGGGAGGGGGGCACCAAGACAAAAAGGCAATTTCTGGAGAAAAAAGGGCACCTCCAAAGGGAAATCTCTATTAATGCGAAAATGTACAATTTTTAGACATTGGTGTATACCCCTACATTGTGATTACATAATTACGGATGATTTCAATATGTGTTTCATTTTATACACCATACAAGATATTGCTTAAGCATCACACTTTGCAGTCGGGTGTAATGGTCTGAAAATTATTTGCGAGGGAAAAATTCCATCTTATAAAGAAGAAAAACCCAATCTTGATTTGGTTATAAGCACATTCTCATAAAGGAAGACTGAAAAGACCTTTGATAAGTAACATAAGTATATCATCTATAAATGCGAGCGAGCGTGGGGGGGGGGGGGTTGCTCTTAGTCGCTTGAGGTCAGAGGCGCATTTACTGATGAGAGGAAAAGGGGACACTTATCAGAAAAGAAAAGGAGCACGTGTCAAAGTAAACAAATATATATACATCAGAGGTGAAAATGGGGCACTTCTTCCACCTTCAAAACGAGGCGCTAACCAGGGATTAAACAAAGGAACTTATGAGAACAGGAAATGGCATTTGTAGATGGAAAATGCTGATAGGGGCATTTAAAAGAGGTGAAAAGGGGCACTTATGAAAAGGGGATAGGTCCCTCATTAGAAAGGAAAAGGGGCATGTTTCATTGTTAAAAGGGAAATTATCAGAGGTGAAAAGGGGCTAATATCACACATGAAAAGGGGCTATTAGCAGATATGAAAAGGGGCACTTATGTAAATGAAAAAAGGGCATTCATAATAAAGGAAAATGTGCATTAGTCGAAAGAAAAATTGGCACCGCTCAGATTTCAAAGAGGCATTTATCGGGGGTGAACGGGGCACTTATCTGAAGTGAAAAGGAATGACTTCTCGTACCTGAACAGGGTCGTTTACGAAAGATTAGAAGGGGAGGGGACTCTTTTTATTAAATGGCGGCACTTACCATTAGGAAAAGGGGCAATTTTCGGGTACTTAACAAAATGTGGGGCACCGTCGCCTCTGAATGTAACTTAGTGAAAACGGGTGAAATATGGGAACATTTCCAAGAAATGCAAAGGACTAAGTCTTGCAAAGGCATTCTGAACACGATGCATCTTCATTATGTGTGAATCTGACAAACCAAGCGTAATAATTAACAGCTTATGTTTTCATATTTTCGGGGCGTACTACATTTGATATATGGTTATGAATTCATCATAACATATGTTTTGGGTGAGATAACTGACAATTTCTTTAAAAATTCAAGATGAGATGCGAATTTGTGGTAGTTTTCCTCTTTCAAGTCCATTGCTTTTTTGTGAGGGTATAGAAACTATATGGCAAGTGCTAATGTGATGAGTTACTGCATATGTATAAGCCTACCGTTAGGCGCTGAATGGTATAGAGTGCGGATTTAGTCAAGATAATTTGTTACTTTTTTGCTGATACATATTTTCAAACAGCATGAATTGTAACAATAACACCACCAAACGTATCAAACTTGACCACTTTACATGAATATCGACATAAAGAATAAATTTTCCTTCACTTTGTTCTGTGTTATGCTTTGGTTTTCTGACATTCATTAAAACACAACCGCCTCCCCAAAACCACATGTACAAACCAACACTCACAGCACACACACGCATTGACTAACAATAACAAAGCCCTCTAAATTGAGGTGAAAAAGGACACTTCTTTACCCCAAAAATATTAAAAACAGTATGAAATACTCACTTTATTTGTTTAATCAATCAGTAGGCCTTTAAGTGCAGGTCAATGACGTCATTCACTGCCTACTTTAGATACAAGATGAGTTGTTTCGATGTAAAGTTAGTTGAGTCATACATGAACTATACCCAATTGGTTAAGAATTCTAAGTTTGCTGTCCGTGGTAATATTCCTGGTATTAAAACCCTGTGCGAAGCGTACGACGTTTTATAAACGACTCAAACTGGTGTAACTTGTGAGAACGGTGGAAACTTAAACAAGAGTATTTCGAATCACAATTCCAGCCAAACGTTGAAGTGTCCGATTTCGCTTGCATTGAAATCTCCTCATTCGCCAAATGCGATGATACCTGCTTTAGTTGAGTAAGAATGTAAATTATCAAAAGTCGACTCCCTGTTTCGAAGAGACCGACATGAAGCAGCCTACGAGGAAGTAATAACATACAGCATCAACAAGTCTAGTTGAATGCGATCGGGTTGAGGAAAATGAATATCAATTTTGACAATACCTCGCTCGAATGAATAAACATTATAAAGATAATTATTCGTATCGGGTTTCGACGTTGCACGGCAGGGGTGGCGGAGAGTCTTTCACATTCGAGGTGCACCATCCCCAAAAAGCACTTTCTTCAAAAAGAAGAGGGAACCTATATACAAATGGTAATCACAACATATCTCAACGTAGGTTCTAGCACACCTACCCCATGGACAACCACCCTCCGGATAACCACCCCTAGGATAACCACAATCTAGGACTACTACCCTTAGGACAGCTACCCCCTACGACAACCATCCTCTAGGACAACTACCCCCGGACAACTATCGTAGGAGGTATTTGTCTGGGGGTTAATTTTCTGGGGGTATTTGTCCGGGGGTAGGTGTTCGGATACGCTCAACGTAGTTTAAAGTTTAAACATTTAGTGTTAACAACAAACACTTCTTATATTAATACGACTTAAATAGAGAAAGGACATTTATAGTCAGGTCAATATACGGTTAAAAAAACACCCCAACCCCAAAACATTTGCATCAAAAGTTTTTTCAACGGTTTCTAGTAGTATTCGACCTCAGGAATAACATACTAAAAGTATACCAACATCGAAGGTTCAGAAAGCTGTTATTTTTAAGATGGCGTCCAAGATGGCCGCCGATACCTAAACATGTCAATAAATCACTTATTATCCATCCTAGAGACATAATGTTGGTGTCTATCCCATGATATCGGGGGTCGGAGAATCCAATGAGACAAGTAATAATGGTTTCTGATGGTCTAGGAAACCCCAAAATCCAAGATGGCGTCCGAAATGGCCACCGTAACATAACAATGGTCATAAGTCACTTATTATCAATCCGAGAAACATAATTGGGGTGTCTATGCTATGGTTTTCAGGATCGTATAATCCTAGGGATAAGTTAGAACGTTAAGCAGTGGTTCAGGAAACCACGAAATCCAATATGTTGTCCAAAGGGCAGCAAAACCACTCAGTTTGTCAATAGAGGGCGCACTTTATGAACAGGAAATTAACTTATAATGTTTCTCTCTCACCCTTATGGTGTCAATGACCCCCCCTCCCCCAGAAAAAAGGGTAAATTCAACTATTGACAGGTCATTGTCAACACTGGGGGAGGGGGAGTGACAGAGGCAAAGTAACAACTTAATAATAATATCTAGACACACAATCATAATACCTACCATACGATTAAAAATGTTTAAAACCTCGTGTTGTTCATGTCATCTTATCTCTCTCTCTCTCTCTAAGTGCCATATCGATTGACCTTGGCGATCATGCTATTCCACAACCCTCGGTTCCTAGCCTTTTGTATTAGTACCACTCCCAGTTCTTTCACTCCACTCTCTTCCTACAATTTATGCAGACTGTCCATCCAAAGTATCCTGCTTCTTCCCCTACTCCTTCCCACAATTTTCCCTGTCAAAGCAAGATTCTTTAGGCCTACTTTACGTGTAATTTGACCCATGAACTTCAACTGCCTAATCAACATCTCACGTATCATTTTCCTTTGCACTCCAGCTCGTGTAAGAACTTCCTAATTACTAACTCTGTCAGTCCAGGGGATTTTCATCATTCTTCTTAAGAACCACATTTCGCAACTTTCCAAACGCTTTTTAGTATCAGAGGCTAAAGTCCACGTTTCACTATCATACATGAGTACTGGGTAGATGTAACAATTCAATACCCTTATTCTGGTCCTCATACTCATTGTTCGGTTTGTCAGAATTTTGCCTAGTTTTGAAAATGAAGATTTAACGAGAGCTACCCTTCTCTTGATCTCTGTCTCACATCTGGCATCCTCGGTGATCATGCTGCCGAGGTAGTTAAATGAGGAGACTTGTTTAATAGGCTGTTCTTTCAGTTTCAAGTTACATTTTGGACTGCTCTTCTTGGAGACCACCAGGCACTTTGTCTTAGTATAGTTGATCTCTAGTCCCATTCTCTCACTTTCTTTTACAACTACATTCAGGAGTCTCTGGAGATCTTTCTCTGATTCAGAAAATAAAACAGTGTCATCACCATATCTAATATTTGTGATTGAATGGCCACCCACTTGTATCCCATTTTCATCTTCCAATTCTCTTAGAATGATTTCACTATACATATTTAACAGGTCCGGCGACATAACACAACCCTGTCTGATTCCCCGTCTGATGTTAATATATTCACTACACTCTCCTTCTACCCTGATGCATTCAAACTGATTCCAATATAGACTTTGTAGCAGTCTTAGATCTTTCCTATATATATATCAAGCTTTTTCATCTCTTCAAAAAGTTCTGAATGTTTTACTTTATCAAAAGCCTTTGAATAATCAATAAAACACATGTACACATCATTTTGCATTTCGACTGCTCTCTCCGTTATATTTCTAACCACAAATATTGCATTTCTTGTGTCCGCATCCTTTACAAAACCAAATTGTTCCCTTCCGACCATGGGAGATATTCTACTTCTTGCTCTCAAAAGCAAAATCCTCAAAATAATCTTAGTAATATGGCAAATAAAGGCTGATTGTCCTATATTGCTCACAATCCACGGCTCCCGGTTTCTTTGGGAGAGTAATAAAAATGGATCTTCCCAATTCATCTGGAAATGTTCCGTCATTATATATTTTGTTAATAATTTCTGTTAATCTATCAACACCATATTCCTCTAATGCTTCAAACATTTCAGTGACCACACCATCTGGTCCAGCTGCTTTGTTCTTCTTCATCTTTGACATTGCCCAACGGACTGCAGATTTAAGAATTTTCTCTCCTTTGACTTCATCTGCAAAACTTGGCATTGGTTCCCTACTATCTTCAAAAAGTTCGCCAATGTATTGCGTCCACCTACTCATTTTGTCCTTCATTTCAAACAGGATTGACCCACCTTTTCCTTTGATACAGCCAGGGTTTGAACAACCAGGCTTTTTACCTGAAATTTCATTTATTCTTTGGTAAACATTACTAGTCTTATCGAATTGATTTGATTTGCATTATAGCGAATACAAATGCAGATCTTCACATTCCTTCATTTTGATTCGGGATGTACTTTAGTAAGGAAAAATCATCTTCTGCTTCACTATAAAGTGACTCGTTATCCTGCCCCCCCCCCCCCCCCGTCTTAGTGTTATTTAGGGTACGCATATGCGTGTTCCAAGCGACCCCCCCTCCTTTTCAGCAAAAGTCCGGTGTGTAAAGTCAATACGGGTCGACCTTTTTCTTTTGTTACGAAAGGACATTTTGGTAACACGCATGGGGTCCGTCCGTTCTCGGAGTGGGGGGGGGGGGGGGGCTCGTTATACGGATTGTGGCATACATCACGTTGGCAAGGTCCACACACACACTGTTACATTTTAGTCTGTAAACTCTGCAGGTATAGCGAGGTGTGCTACAAGCAGTACAGATGTCGCAAGGAATCAACTTAAAGGTACTATGTCCCATTTGCAGGCCAAACAAATAAAAAAGTTAAATTCCAACTGCATTTGAAAAATAATACTTATTTAGAACTTCTCTTAAAAAATGTGGGGCTTGAAAATGTCTTCAAGTGGGAAAATAATGACTATTAGTTGTCAAATCGACTTTAGGGCTATAGAGCCCAAAAGTAATAGATTTGATTTTCAGACAATTGTACCGAATGGTCATACGTTTTATGCTGCGCAAAGATTCAATCAGTTTAATCTTGACCATCACAAGAAGTGGGTTATTGATGTAGACAAATGCTCATGTACCCTTTACAACTCTTTTCATGTATGTTATTACCAAAGAAGAAAAAAATCCAGTCAGTCTTTCAATAGTGTCTGACAGTGAAGTCTAGCAAGTAAACGGGTTTCTTTGCATAATTTGAATATGAGGACACTGCTACCGTTTAAATTTCACAGATAGGACATACATGACCTATTCATAATTCCTGCAAAGTTCTACAGAATTTGAGGTTGGCTGCAAAAGGGACATAGTACCTTTAAGAAGATTACTAGGTGCAGCCACCGTATTTGACATTAGTGGAACCAAATGATTGTCCTCTAATTTCCAGCCCTAGTTTGTGACGTCCATTTCTTTTCACTCTTCATCCATGCAGTTCACTCTTTCAGCTTGAACTCATAAAAATTCGCGTCACAGTATATTCCGCTCTGTTGATTCCATTGTTCGGGGGATTTAGCCGAGAGCGAAAAAAAGTATATTCTCACGATACCCACGATGTATTTCTATTATTCTTAATTCTTCATCGTCTCATCAATACTTTTGGAATATTTGTAGGACAATAAACGAGATTGTGGTACCTGTTTGTATCGCCACGTGGCAGAAATTTTTACCAGTACCAGGTTGAACAATTTGAAAGGAAACTGAATTTGAACCCCGGACCTTCCCCCTACTCCCTCCACCTCTCTCTCTCTCTCTCTCTCAATATAATCGGAGAAATGCACACGCCCTTTTTTGTTTGGTAGTTGAGTCCTCCCCCTAGCTACCCCACCACATTGGGGGCTACGCCACTGATTTACATGATTTTCTACCTTATCCCAGATAGTAATTTTACAGATCCCACATCTTACAATAAATTAAAAAAAAACTAAAAACAAGGATGATGAAGTTAACTTAGATAAGGCCTCTTGATTTCAATGTTTTCCCAGGTTTGTAATTGACTGGTAAAAACAAGAGGCCTAACTAAGTTACCACAATTTCGTTTATTGTCATACAAATATTCAAAAAGTATAAAGTCTTATCCACGAGCAAATAGACGAAATGTGTACCCCCTCAAACATACTGTACACAACACACACACACAAACACAAACATGAGAACGAAGGGTGCTGGCGTGTGTGCGTGTGTGTGTGTATATATGAGGGTACATTCATATTATTTCTGGGCAGCCTACATTGGCACAACCATTTTCGTAGATCCTTTTTGCTGCATATTCAACTATTTCTTTTAAGAGAGGGATTAACTGAGGGTGTGCGTCAATGTAATGAGTTTGTTTAATAATTTGATGTGAATAAAAGAAAATAGATCAATAAGCAAATGAGAGAGACAAACACATATGAGGAGTGCAAAAACGAAAAATAAATTAGTGAGTGGGTGTGAGCGAGGGGGAGAAAGAATGTTACCAAGAGGGAAAATAAAATATCAAGTGAGAGAGAGAGAGAGAGAGAGAAAGAGACAGTAAGGCCAGGAGACAGACATAGAGAAAGAGAATGATTGGATGGATGGCTGAAGGAAAAACAGAGAGAGAGAATGTCATTGTTAACTGTATTCTGTATGCCAAAAGCGAAATAAAAAGAAATATGTCATGTCTCAAATAGCTATGAAAACGGGTGTCAATAAAAAGATATTATCACTACCTCACTACCCTACACAAGGAATCAATTATGCGTGAAACATTTAGAGCTGTTATTTTCAGGGGACGTTGCTGCTTTTGTATTATTCCACACTAAGGCCAAGTAAAAATAATTCCTAGTTTCTCTTCCCCGCCAGCATTCTTTTGGCGCCCACCTAGTTTTTGGTTATCTTTTTTTGTTGTTATTTCATATGTTCAGCTTCAGATATGAAACAAATTCGGTGATATCTTTCATGTAGATCTGAAATAAATGGGTATTAAACGGGGAACTTTATTAAGGTCTCAAAACATGCATGACAGCTTCTCACGGTATCATAAGTGATCAGTCCCATCTATGTCAAATGGTGTAGTGTCAAGTAGATCAGTCCCATCTGTGTCAAATGGTGTAGTGTCAAGTAGATCAGTCCTATCCGTGTCAAATGGTGTAGTGTCAAGTAGATCAGTCCCATCTGTGTGAAATGGTGAAGTGTCAAGTAGATCTGTCCCATCTGTGTCAAATGGTGTAGTGTCAAGTAGATCAGTCCCATCCGTGTCAAATGGTGTAGTGTCAAGTAGATCAGTCCCATCCGTGTCAAATGGTGTAGTGTCAAGTAGATCAGTGCCATCCGTGTCAAATGGTGAAGTGTCAAGTAGATCTGTCCTATCTGTGTCAAATGGTGTAGTGTCAAGTAGATCAGTCCCATCTGTGTCAAATGGTGTAGTGTCAAGTAGATCAGTCCCATCTGTGTCAAATGGTGTAGTGTCAAGTAGATCAGTCCCATCTGTGTCAAATGGTGAAGTGTCAAGTAGATATGTCCCATCTGTGTCAAATGGTGTAGTGTCAAGTAGATCAGTCCCATCTGTGTCAAATGGTGTAGTGTCAAGTAGATCAGTCCCATCCGTGTCAAATGGTGTAGTGTCAAGTAGATCAGTCCCATCCGTGTCAAATGGTGTAGTGTGAAGTAGATCAGTCCCATCCGTGTCAAATGGTGAAGTGTCAAGTAGATCTGTCCTATCTGTGTCAAATGGTGTAGTGTCAAGTAGATCAGTCCAATCTGTGTCAAATGGTGTAGTGTCAAGTAGATCAGTCCCATCTGTGTCAAATGGTGTAGTGTCAAGTAGATCAGTCCCATCTGTGTCAAATGGTGAAGTGTCAAGTAGATATGTCCCATCTGTGTCAAATGGTGTAGTGTCAAGTAGATCAGTCCCATCTGTGTCAAATGGTGTAGTGTCAAGTAGATCAGTCCCATCCGTGTCAAATTGTGTAGTGTCAAGTAGATCAGTCCCATCCGTGTCAAATGGTGAAGTGTCAAGTAGATCAGTCCCATCCGTGTCAAATGGTGAAGTGTCAAGTAGATCAGTCCCATCCGTGTCAAATGGTGTAGTGTCAAGTAGATCAGTCCCATCCGTGTTAAATGGTGTAGTGTCAAGTAGATCAGTCCCATCCGTGTCAAATGGTGTAGTGTCAAGTAGATAAGTCCCATCTGTGTCAAATGTGTAGTGTCAAGTAGATCAGTCCCATCTGTGTCAAATGGTGTAGTGTCAAGTAGATCAGTCCCATCCGTGTCAAATGGTGTAGTGTCAAGTAGATCAGTCCCATCCGTGTCAAATGGTGAAGTGTCAAGTAGATCTGTCCTATCTGTGTCAAATGGTGTAGTGTCAAGTAGATCAGTCCCATCTGTGTCAAATGGTGTAGTGTCAAGTAGATCAGTCCCATCTGTGTCAAATGGTGTAGTGTCAAGTAGATCAGTCCCATCCGTATCAAATGGTGAAGTGTCAAGTAGATCAGTCCCATCCGTGTCAAATGGTATAGTGTCAAGTAGATCAGTCCCATCTGTGTCAAATGGTGTAGTGTCAAGTAGATCAGTCCCATCTGTGTCAAATGGTGTAGTGTCAAGTAGATCAGTCCCATCCGTGTCAAATGGTGAAGTGTCAAGTAGATCAGTCCCATCCGTGTCAAATGGTGTAGTGTCAAGTAGATCAGTCCCATCCGTGTCAAATGGTGAAGTGTCAAGTAAATCAGTCCCATCCGTGCAAATGGTGTAGTGTCAAGTAGATCTCCTGAAATCACTAGCGGTTTCCATACTGAACCATGTCCATTATTATTATCATATATTTATTATTATTGGGCCTGGGGGGGGGGGGGTGGTTGTCTAGAGTGTCTAAAACAAACAAATCATACAAACTAGGTGTGTGAATCTAATTAGCCTGAATTTCCTCCATTATCATTCCTAAAAAGTGGTAGAATATCACAAATGTTAGTGCAGCGCGTTGCCGACGACTCGCCAGCTGTTTTAGTTGTGGGGTGTGTGCAAGAGGGCATTACAGACTGAACTTCAGGGAGGCACTGATTCATTAAAACGTAACTTCCTCCAAAACCACATCCATAAACATACACTCACAATAACTAACAATAACCACATTCATTTAAATACGAATGCCTTTCCAAAACCACATGTACAAGCATACACTCACAATAACTAACAATAACCACATTCATTTAAATGCGAATGCCTTTCCAAAACAACATGTACAAGCATACACTCACAATAACTAACAATAACCACATTCATTTAGATACGAATGCCTTTCCAAAAACCACATGTACAAGCATACACTCACAATAACTAACAATAACCACATTCATTTAAATACGAATGCCTTTCCAAAACAACATGTACAAGCATACACTCACAATAACTAACAATAACCACATTCATTTAAATACGAATGCCTTTCCAAAAACCACATGTACAAGCATACACTCACAATAACTAACAATAACCACATTCATTTAAATACGAATGCCTTTCCAAAAACCACATGTACAAGCATACACTCACAATAACTAACAATAACCACATTCATTTAAATACGAATGCCTTTCCAAAACAACATGTACAAGCATACACTCACAATAACTAACAATAACCACATTCATTTAAATACGAATGCCTTTCCAAAAACCACATGTACAAGCATACACTCACAATAACTAACAATAACCACATTCATTTAAATGCGAATGCCTTTCCAAAACCACATGTACAAACATACACTCACAATAACTAACAATAACCACATTCATTTAAATACGAATGCCTTTCCAAAACCACATGTACAAGCATACACTCACAATAACTAACAATAACCACATTCATTTAAATACGAATGCCTTTCCAAAACAACATGTACAAGCATACACTCACAATAACTAACAATAACCACATTCATTTAAATACGAATGCCTTTCCAAAAACCACATGTACAAGCATACACTCACAATAACTAACAATAACCACATTCATTTAAATACGAATGCCTTTCCAAAACAACATGTACAAGCATACACTCACAATAACTAACAATAACCACATTCATTTAAATACGAATGCCTTTCCAAAAACCACATGTACAAGCATACACTCACAATAACTAACAATAACCACATTCATTTAAATACGAATGCCTTTCCAAAAACCACATGTACAAGCATACACTCACAATAACTAACAATAACCACATTCATTTAAATACGAATGCCTTTCCAAAACAACATGTACAAGCATACACTCACAATAACTAACAATAACCACATTCATTTAAATACGAATGCCTTTCCAAAAACCACATGTACAAGCATACACTCACAATAACTAACAATAACCACATTCATTTAAATGCGAATGCCTTTCCAAAACCACATGTACAAACATACACTCACAATAACTAACAATAACCACATTCATTTAAATACGAATGCCTTTCCAAAACCACATGTACAAGCATACACTCACAATAACTAACAATAACCACATTCATTTAAATACGAATGCCTTTCCAAAACAACATGTACAAGCATACACTCACAATAACTAACAATAACCACATTCATTTAAATACGAATGCCTTTCCAAAAACCACATGTACAAGCATACACTCACAATAACTAACAATAACCACATTCATTTAAATACGAATGCCTTTCCAAAACAACATGTACAAGCATACACTCACAATAACTAACAATAACCACATTCATTTAAATACGAATGCCTTTCCAAAAACCACATGTACAAGCATACACTCACAATAACTAACAATAACCACATTCATTTAAATACGAATGCCTTTCCAAAAACCACATGTACAAGCATACACTCACAATAACTAACAATAACCTCATTCATTTAAATACGAATGCCTTTCCAAAAACCACATGTACAAACATACACTCACAATAACTAACAATAACCACATTCATTTAAATGCGAATGCCTTTCCAAAAACCACATGTACAAGCATACACTCACAATAACTAACAATAACCACATTCATTTAAATACGAATGCCTTTCCAAAACAACATGTACAAGCATACATTCACAATAACTAACAATAACCACATTCATTTAAATGCGAATGCCTTTCCAAAACAACATGTACAAGCATACACTCACAATAACTAACAATAACCTCATTCATTTAAATACGAATGCCTTTCCAAAAACCACATGTACAAACATACACTCACAATAACTAACAATAACCACATTCATTCAAATGCGAATGCCTTTCCAAAAACCACATGTACAAGCATACACTCACAATAACTAACAATAACCTCATTCATTTAAATACGAATGCCTTTCCAAAAACCACATGTACAAACATACACTCACAATAACTAACAATAACCACATTCATTTAAATGCGAATGCCTTTCCAAAAACCACATGTACAAGCATACACTCACAATAACTAACAATAACCTCATTCATTTAAATACGAATGCCTTTCCAAAAACCACATGTACAAACATACATTCACAATAACTAACAATAACCACATTCATTTAAATGCGAATGCCTTTCCAAAAACCACATGTACAAGCATACACTCACAATAACTAACAATAACCACATTCATTTAAATACGAATGCCTTTCCAAAAACCACATGTACAAGCATACACTCACAATAACTAACAATAACCACATTCATTTAAATGCGAATGCCTTTCCAAAACAACATGCATAAACATACACTCACAATAACTAACAATAACCACATTCATTTAAATACGAATGCCTTTCCAAAACAACATGTACAAGCATACACTCACAATAACTAACAATAACCACATTCATTTAAATGCGAATGCCTTTCCAAAACAACATGTACAAGCATACACTCACAATAACTAACAATAACAGAGTCTTCTAAATTGTTCAAAATATTCATGTACTACTAATAAGTTTGATTTATTTATCGTTACTACTCATTTATAAAAAATACTCTATTGTGGTGTTATTATTCTGATTCACTAATTTATGTAACCTTTTGAAGACTATGTATGAACCACTCGAATATATATATAGTATTATACAAATCAAATGTTTGTTGTATGCTATATAGATCTACTTAATTTAAACAAATAATTAATAAACTTTAGTTTTCCTCTTTAATATTTTTACCCCAAACATTTTGCTGTAGACGACTATAATCACAAGTTAACATGAAGCCATGCCTAAGTGCGACCACCTTATCAAAATATCAAGTATGGACACATATGCAAACATCCACGCCCCATTTTCAACAAAAGCGGACAAGAAACTAGGTTTCGATTTTACATAGCCTAGATAACAAATAAACCAAATTCTGGTGGTTGTATTTTTTTTCTTTTATCGCTGAGTGCATGCATCCATGGTGCATGCAAGCGCGCATATCCCAATAATTCACCTACCAGAACAAAAGGCGTGTCTGCGGTCGTAGTTATAATAGGTATTAGGGACTTTTAGATTTGCACAACGACAACGTGGATTGCTACGATCGTCGTTGTGTTAAGGCACTGGGCCGTGCCCGGCAGTGCCTTAAAAGGACGTCACATTACCTTAAAAGGATGTCACACGTGGTGGTCCACGTTCTCGTCGTGTAAATCTAAAAGTCCCTATTATTACTAATTATGCTACTGTGGTGGGCCAGTAAATGCGGTGAAGATGACAAGTTCGAATATAAATAATAACACAGGAAGCTCGGAATTACAGTTGAAGTCCAATTTATTAAATATATATATCAATCGTTGCAAACGAAGAGTATTATTTGTATATAAACAATATAAATAAACTGCTTCTCTCAGAGGCTGGGCGGCCATATTGACAATAAACTAGCAGCACATCCTACTGAACATGGTAAAGGAATGAAATAAAACTCTCAAATAATATCTACTCTCAAATAATATGAACTAAACTGACTTCAAAATCCCGCACCTCGCATTTAAATACCGCGGCACCCGATGAGGCTTAGATATTACATGATATTGCAAGCCAACCAGGAGGGCTCTTACTCCGCCAACCAATTACAAAAACGGGATACATGCAATTACCCTTAGGTCAACCGACCAATTAAAAGAGAAATTATACCTTTGATTAATTATAACCAATGACAAAGCATCATATATACGAGTGATTTAAACTGGTCACCGACAAAAATGGGAGGAGTCTATCTCTTCGCGAGAATGTCGCGTCCCCGGCAAAACAGTCTATTGTCTAATGTGTTGTTGGAAATGAACACCTGTACATGTACATGTTGATGCAGGAATTCATTTCCAACGTGCTTATCGAAATGAACACTTTAATCTAATTCAAGAATTCAAAACCAGGGGTTGTTTACAGTTCCTGGCATACTATTGGAAACATAATTAATGTTATTTAGCTTCTAGGTGTATACCAAGTCAAACTAATAATCGTACCATTAATCAACCCAACCCGGCTTTTATATGGCTCTAGCGCCCCCTTTAGCCCAAATGAGCGTACTATTACAAATCTCCCCTACTAAAACGATCTTTCACCTGGAGATCGCACAAAATTGAAATAAAATATTAGATTACCAACTGGGAATCATTTAACCAAGCAATACATATCATTGTTGCTTTAAAGCACAATTTTGTCAATATACCATCAACACAGCATATTTGGGCTGCATTAACAAACACTCCAATAACAAGGAGAGAAAAAAAAAAAAACCTTAAAAGGATGAAAGCTAACATCCACCTTGTAATGTCAAATACCGATTACCTATGCATAATCACAATATACAACAACATCTAACCATTTTAAACCAACCGACCAGCTAAACCCACGAATGCCATGTCCTGCCCGCCCTGTAAGTACAACCCAGCCAACAGAATATAATGTCAGGATGATGTCATGCCCTTCCTTTTCATTGGAGCTGGATATCCCTAGACCTCCAAATCAAAAGCAGGCAAAAACATCATCCCTCGATCGTAACTGCCCCCAAGACCTCCACAGCGTACTCCGTATGATGTCACCCTCCATCCTTACAATACAAAATACGTGCAAACCAAACTATAACTAGTTTAACACCAACATATGTACACATGAAACCTGATAATAATACATTATTTTCAGCGGAAACATTGGAATCGTGAACCAAATCACCTACCAATAAAAATCAAAATATACATGTATCTAACACCAAAAATGTCGATTGAAAAATTTACAAATCAATTTGACCGTCCGGGCATAACCGTGCATCCCTGGAGAGTTCAGATGCACTCCGTCAAGACTGTATCTGGGTGCTTGTAGGCCTCTATGAGGCCACACCCAGACACAGTCCCGACGGAACACCTCACCCTCCACCAACTTGTTGAATAACCCAACCCGTTGGTTGTACTCCTCCAGGGATACACCGCTACCCCGGAACACACTTGTCCGTGGGAGCACCGGGAGGATGACGGTCGCCAAGGGCTTTACCCCCCGGCGACCCAACTCCTCCAAGAACTCCCACAGAGCAAAACACACTTCATGTGGAGAATGCCTGCACAAATCATTGGTCCCCATGTCCAAGATAAGTACATCTGGACATGAGGACCGAATGTAATTGAGGTAATATTCCCGTCTGGAACAAATCCTGTCGAACGATAACCCTCCCTGGCCAAAGCACTCTACCCTCAAATGTCCTGAGTCTATTGGGACTCGTAAAGTGCCATGCACTCTACCCGTGAGACGTCTCACAAAACTATGACCGAATAACAGGTATTTCATGAAAACAGTAAAAACATCGTTAGGAGCGCCCAGCCTCTAAAAAAAATGCTTATTTAAAACCAGTGACCAAATGTATAGTCCAAAAGGAAATTATAACAAACGTTGTTTTCCAATAACAGAAAAAACATTTGAAGCACATTATTAAACCGGTTTGGGTAAACCGTATGGATTGGAATGTTTGCCTTTTGTGGCACGCGCTGAACGGCGAAGAGGAGGAGCGTCCCTAGTCATAGTTACCCCACTTCTGGCTTGTTGTACATTAGGAAACTTTAACCTGACCTCATATTCCTCTTCGGAACTACTTGTATTCTCACTACTAACATGAACATCTGGTTCATCACCAGAGGGTGACATCCTTAATAAAGTACGATGCACCACTCTGGCCGGACCGCCATGCATTGGGCGAATCCTAAATACATCTTCATGTTCATTAATCCAAACTACAACAAAAGGATCTTTCATATAACTATCCTTAACCTTATGACGACCAGGAAAAGCACATTGCTTAAGGTATACTACAGAACCAACACTTGGTTGAGATAAAGGTATATGTATGCCTCTATCATAACACTTCTTATTACGCTTAGCTACAGTCTTAACATTATCTTCTACTATGCTCTTAGCTCGGGAATAAAACTCTGCTTGAGTCTCCACAAAGTGTTAATCCCAATTAATTAAATTCTTACCTAATAAAAAATCCAAAGGAATGCGAGCAGGCCTCCCAAACATTAGTGAATATGGGGTAGCCCGTGTAGAAGTATGAGGGGTGGTGTTATAGACAAAAACCAAACGTGGCAACAATTCTGGCCACTTGTGCCTGTCTTGGACACTCAAGGACTTAATTAACCCGAAAAGTGTACGATTAAATCGCTCTGCTTGAGCATTGCCTTGCGGATGATAGGGAGTAGTATGGGACTTCTTTATAAGTGATCTCTAAACTTGTCCACTACTGCCCACTTTAAAGCTAACAACTCTAATTTAAATGAACTTAAATCTGGGTATTTCTTTTCTGTTTCTTTTAATTGCCTACTAGCATATGCTATGGGATGACGCCTTCCATCCTCCCCTACTTGTGATAAGCAAGCCCCTAAGCCTTTCAGGGAAGCATCAACTTCTAAAACAAAACTCTTTGAAAAATCCGGATAACTCAAAACTGGTGCCTGAATCAATTTTTCTTTGAGCAAATTAAATGAATCGTCCGCTAGAGCATTCCACTCAAACTGAGGTAGTTTTCCCTTCTTCTTTCCTTTTACTAAAGGGGGA
The DNA here is from genome assembly GCA_035222895.1 of Strongylocentrotus droebachiensis. Lineage (NCBI taxonomy): Eukaryota > Metazoa > Echinodermata > Echinoidea > Camarodonta > Strongylocentrotidae > Strongylocentrotus > Strongylocentrotus droebachiensis. Next base: position 33,594 of record JAVYIG010001566.1, on the reverse strand, counting down.
ATTAACTGAAACAATGGTACAGCTATCTTAGCAAAATTATTAACGAAACGTCTATAATATCCAGCTAATCCTAAAAATGAACGTAACTGATCAGCATTTTGAGAGATAGGCCAATTTTGAATTTTGACAATTTTACTCTCATCCACTCGAATGCCACTAGCATTTACTACATGCCCCAAGTAATGAATCCTATCTTGGAATAGAAAACATTTTTTACCTTTCACTTTCAACCCAAATTCATCTAATTTTGCAAACACTTTGTCCAAACGCGAAATCTGTTCATCAAACAGTGGTGAAAACACCAAAATATCATCCAAGTAAATTAAAATCTCAACTAAATTTAGATCTCCCAGGCAACTTTCCATTACCCGCTGGAATGTTCCAGGGGCATTTACTAATCCAAACGGCATTCTCGTATATTCAAACAAACCAAAGGGTGTACGAAAAGCAGTCTTTGATATGGAACCCTTGTCCATTAAAACTTGATGATAACCATGAGCTAGATCAAGAGAACTAAAATATTTGGCTCCCGAAAGGGCTTCTAAGGATTCTTCTATTCTTGGAAGAGGGAAGGCGTCCCGCACAGTCTTAGCATTCAATTTACGATAGTCTACACAAAGACGTAAGGAATTATCTTTCTTACGCACTAAAACAATAGGACTAGCGTATGGACTAACACTATGCTCAATAATACCTTGTTTAAGTAAACGACTAATTAAATCCTTAACTTCTTGGATTACATTAGGATGAATACGTCTATAGGGCTGACTAATGGGAATTTCATCTGAAGTATTGATGACATGAGGAATCTTGTCACAACAGCCTATATCGAAATCATCTTTAGAAAAAATATCATTATATTTCTTAATCAAATTTGCAACTTTTTCTTGCTCTTCAATAGTCAATGTATCAGGTATTTGTAAACCAGTAGGTAACTCGTATTCTTCTCCATTTTGAAATCTGAATACATTGTTTTGCGACTTATTGCTATTAACCTCGGGTGGCGATTCATGATCGGGTAAGCCCGTGCCATTAGACTGTATATCATAATCCCAGGCTTCATCTGTACTGCTATCAAAAATCGGATAGGTTGTAATGTTCAAGCCATCTTCTTCTTGATCAATAATTATTTCAGGAGTGGATGTTACTTCGTGAAGTTTAGCTATCCTATTGCGAGGTGCAATATACACTGATTGTGTACCTGAATTGTGAACCAAAAGTCTAACACCTTTTTTCTGTACAGTAGTTACACCCAATAAAACCGTACATGTTTCTGAAATCCCACTTTCACTGTCTCGATATACGAGTACATCCTTGTCAAGAAACCGTTGAGGTTTTCTTACCCTCCCATTGATCTCTACGGTAGCCCCAGAAGGTATACATATGCCTAGCCTCCCATTCCTAACAACCGTAGTACGTGAGGGAGAAGAGGACAGAGTATGATGGAAACCGGAATCAGCAATTCTTAAACTACTAAAAACCAAATTCCACGATTCTTCATCTGGAGTGCCTACATGTAAAGGGGAAGCTATGTCGTTTAATTCATATAAAATATTACAACCTAGTATAACCGAAAATTTCCTATCTACAGACTTATGTACTCGAAAATGATCCTGCACAACTACAAAATGTGACACAATCTCTTTATCCCAAACTACTAAAGGGATAGTAATAAAACCTAATACCGAAACAGGTTGTTCATTTATCCCACAAAACTTAATAAATTCACCAATTGGCTTTATCTCTCCTACTTGACTTTTTAAGAAGCCCTTAAAATAAGTTTCACTAATTAACGAAGTTTCAGCACCAGTGTCCAAAATACACTCACAAGGAGCATTGGCTAACAAAACAGTAGCCTTGGGACTTTTTGTAATTAATTTACTTAAAATATCTACTTCATTTTTTCAGTAGAAAGGCCAAGGAGCTTCTTGTTTCCAAATGGTCCCTCCTTTACCTGGCCCCTGGTAGTGGAGGACGACCGTTTCCCTGCCATGGGTAACCTTCCTCTCTTTTTGTTACTGGACAGGTTCTAGCAAAATGACCAAACGCCCCACAATGCCAGCAAGCACCATCATTCACCCGAGATGTGTTGTTATTTTGAGGGGGATTAGATGGAGCTCGGGGCGTAGAGGAATTGAGACGCAACAATTGCTCTAAACTTTGTTGAATTTTTTCCAATGCTGGTAGGAGTTTAGTGATCAAAGCATCTCCACTTGCACCTTGTGGTGCTTGGCCATGGTCTTCTAAGAGGGACCCAAAGTGGAGTTCTCTGACCACTCCCCTCCTACCCTTAGGAGTCTCGAATTCCCCCAACAACCCCAAAGCCACTTCCCTCATATCTTCGAAGGATTGATCTTCCGAACTCATTTGAATTCGTTTTAGTTCTAAACGAAGACTTGGGTGTTTGGTTCCCGCAACAAATTGTCCTATTAATGACTTATCCCGCAAAAGCTTGAGAGCTTGTGCCTCTGTTTTGGAAGCTTTATCAACCGCACGGTCGTATAATTGAATAAGTTCTCGTGAGAACTCGACCAAAGACTCATTATCTTGTTGTACCCTATCGTAAAAAGCCTGTTGTAAGGATTGGACAGTTTCCCTGGGGCCAAAATACTGTTCTAATATCTGAACCAATTTCTTTCTATCTTTTTCGATCCCCGAATGACACCTAACCTCAGCCCTGGCAGACCCTTCTAAGTGGGCGAGAATAACAGCAGGTTGTTGGCTTTCTGGAATATGTGCTTGTGCACAATAAAATTCTACGTCTTCAAGCCATTCCTTCAAAGTCGGGTCATCTGGCCGAGTCGGTCTACCCTGAAATTTGTGCAACTTTACTGGGCGTGAAGTAGTAAATCTACAACCCTGTAAAGCCTCGGTCAGCCCGGTTACTAACTTTTCCATTTCACTCATTATGGTACTGATCAAAAATAAAAAAAATAATGAATATAAAAATAAATACTAGCCCTACTTCGGTTTAACTAAACTACCCTATGCTTAAATACTAATAGCCAGAAGTGGAGTAGCAAATGGATACCCAATATCTTCACTAACACACAACATTCAAACACTTAAACATCACTACAATATTTTTAAAGAATCTAGGACAACAATCCACAAATGTCCAATATTCAACGGACGTTTCAATTTATCAGTTCAGTTCAGTTCTCACTGTTCAATTCTCGACTTTCAAAACATACCTCAGCTCAGCTTGTCTCCTTATCTCAACTTGTCTCCCGCCGAAGGTTGCTGCCTACGAACTTGGCGTTGCAGACCAAAAAAAAACCCAAGTTCAGCTCCTCAATCGAAGCCTCTGAACATAAACTTTCTTCCATTGAGTCCTCGCTACTTGCAGGTTGAATATCTTGACGGGGCATCGACGTAACTCATTTCCCCCGCGAGCTTCCCGATTGTACACCTCGGGCGCCAGGCCAGCTGACAAACCAGGTCCGGAGGAAATAGCCAGACTATGAGTAGCTCCTGTACGGGGAACCTCCTTCAGGTAGTACGTAGCTGATCACCCAAGTAGAAATGGTTTGCAGAATACTTCTTCGAGGGGCAGTTGATTAAACAATATTTCGTCAATACCAAACGTTCTGGATATCACGGAATCGCTCTTCGTGGACGTGTGTTGGAAACAGGTAAATGGGGTCTCTCGGGTAACTTATCTCTCTCCGTCGTGATCCTCACAGTCGAGAAGCATGTGCAATGTGTTCCAAGAAAAGGGCTCCAATTACCCGTTGGTCCCACTGTTCGTACTGGACTACTCTGCTACCGCCACCTAATAAAACATGCCCTGAATAAACGCCAAGATACTCTATCGCTAACTCCACCGGTGAGAAACAGTTCAGCCACAGCAACTCAAAATACTTCTGTGTTCCGAGCAAATGATATCGAGTTCGAGTGGTGGGTCGGCACGACGAATCTAGCGGTAATCGCTAGCAAGCCAACGGCAAACTTCGCCGTTAACTAAAGAAAGTTGCATGACCCCATCCGTACTACCAAATGTGGTGGGCCAGTAAATGCGGTGAAGATGACAAGTTCGAATATAAATAATAACCCAGGAAGCTCGGAATTACAGTTGAAGTCCAATTTATTAAATATATATATCAATCGTTGCAAACGAAGAGTATTATTTGTATATAAACAATATAAATAAACTGCTTCTCTCAGAGGCTGGGCGGCCATATTGACAATAAACTAGCAGCACATCCTACTGAACATGGTAAAGGAATGAAATAAAACTCTCAAATAATATCTACTCTCAAATAATATGAACTAAACTGACTTCAAAATCCCGCACCTCGCATTTAAATACCGCGGCACCCGATGAGGCTTAGATATTACATGATATTGCAAGCCAACCAGGAGGGCTCTTACTCCGCCAACCAATTACAAAAACGGGATACATGCAATTACCCTTAGGTCAACCGACCAATTAAAAGAGAAATTATACCTTTGATTAATTATAACCAATGACAAAGCATCATATATACGAGTGATTTAAACTGGTCACCGACAAAAATGGGAGGAGTCTATCTCTTCGCGAGAATGTCGCGTCCCCGGCAAAACAGTCTATTGTCTAATGTGTTGTTGGAAATGAACACCTGTACATGTACATGTTGATGCAGGAATTCATTTCCAACGTGCTTATCGAAATGAACACTTTAATCTAATTCAAGAATTCAAAACCAGGGGTTGTTTACAGTTCCTGGCATACTATTGGAAACATAATTAATGTTATTTAGCTTCTAGGTGTATACCAAGTAATCAACCCAACCCGGCTTTTATATGGCTCTAGCGCCCCCTTTAGCCCAAATGAGCGTACTATTACACTACCACACGTCAATAATTATTATTCTCTAATTCCAGATTACAAAAACGACGAAAAAGGGCACTTATGAGAATGGAAAAGGGGGATTCGTCGAAAAAAGAGACACTTATCAGATTGTAATAGGGGCATTTACCAGGGCTGTAAAGGGGGCATTTATTAAAAAAAGGGCCACTTGTAGTATAATTATATTAGAAATGAAAATAGGGCACGTGTCAACATAAAAGGGGCTCTTAACAGAGGTGTAAAGGGGTATACATGTGAAAGGGATGGAGCTATTATTAAAAAGGGAAAGGGGCTCTTATCAGAGGTGTAAAGGGTTATCCATGTGAAAGGAATGGAGCTATTATTAAGAAGAGAAAGGGGCTCTTATCAGAGGTGTAAAGGGGTATTCATGTGAAAGGGATGGAGCTATTATTAAGAAGGGAAAGGGCCACTTATCAGAGGTATACATGGGTATTCATGTGAAAGGGATGGAGCTATTATGAGGAAGGGAAAGGGGCTCTTATCAGAGGTGTACAGGGGTATTCATGGGAAAGGGACGGAGCTATTATTAAGAAGAGAAAGGGGGCACTTATCAGAAGGAAATAGGGCACTTTTAAGAAAGGAAAAGAGTGCGTGTCAAAGTGAAAAGGGGCACTTATCAGAATGGGAAAGGGATTCTTATTATAAAAGAAAGGGGACATTTTTTAAGGAAAAGGAGTACCTTTCATAATTCAATGAGGGCATTATTTATCAGAGATGAAAAGGGCATTCATTAGAAGGGGAAAGGGACTTTATTTATAAAAGAATTAGGGCACTAATCACAAGAAAAATGGGCAATTATTGGAAAGAAAAAGAGGGTACGTGTCAAAATAAAAGGGGCCCTTATCAGAGGTGAAAAGGTAAACTTAATAGAAGGGGAATTTTTCTTCACTGTTTGAGAACAAAACTTCGCAGATGTTTGTGATTGTCGGACGATTAAAAACCATGCAGAAAACCTTTCGATGAAATTCACAATCCTGATGGGATTTTAAGCACAATATTTTAGTGAATGAGATAGGCTTGCAATATATGCAAGCGAGTTTAGCAAGCAAGCTTTGGGGAAAATTATTGAGAAAATAAATGCTCTCAGTCGCTTGAGTTGTCTTGTAAAAATCTATTGTTTCGGGGAGAGATGATGGGTGATAAAAAAAACATTTGCCAAAGCATGTTTCGGCAAATATGTCTCTTTTTAAATGAATGCATATTAGTAATGTAAATGCAGATGCTTTGAGTTTGAAAACCCTTTCATATTGGTTAAATGTATATATTCTTGAAATAGAAATGGGCATTTTTTACGAAGGTAAAAGGGCAATTATCAAAGTAAAAGGGGCAGTTATCAGAGGTGAAAAGCGGGACTTCTTATACCTAAACACATGAAATATAAAACAATATTAGTTACTCACTTTATTTGTATAATTATTCAGTAGGCCTTTAAGTGCAGGTCAATGACGTCAGTCACCGCATTCAGTTTAGGTGCACGATGAGTGGTTCGATGATAAGATACTTGAGTAACAATTGAATTATAAACCACTGTTTCGGGCTTAGGCCTAAAAAAAAAATTGATGACTTGGCGTAACGGGTCACTGAAAATTAGGGTAGGTAGGGCGATTTTTTTATTTTTTTTTTTTTTTGTTGCTTATATTTGCATACATGAAATTAGCCATTCATACACATACATACATACAGTGGCGTAGATAGGTCCTCAGACCTTCACCGTGGGGATGATCTCGTCGCGTCGGTGCAATAACGCCCTTACGCAACGCGAGCGTGCGCCGTAACGGAGAGAGTGCTTGAACGTTAATCACAGGAAGTATGAATTTTACCTAAAAGCAGTCATTGATTGTTTGATAAATCAATGTATCATATCAAGATGGGGAGAAAATACTGTCCAAAAAGAGCAGCCATAATATAAAAACTAGGTTTTGATTAGAAACATCTTTAAATACATGATTTCTGTGCGGGGCTTTATTGCGCTGAATTCATACGCATGTGTAATCTACGCAAGAAGGGCGTTCATTAACAATGGCTTTATTGCATCGCCTAATGCGCGCTTTTGAATTTGCGCAAGAAGGCCCTTGCCTATACGTACAGTACACAGAAGGGCCTTATTGCATGGTGCGCGCGATGTGCTAAAGCAGATTTTTCTGCCGTTTCTCTATTTCTCTTTTTTATAATAAAGGTCTTTTTTTTTCCTGCCTGCATGAACAAAATTCACGGAAAGACTATGTAATAACTACTTGTGTATGTTCGTCCGTCCGTATATGTGACATAAGTTTGGATAAAGTTTGATAATTGATGCTCATTTTCCTAATCTTCAATCAATTTTGATCAAACTTGATTGGGTTTTGTAACAGGTATGGCGTGTACAAGGGTTGTGTCCAAGCTCATAATCTGCAGTCATAGATCGTTAAATGTAACGATTTTGATAGTCTTTCTCTTTTATTACTGCTCAGTTCTTCTTTCATTATTGATCTACTTGAATTCTTTTCACGTAATAATTATAAGGTTCAATGATCGCGATATTAGACCTTTGTTTTTATCATTTTTTTATTGATTACGTGACTGCCTATCTTTTATTATAATTACCACATGAAAAGGTAGAATCAAATAACATGTCTTTTGTTCAGTACCCTCCCTTTCCCTCCCCTCCCCCCCCCCCCTCTCTCTCTCTCTCTCTGTCTAGATTCGTCATATTCTTTCCCCCTTTCTCTCTAAATTCATAATAAATCTTGTCTTTTCTCACTATGCAAAATCTCATTCATACTCAGTTTATATTACACACATAATGGAAACACAATAGAATCTTGTATTAAACAAGTAGTGAAAGTGTTTATTTCAAAACTTGTTGAAAATTCAAAACTGTTGATAAATCAAAGAATGTATTTGACTTATGCCGTGTCCATTGTATCTAATCCATAAATAGAATGACAGTAACACCTATTGTGCTTTGATATAATATAAATTTGACATTGGTGGCTACACATTATGTAAAATAAGCATTATTATTATCACATTTCATTGGCAGTCAGTTTGAAAGGCTTATCTTTGTTGAATAGAAGAAAATGACGTATGAGAATCTTCAAAGTATAAGTCTCTAGAAAACTATCTTATTAGAAAATACATGGACTGCTAAAGTTCCAGATCGAGAGTTTTGAGATTCGAATTTCAGTTACTAGTCTTATTATAGACTCTTCTGCTGCATGTTTTTACTCCAAATTAATAGTGTCCACATATTTGAACAATTCATTCATAAATACATTAGTACTAATTATCACTGGCAAAGAATTTCAGTCACACAGTAGTTTTAACTAGACTCTTCTACTACATTTCTCCAACTTAATAGTATTTAAATATATTAACAATTCATTCATATTATAAATGCTGATTAAATATACAGATACTAGTCTAATTATAGTCTGTCCTGCTGCATGTTTTTACTCCAAATTAATATTATTCACATATTTGAGCAATTCTTTCATAAATAAATACATTAGTACTGATTATTACTGGCAAAAAATTTCAGTCACACAGTAGTTTTACTGACTAGAATCTTCTACTGCACTTACTCCAAATATATAGTATTTACAGATCTCAACAATTCATTCATATATATATATATATAGGCCTAATAAATACTGATTATCATCATCAACAAACTTCTGTTACCCACTATATTTGTGTTAAAGACTCTTCTACTGCTATTTACTTCAATAATAATAGCTTTAATAATATTTAAAGATTTCAGCAATTCATTCACAAATACACAACTACTGATCGATGGCATAGAAGGAGCTCAAACAATGCAACAATGCAACCAGGCAGACTTAACTGTTTCACATTTGTAACATATAATACTCGCTCATAAAACATGTCAATTAATTATGTACCTGTTCATATAATTTTTTGTTGTTATTGCTACAGTTCTTGTCCACATAAAATATACAAATATACTTTCAGTATACCACACAAATTTTTATGAACGGTTATATTCCCTTTCCAGAAGGTAATTTCTACTTTTAATGGTTATAATTATGCATTATGAGAGATGATCATTAGCAAGTATCATTTTCATTAAAAATGCAAGTATTGCTACTGAATGCTGCATTTGTAAATAATGGGGGACCTTTTACTTGAAGTGACACTTCATACATTTCAGATGATGATTACCTTCACATTTGACAAGTATTTAACTGAACACTCGTAAATCTCTTCTGAGTTGTAACCTGAAAGCTATAGATAAATGCAGTTCTATTAACCAGACTCTTTGGAAATAGATAACCTATTTTAACTTCAAGTGAGAGAAAAATAGATTTGCACAATTAAATCACATCATACAGGGTCATAACTTACGTTGCTGTGTAGAAAGACGTTGTGTAGATATGTTTTGTCAAATGGAAATATCTTGTACAATACATATTGTACGCAAGAACTACAATAATAGTTGAACCTTACTTACATTGGCAATTCATTCAGAAACAAAACATCATGTTGTTACCACAAGACTAGTATGTGAGGACAATTTTTCATCCATGCTATATATATTAAGCACTTGTACCTGTATTTGGAAGTTGAAGAAATGTGCTACTTATCAGCATCCTACAAATGTTCACGTTCACTTTAAGAAGCAATGGCAAAAGTTGTAGGCCTCAACATGTGACCAAATTATTCAAAACTTTAATTAGACCTGAAAAGCATAACTATAAATGAACATACATGTACTTCTGTTATCAAAATATCAGTTGTGTATTATGATCTTGTACATTATGAATATCTAATATCTTCTGTACATAATTATGGCAAGGATTTTCCAGTGGAAATTTCATCAAGTGAAATAAGAGAAGAGAGCATAATGAAATTCCTTTCAGTGAATAAGAATATTTTACTACATGAATGTCAAATTCATTGAACCATATAGCAGCAATTTTCAATATGCACTTACAAGTCGACTGTAAAAATTATTCTTTGAAAGGATTCTACATTTTCTTGACATTTCGAAAAACCATCAGAGTAAAAGATGTTTTTGATATTAATATCTCTAAAAGACAAAAAAGATGAAATTTGTGGATTATATGATTATTTTTAATGACAAGGCAGGAAAAAAAAATCTTCAAGGATATCAACAAGTATTGTTGTGAGATACAAAGGTTTCAGAAGAAACATTTGGAAGGGGAATGCAACTAAAGGTTTGTGCACAACTTTCATAGCTGAATTAAAAACTGCCATAGCCTTTACTTGCAGAAACTTGTTATTACATGTTTACAACAGTATGATTTCGGTGCCCCAATCCCCTCTGGACTCCTCTTACTTCTTTCCATATCATTCATGTAGAATATATGGAAACTGCAAGTCAAATAAACCTGAGAGCATTCACGCATGGACCCTTATAATACAACAGACTTACTGTTGAACGAGTACCATCACCATCACTGCTGGGAGTTGATGCACTGGAAGCCTCCATGTCGCCACCATCCGTTTGAGAAGCATCCATGTTGTGGCCATTAGGAGCTGGAGTAGAAGAATCCATGTTGTGGACATTAGGAGCTGGAGTAGAAGCATCCATGTTGTGGCCATTAGGAGCTGGAGTAGAAGCATCCATGTTGTGGCCATTAGGAGCTGGAGTAGAAGCATCCATGTTGTGGCCATTAGGAGCTGGAGTAGAAGCATCCATGTTGTGTCCATTAGGAGCTGGAGTAGAAGCATCCATGTTGTGGCCATTAGGAGCTGGAGTAGAAGCATCCATGTTGTGTCCATTAGGAGCTGGAGTAGAAGCATCCATGTTGTGTCCATTAGGAGCTGGAGTAGAAGCATCCATGTTGTGGCCATTAGGAGCTGGAGTAGAAGCATCCATGTTGTGTCCATTAGGAGCTGGAGTAGAAGCATCCATGTTGTGTCCATTAGGAGCTGGAGTAGAAGCATCCATGTTGTGTCCATTAGGAGCTGGAGTAGAAGCATCCATGTTGTGGCCATTAGGAGCTGGAGTAGAAGCATCCATGTTGTGGCCATTAGGAGCTGGAGTAGAAGCATCCATGTTGTGTCCATTAGGAGCTGGAGTAGAAGCATCCATGTGATCACCTCCTACTTGCATTTCTGAATGTATTGCCTCAACAATCAAGGCTAGGGTGGGGTCGTTCTGTAATAGGAAACAAAAAGGATAACATGATTTTAATGGTTTCAGAGTCATTTTAGGGGTAAAAATACTTCCCTTGATATAAAACTATTAATGTTTGCATGAAAATATCTTCTTTATATACCGCGATGTATTTATATCAAATTCGAATTTGATCATATTATTAGAGCTACATATCTTCAATTTACCCACACATGTTGTTCTTTTTTTTTAAGCTGAGATGTGCTAGCGGTTTGCTTCCAAACATGTCATTGATGCCAACAAGAACTTGCTCCATATGTACTGCTAAAGTATCCAATTATAAAGTACTGTAATGTGATCTTGATAAGCATTCACTTTATTACTTTTTGCAATTCTTAATGTACCCATGAGGAAAAAAAGCACACAAGAAATGATCTTACCAAAACTTCAATATGATTCTCACAGGGGTCATCCTCCATAAAGTGTTTTGCACACAAAAGTGACATGCATAAGACGCATGCAGCAAAAATGTCCTCTCTGCAATTAGTATGCATGCAGCTCTTGTGGTGTTCATTCCCTGTCATTTCTGTTCATTCAAAATAAATGATAAATAAGGAAAAGACAATAATCTTGTGAAAGTTGTGAATAAATTAAATTTGTATTCAAAACAAAGTATGTTTGGCTGGTCATGGAAGCAAAATTAAACATGTGTGGAGTACTCGCATCTTCCTTATTCTTCAACTATCAAACTGCCTGGAAATCATACTTGTTACTTCCAAGCTCTTCAGTAATACAGTCCTGGTACAAAACGATGTGGTTTGAATATCAGGAAATCTATATTAATACAACTATTTCTCTTAATGACATCTTTATTTAAGAAATGGATAAAGGCAAATTTGGGCCAGTATTATCTGTAGAAGTGAGGAATTTGACCAAAGTAAATAATATAATTATGCTTTGAATTCAGATTATAACTACAATGTATAGCTATTGTTAGAAAACTGGTATTAAAGTACATTTAACTGTGTGGCATACAAATAATATTAGATGAATCTAAATGATACTAAAATAGAAAGATACCTCAAATCACCAAAAACTTGGTCCTTTGAATATTAATTTTGCAAAAAGAAATGTGAATGATGTTTTAATTATAATGTGTACATTATTACAGTGTGACAATTAAAGGTGAAAAAAAAATCAATGTCCCATTTGCTGTAAAACACATACCAATTAAATGATATTGTCGCATGCAGATATTAGAAAGTTTGTTTGTTAATCGCTTACCATTATGTACTAGGTGCTTTAGAGGCATATCATCGGGATCAATGACATCATTTTGCACTGAGGCAAAGGAGGGAACCGTGTTGACACTATCAGCATCGTCTAAAAATAGATAATGTATATAAAGTAAGATTAATCTTTTGATGGCTAACATTTACAATGACTGATATTTTCTATAATTAAAAATATAATGTACACCTTCAGATATTGTAAAGAATGTTTGTTAATTGCTTACCATTATGGACTAGGTGCTTTAGAGGCATATCATCGGGATCAATGACATCATTTTGCACTGAGGCAAAGGAGGGAACCGTGTTGACACTATCAGCATCCCCTAAAAAGAGAGAATTCATATTCAATACTTGTTTTGCTGACTAGCGATTGCAGAGTTGAGAAAAAGAGGGATGGATGGGAAATGTTTTCTTTTCCTCATTCAATCATATGAAATGTATTTTATGTAAGATTGATGTTTTAATAGCTAACATTTTGAATGACTGATATTTTCTACAACTCAAAATAAATGATATATAAGTTACCTGATGAGTTACGATGAATCACTTGAAGTACCTTCCCTGCCCACCAACGCCCACGTTCATCTTTCATCTTCACATTGGTCCCTTTCCTTAATGGATTCTTCTTAAAGAACCAAACATCTTTCGAATCCACGTAGTGCCTGGATCCATCCTTCTTCCATTGGATGAGCAGGTCTATACCATTTGTTTCAGCTGTAAACAAAAAATAACAGAAGTCAATTTAACAAATTTGAATTGTTCAGCTATGTGGTGTTGAAAAGATTTGAAATATACATTCCAATAGTACCCTAGTCTGCGCACCAAGACTTTTCATACAAAAATGAAAAATATTAAACAAGAATCTAAAACTAAATACCTGTGTGACTTGTTCAAAAATATTCTGAAGATTGATGCAAAAAATCTGAACAACTAACTCACATTTAACACCTCTCCGCTTGGCTAGAACATTGATGTGCACTTAAGTATGTGCACCCCATTCAATTTTATGTACATCCAATTTGCAGCCATTAATTGTGAGATTTATAAAAACTACAAAAGTTGCATTAACTCTGTTGATTATAACATCACATGGAATGGCAAATTCGTTTCTTAGAAAACCGTCTGTTGCGTCTTTTCTTCCATCGCAATCACACATTAATTAATGCAGTTTAATAATGACAAAAAAATAATTATTATGTTACAGACCTAGGGTCTAGACCTACTTAGATCTAGATCTAGTCTAGAATCTAGATCTTTAGATGTCTATAATATATAGTACAGACTAGAGCGATCTACACCCTAGCTAGATCTAGACTAGATTAGATTTAATGAAACAAAATGATGGACATGCACCTCATATTATTTCACCTTTAATGTTTAATCATAACCATATGATTTTTGTTATAATCTAAGCGAATGTTCAGAGCTACATGTTTGGGTTTAATGAAACAAAATGATAGACATGCACCTCATATTAATTCACCTTTAATCATAACCATAAGATTTTTGTTATATAAGCGAATAAAGATGTTCATAACTACATGTTTGTGTGCCAAAGGTCGCCATAGACCCGACACTTATATTGTAAGTCTAAGCCGTATTCGCCATAACAAGACACGATATACAGTACGTGGGACAGGTGTACTAAATTTGTTCATTACCAGACACTCTTCCGTACCGTATACCAACAATAAAATCATTTAATACGTATATCGGCACTTAAATACTTTCAACAACCATAAAGCCATAAGTAACTGATATAAATGACTTATCTGCACATTACAATTTGTTTATTTAAATGCTTACGTAGTAGACTGGAATCCCGGCAGACGACATGTTGATCGGCAGGGCGTTCTTGCACAAACAATTTTGTACCGCGAAGTCCGCGCTAAAACGCCTCTAGTACGGGAGGGCGTTACTGCGCTGAACGTAAACCGTGATGACGGCTAAGGGCCTATTGTATTGCTCATAACTCATCAGAAACTTCGAAATAGACAACAAAAAATATATTTCTGGAATTCTTGTGTCATGTAGATTCCATTTCTGTGAAAATCTCAAAAAGGCTCAAAATCGTCAAAAATAGCAGACGACACAATATTTGGAGCTAAGGGCGTTATTGCACCGACGCGACGATCTGATGAGAGGGGTAGACCACAATATGTTCAAATAACTCCACGCACACACACACACATATATGGACACACGCACTGTGTGAGCAAAGTGAGCAAGAAATTGTTGAAATCTTGATCACATTGGGACCTGGGGGATGCATACACCTGCGGCCCCCCCACTCAGGTTTCAAAATGACCGCATGCGTGTTGCCAAAATGTCCTTTTCGTAACAAAAGAAAAAGGTCGAGCCGTATTGACTTTACACACCGGACTTTTGCTGAAAAGGGGGGGTGCGGAAAAAGGCTCGTATACAAAAGAAAAAGGTCGAGCCGTATTGACTTTACACACCGGACTTTTGCTGAAAAGGGGGGGGGTCGGTTGGAACACGCATATGCGTACCCTAAATAACACTGAGTGGGGGGGCCGGGCCCCCCCCCCCCCCTGCATACATACATGTACATGTACATACACCCTCATGTTGCTTCAATGTCCACCTTCCGAAGAACGCTGAATAAAACGTGAGCACCAAATTTACCCGTGAACTGAACGCCATAGGACGCCATGTTGGGGATACAATCGCCTAGCGGTACTATGGCGTACCTGCCCGCTGCACTCGGCGCGCGAGCTGGCCCAAACACGGCGCGGCAAAGCCCAGAGCGAATTGAAAGCAACAAACATCCGGGTTTTCCCCACTGCGATATCGATATTTACGCAATCGCAATCGGATCAAAAAAAATTAAAAAGCGTAGGGTCGGCGATAAAAATAGGGTCGGGCGGGTTACGCCAAGTCATCAATTTTTTTTTTTAGGCCTTATTATGATGATGTCCATAATATTATTCCGTGTACTAAATCCCCGCTTAACACGACGACGTTCTATAAACGGCTCAAACTTGTGTAAACTGTGAAAATTAAGACAATTTAAACAAGAGTCTATCGAATCATAATTCCAGCCTTATTCTGGAGTGTCCGGATTTCGCTTGCATTTAAATATCCTTATTTGCTAAATGCAATGTAACTCGCTTGAGTTAAGAAAGATTAACAGTTCTTAAAATTGCCTCCGTGTTCTGAAGAGACCAACATGCAGCAGCCTATACAGAGAAGGTATATTGGAATGCGATCAAATTGAGGAAAAATGGAAAATAAATTTAACAATGCCTCGCTCGCATTTACAAAGAGATACAAATTATGTATTCCCGGCGGGTTTCAATGTTGCACTGCATGGGTCCAGGGGTCCAGGGGTCCAGGGGCGGAACCCCCGAATTTTAGTTATTTATAATCTTCAGGATGGCTGTCTTGACCGATAGAAACTCTAATTCATCCCTTCAATTTTGCACTACCCATATGGCTTTATTTCATTGGAAATCAAACCTGTCTCTCACACGCTCTCTACCTCTCTCTCTCTCTCTCTCCCTCTCACTCTCTCTCTCTCTCTCTCGCTATCAAAGGTAACAAGATGTTGTGTAAAAACACACCTCATATTCAATTTTACATCTCATATTCAATGTTCCTTTCCGAGTTCTTGTTCTCCTGACTGTTCAGTAAAAGCCCGGTAATAACAATGCTATAGTAAAGCGGTGGTCTAATACCCAGGAGGTCTAGGGTTCAAATCCAAGTCCACGCGTTAGTCAATGTAAGCATTAATCTTCTTTACTTGGCAAAGTCCCTTGGAGATCCCCTGTCGATCCCATATAGGCCTACGTGCAAGAATACGCATGCCTTCTTAGCTGTCGGGTCAAACAAACCATCATACAACCACACAACTACATGGTCACTGAGATGTCCGACTCAGCCAACTTCAATGTTGACTGAGATGCACTACACCAGGCCAGTCAGGATATTTTAAAGGGTTCGTAATATAAAACGCAAAGATTTACACACAAAGACTTGATCAATACTAATCCTATATAACTATATTCGTTCAAGACATGAAAATAATTCATATTGTGTTATTGTGAGAATGTTCCTACAAAGGTATAATGACCGATATCTATTGGACATATGCTAAAGTTATCTACGAGTCGGTATTGCAAAGCCATATTAGGCACTCTAAACTGACCGAAACAATGGACATTGTATACACATGATAGAGATAGTGGTATATTCATGCCTTCTTCTCTTTTCTTTCATTCTTTCTTTTGTTTTTACTTTCTTTTCTTCCCTTCTATTTCTCTCATCTGATGATGCATATTGCACCTAACTGCTAAGAAAGCATGTATATGCTTGTAATGACACAACCGTCGGACCGACGCTGTTAATTCCTCTCAGGGGGGACTTGGTAATGAGGATTAATGCCTTGCCAAAGGATATGACCGTATTGACTTGCAAAGAAATTAACCCGTTGACTACTGAATTATCTTATTCCCATAGGCTTTACACAGGGACCACCAGGTAAGCAAAGGGTTAAAACTAATATTAACAATCCAAGATCAGACAAACATAGGTGTATGCAGCTTCAAAATGTAGAAATAATATTGAAGAAAGTATTCTGTTTTCAGGAAAAGTTAAAAACTGAAACTTGACCATGCTAACAAGAAATATCTTTTTTTAACTCTAGTTAAAATCTTACCATATTATATTTCCGTGTTTTTGAGAGGGCGCTCGACAACAATCCCTTTTTAGTGCCGTTGATTTATATAGGAAAGTTTGGCCAACCCGGATTGAGTTGGGCCGAATATGACGAATACTGTTTTGTTGGGCGAGCACAAAACAAAAAATATATATATATATATTTATGTCGTGACCTACTAAAACCAAGTTGGCAAAACTTTGTATATAGATGGTTTTGATCCTTTGAAAAGATTCTTTAAACATTAAGAAGTCTCCCTTTGTGAATTTTTCGAATCATCAATTTCTTCAACCTACCCAAACTCTCCCCAACGCCTTTTCGACCCCTTCCCCTGTATTCTTATAGATTCACTTCTGGCCTGTATGTATGAATAATTATAACACATAACTTCCATGACCACATATCAATCGTTATCTCTACGCGTTTTGTATATAATAATAATACTACTAATAATAATAATCTTTTAGTCCACTCCAAATTTTATTAAACCGAAATGAAAATTCTTTTTGCCCAGTTGATCGTGAGCCCGGCAGCCACTGAGCAGCGCCAGATCGACGTTGCTCTATCCCTTATTGTTGAACGCCAAACAAGGTAGCAGCAACTTCCATCTTCCATATGCACGCTTTCCCATCCTCTCACAATATTTCCACGATATGCGCGTATCGCTATTATAAAAACCTCCATTGATAAATCTAGGTGGCATGCGGAATGTTGAAGAAATTTAATTCCTGTTAGCATTCCTTTTCTTTGAATGGAATTCAGGTTTTTATTATTGTTATGTTCTTTTGGGTTAAAAATACGAAACATCTTGACCCCTTTAATGCCTTTTTTATTTTGGAGGGGAGGGTGGATTTTTTAAATTGTTATTTTATATATATATATATATATATATATTGTGGGGGAGGGGGGCAAAATGCGTTGTGCCCCCCATCCCCCATGTTTCAGTTGGGGGAGAGTGCCCCCTCCCCCCCTGCTTCCAACTTCCGGCGTATATGGCCGCCCCGCCCGCGATTTTTTTTTTCCTACGAACTTTGAGCCCAGATTTCAGTATGAACTCATTTTTATACACAACAAGCTTCATAAGCTTGCAAAGAGGTCACAAACAATTAGATTTTGATTATGTATTGCTTTGCCTCACTATTTATAAAGGTAAAAAAAACTAAATAAGCTGAGATTTGAACCCTCACGGTAACTCCAAGGTTCTATTAGTAACACGCTGTCCTTACCGATTGAGCTAACCATGAGTTGATGAAAGATTGCTTTGATTATTACTATCACCCTATTGACCACCCTACCGGATTCCAAGTGCGCATGAGCTGGTTTCCTTCGCGAGTGCGCATGCGCAGGTTCCCCTCGCGAGCTCAAAGTTTGTAGGAAACAAAAATCGCTCCCCGCCCCTCCCCCCCCCCCCCCCCCCGCCATGTGACACACTATAACTATATTATTTTATACCAACTTAATCATCAATTGAAAATATCATTATCATTTTCCGAATAAGACCTGAGGAACTAGAGCCCCCCCCCCCCCTCATTCAACTGCACACTAAATAGGCTGCCTACGCCACTGTATAAATATAGAACCTCGACTGCATATCCTATCCTAATTATAACCCCATCAACGGCTAGAGTTGAGGGAGAATATAATTATGACCCATACCTTCATATAAAATATGCTGAGTTTATGATGCATATAGTTATGTTCGAAGTTTTAAAGGCCTATCCCATATCGTAGAAGTGTAGGCAACTTACAATTTGCTGAATTATTTGTTTTCAATGCCGCGAACATGATCTGAGGGGGAGGGGAGAGAGGGGGGGTGGGGCGATGGGGGGGGGGGGGTGGCAGACAAATCGTCGCTGTTTTCACGAAGTGACGGTAGTGAAAAAAAATTGCATTCACTTTGCGTTACGATTTTCCTCACTACCGTCACTTCGTGAAAACAAGGACGAAATTGCAGCAAGGAAACACGACGTCTTCGTTCCATGGATCTAGTTTTCTTTACATGTTTTTTTTAGTGGGCAAGATTCTAAAACAAGTTCAAATATATTTCTTCCGCTCCATTTATACCCTTCCCCTCCCCCACTCTGTATTTCTCTGTTCTAACCTCTCTCTCTCTCTCTCTTTCTCTGCTCTATACCCTTCCCGTCATTCTCTCTCTCTCTCTCTCTCTCTCTCTTTCTCTGCTCTTTACCCCTCCTGTCACTCTCTCTCACTCTCTCTGCTCTATACCCCTCCCGTCACTCTCTCTCTCCCTCTGTCTGCTCTATACCCCTCCCGTCACTCTCTTTCTTTCTTTCTCTCTCTGTCTCTCTGTGATACCTAATTTTAAGGGACAATAATAAATGCACTAGTTACACGTTGTCTACTGGTGATCGATTGCACAGTTTTTCATGTGGTTTAGTAAAAACAGTCACAAGGTGGCGCTATAACAACTCACCACTTCGTAATGAAAGAGTCATCAATATTATTGTTCGGACATCTGTGACAACATTCATGTTTTCTTTTTAATACCACAATTTCGGGAATCAAGGTCCAGATTGATCACTTGCACAGACCTGATAAATGAATGTTATTCATCTTCTTGTACAGATATCATACATGTAATAACTGTCGTAGAGTTGTAATAAAATCAATGTTTTCTATTTGCATTGTAAAATATGTCTTTGCTATTTTTTTTCTATTTCCCTTTTTTAGAACACATACACATTTGTATTTATAACAATTCTTCCTCAAACCACCACTATTAAAGAACCGTTTGTTTCCAGCCTCACCTTTTGTTCTTCCTTTGTTTGGTATTGTTGATACGCCGCATACAAATCAACTACTTATCATATTTAAATCATTAAATGAGTAAGATGTGTACTGTATTTGTGTGAATAACAAATGAAGCATTCTACTTCCTCTATAGGACATTCCCCATACATGATATAAGTGCCATCATAAACATATGATAGAAACAACTCGTTAACACTCCTAAAATGATCAACTATATATTTTTGTAAAATGCGTATCAATAAAGAATAAAATAATGAAAAGTAATAATGTTACTTGAGTTTCGTATGCAGCTGTACATAATACATAATGGAATTATCACTTACAAAATAAATTTTACTATTTGACATAATTTTTCAATCTTCTAACACATATATGCATCTTTTGTATGAACTTCATGAATTCTTTCGTCACACAAACCTATTTATAATAGTAGTAGTATAAGCTGAAGTTGTCGAAATAATGAATACTATAATGTGTGAATGAATACACATTTATACACGTATAAAGTAAATAATATAATACAAAAGTTGGTTCATAATAATGTACAATTTTTTACAACAAGTACATTAATTAGCTACATGCATTCCATGTGACTCAATGGGTATAATGTCTCAAATTTAAATGGTGATATGAAGTACTGACATCAATTGCATTATTTTGATATAAATGCTCCAAGAATATCATGAATAATACCAAACGTAATATAAGACCATTAACAAATAGATCGTTGTATTATGATGTTATCCTAATATAACACAACCGAGTAAAATGAGATAAAATCTGGAGGGCCTGTTGCCCAAACTTATACAACATAATGTGTTCACGTTCTGTTTACTTTTCATTCATCTCTCTCCCAATCAAATGAGGGGGGGGTACTCAGCGTTGAGGGCGTGTCAAATAACATATGTTTTAAGATCCACAACAGATATAAGCATGTATTTTCTGCAGTATTTCGCCATCAAAATCATCCCGTATACCAGTATCACGTTTGTACAAAGATTAGGGAAATAGCCTAGTCCCATTGCAGATTTTAGTTATATTCAAAATTCAAATAGCTCTCCAAAAGTTTTGAAAAAGCATACACAAAAAATATTTAAAAAGAATGAATGAAACGTATACCTAAAACCTTATTAAACTTTGGAAACAACCCAAATTTGTATGTTTCCAAAATTTCTCACAACATTTCCCAAACAGCTGGGTTTTTAATGAATCTACATCGTCGATCATCATAACAAGTGCAAACATCCCCTGCTTACATAAGTGTTTCTATATCTAAATGTAAAACAAAATGTTGCTTAGATAATTTGAAAGACTGTAATAAGGATTGAAATTATTCCAAGTACGATGTGGAAATGAGGCATGAGTTACATTTAATAAAAAAATTACCAATGACAATGCATAAAGCTGGTTAGCAGGGCCTACATTATCTAAACATGAAGATGAAATAAATTCAACTTAATTTCTCCTGGAAGTTAACATGTTGACTACTGATTCAACGTATTCCCCATAACTGTTTAGCAGGTGCCTACACTATACAAACATGAAGATACAATAATTCATTTATCTTGAAAGTCAACATGTTGTATACTAAATGAACATGATCCTCATAGGTTTAATACAAATATAACCCGGCTCCAATAGGAAATGGGTTAATAAATACCAGGAAGTAGCTCGGGTATATATCCGGTATGAGACAATGCAGCATGTCAACCAGGTAATGTGTAGTCATTATTCGAACTCTTCCAATGTTAGAAAAATAATGAAGTCAGGTACAATGCAATGCACTATGTCAGCTGCAGCTGCACTGTGGTTAATCAGTGTGGGTAATGTGGTAATCCTGCCACCGAGCGGAATCATGCTGAACGAGAAAACAGAATGGAATTACGATAAGAATAGTAACATTCAACGAAAAAGAAGTGTATTGTTTACATATTCACTGGATTTTACATATAAATGATGAAATATTCCTTTTACCTCTAGGTTATGATAAGAAGAGAGCTTTGCTCTATTTATATTCTTATCTCAAAGATGTCCCACTGGGACCCCGTATTATTCCATTGTTCGCATTGACGCATGTCAGTTTTGTTGAGGAATTCCTGTTTCTGGTTCCTATTTTTATCTAGGTAATGATGTGTATTATTGTAAATAATATGAGGAATTATCACCCAAAGGCATCATTGAATTCAATTTTCCTCTAGCTGGGGTCCGTTGACTAAAAATAAATCGGGGAAGAGTGTAGTGGGCAATCTTCATTCCAGATTAACATAATGTTTTTCATTTGCTATTCGTGAGTCATAATGCGAAAGTATAGTCTTTTTACAGAAAGCAGAAAATGACTTATGGGCAACGGTGGAACCCCGATTTTATAATCAACATACGACATAGTCATGGACGCATAAACGAAAGTAACATCATTCTGAAAAGCAAAAATCAATGCTCACATATAGCATTACATCAGCAAATTAGCGAATTTATACTTTCAAATCATTTTTTTAATTATGATAACTGGTAATGGACACACGTCTATGTTTTATCTTGAGCTTACGCCATACGGAAACACAGAGCCTATATTACTCCAGTGGCCCGGCTTGGGTCTAGGCACATTTACACTCTCGTTTTCGTAATCTTTTTTTTTTCTTCTCTCTCTCCTATCCTTTTTTAATGGACACACATCTATGTTTTATCTTGAGCTTACGCCATACGGAAACACAGGGCCTATATTACTCCAGTGGCCCGGCTTGGGTCTAGGCACATTGTGGGACTCACACCACTCTTATTTGGTGGATGAAATGAAAATTAACAATGCCATTGACTAGGGGAGGATGGAGAAGGTTCTTCTCATTCTTCTTTTTCTTCTTTTTCATCTTCCTCCTTCTTTACACTCTCTTTTTCGTATATCTTTTTGTTTTCTTTCTCTCTCTCTCTCTCTTATTTTCTCTTATTAGCCTGCAGTAGGTTGATTGTTTAAACCAGTAAAATATAAAAAAACTCACGAAAACTCATTTTTAATTTAAAAAAAACACAACTCTAATCTGCACATAGTGACCTGTGGTAAGCACATGGTGTCGGGCCTACTTACCTTGATTACCTTGTCTTTCTATGCTCATTACTCAGCCCCTAAATATTTTCTACCAAAATCGATTGGCACATGTCATTTCTTTGTAATCCTCAACATTCAGTGTAAGTTTTGTTGGATTCTATGAGAATTTATTTTCTATCATTACCAAAACTCAAGCCAATCTTTAAAGGGAACCAAAACCTCCATCCTAAGTTACCTGTATTGTAAAGTTTAAACGATTTGAATAAGATCAGTGAAAATATTAACAAAATAAGGAGGCGAGTTGGCTCAGTCGGTAAAGCGTCCGTCTGTCGAACCAAAGATCTCGGGTTCGACTCCCACCCAGGCGAATGACTGAAGCCTGCGTTGTGTGTTAACGTGCCCCTTCCCTTGTTCATAGACCCAGGTTTTGTCAAGTGGAAAACACTCCGTCCCTCGGATAGGGCGTTAAATGGAGGCCCCGTGTAGAGAAGAGTCACTACCTTTGCACGTTGGTCCACCTGCACACACCCCCAGTATAGTACGATAATACTCTGTAAAGAGGTCTGTACTCAAAAGGAAGAAGAAGAAGGTATAAGGAAGTTAAAGCTTAAGAAATAACTTGTCACCAGAGGGCGATATTTAATTCGATGGATTCATTTGTGGACAACTCTCCATGCCTTCTGATCATGGAAGTTCACAATTCTTTCATTTTCTTCGTATTCATTTGTGTTCAATATCCGACTTCATAACATGTGAAGTAGAATATTATTCTGCATTTTATATCTTGTTTTCAGGGGAGTAGATTATCTCAATCACAAGAAAGAAAGAAAAACATGATCGGAATGCATGGGGAGTTGTCCACAAATGATGTCATCAAATTAAATATCGCCCTCTGGTGACAAATTATTTCTTTAGCTTTAACTTCCTTATACCTTGCCTGATTTTGCTAATTTTTCCACTAATCTTATTCAAATCGTTTAAACTTTACAATAAAGGCAACTTAGAATGCACGTTTTGGTTCCCTTTAAGTTGTCAGAAATACTGCTTCTTAGGTTCTCTCAGTCATTTTAAATGAGGGGTATATGATAGGGAGGCTATGAGATATTTATTGTCTTTCATGCCACCAGCCCTTTCCCCCGGCTCCACTGCCTTTCATTGTGGTGGTAGAAATAGGGTACCTGTTACAATACTCAACGCCGCTCACATTCTCTCTCAAAAAAAGGGATATGGTTCTTTAAATGACCGCGGGAGGGAAAACTTCGTAAGCGACAGTAGGATAAAGGTGGACTTATGAACGGGCAATCATAAGAAAGAAAAGGGGGCTCTTATCAAAAGTAACAAGGAGACGTTATCATATTTGAAATGGGCGCGTATCAGAAGCGAAAAAGGCATTTACAAAATGAGAAGGGGCACGTATTACAATGGAAAGAAGGTGACGCTAAGTCTTATCAAAAGGAAAAAAAGGAACTTATTAGATAGGAATAGGGGGAAGGATCAAAGTAAAATAGGTGAAAAGGGACCCCTCTCATACCCAAGGTTCATTCAAAGGTGGAGGGAGGGGGCAATTATTAGAAGGGGAAAGATAATATTAATTGTAACATTTATATAGTGCTCAATACTAATGTTTCTAAGCGCTTTACTATTATTACCCCAGCATTAGTCGAGTAGCTATGACAAGGCGCTCTGGTATTCGAGGAATTTCTTCCTACCGGTTAATCATTTACATCACCTGGGTGGAGACTGGCTAATGCAGATTAATTTCTTACCGAAGGACATTAGTGCCGTGGGGAAAGATGCACTTATTGCACTTCTCACATACGAAAAGGGGGCATGTATCAAAAGGGGAAAAGGCACGTATTAGACGGGAAAATGGGCACGTTTCAAAAGAAGGTGCACTTATCCATCTAAATTAATGATCCAGAAAAGGACCCTGCGGATTATTCTCTCTGACCAGTATGTGAACTACAACGATGCCCTCCAGAAGACTGAGCTCACAACACTAAGCGATTGAGGGAATCATATAGTATATGCCTAACATTTGCAGAATCACTTCAGACAAATTTCGATCATAAACCGCAGCATGCGACAGAGCGATAGGCTAAGAGAGTGTAAAACTGACAAATTCGGAAGTAGTGCCCTACCGTATCAGGTGAGAATGATAAATCGTCATTTGATATAACAATTATTGTTAGCAGTATTTACATATACCCTGCAAAACAAATCTCATTTAATTTCGATATAAATGGATAAGACTGTAATTAATACAAATGTTTATGTTTACCATATTATATCTATATCTCAACCTCTACGTTTTTCATAACAATGATAGTAACAGTGATAATAGTGATAACAATAGTCACACTTGTAAAGCGCTCAGTATTACATTTATAAGCGCTTCACACTGTAATTATTATTACCCCGGTCATTGGATTCAATTGCTAATCGGCACATGAAAGTGCACGCGCTCCGCTTCATCGGGAGTATTCTACCATATATCTT
Organism: Strongylocentrotus droebachiensis; assembly: GCA_035222895.1. NCBI lineage: Eukaryota > Metazoa > Echinodermata > Echinoidea > Camarodonta > Strongylocentrotidae > Strongylocentrotus > Strongylocentrotus droebachiensis. Next base: position 8,376 of record JAVYIG010001566.1, on the reverse strand, counting down.
CATCTCACCATATACATTTGTAATAACTGCGTGGTAGATTTGTGAACTTTGCTGATCCTGTATAAATTGTCGTGATCGCAAATTGTGTACCACTGTTTTTATTGAAAATGAAGGTTGCACAAAAAAAAAACGATCCGATTTAAATTCATTAGTTGGTTCTGAGTGATTTTAAGACGGTTGCAGAGAATCCTAAAGTTTCTTTTGTAACGGTTGCTCAATATTGTCTTTATATGTAGATATATACTTAAATGGGTTACAGTCGAATCGTGCTGTAGAAATCCATCATGTTCGCAAAAATCCTAACTTCGAACCCCCCCCCCCCCTCTCTTACTCTCTCTTCTTCCTCCTCCCTCTCCCTCTGTACCCTTCTTAATCTCATCATATTCCTTGCTAGTTTTCTCCTCCCCTCTCTCTCTCTCTCTATTTGTATTTCTTCTCCTCACACGCGAACGGGTGGGGGGGGGGGGGGGGTATACCCCCAAATAAAGTTCAAACCTGGTTTATTTCTAATTCCACTGATTTTCAAATATTGCTGAAATGACATGAGTTTCCGGGATTTTGTCTCACTTTTCTGTAAATTATATTTTATATGCGTTTGTTGGAAAATTACAAATCCCTAAATTTACAGTCAGGTTAAAAAATACAGTTATTTAGAAGCCTACGTGTCAGAGCCCGCAAAACGGCGGGGCTCCGGGGGGGGGGGGGCTCGAGCCCCCCCCCCCCCCCAACTTTTATGAAAAAGTATGCTAAAAAGAAATAGAAAGAAAGAATAGTGACCTGCCAGTGTCACAAATGAGGTATAAAAATATGCTCATCTGACCGTATTTAAATGCTTAAAACCCCTGGGCTTCCGGGGGCTCCCACCTCTGCCCCCTGGACACAACCAAGGACCCTAAGGCGGGCCCTTGGATGCTCATCTGACCGTAATTTAATGCCTAAATCCGTAGAGCTTCTGGGGGCTCCGCCCTCTTGACCCGACGCCAATCAGTGACCTGCCAGTGTCACAAATAAGATATCAAAATATGCTCATCTGACCGTAGTTAAATGTCTAAAACCCCTGAGCTTCCGGGAGCTCTGCCTTCTAGACCCCACCAAGGACCCTAAGTTGGGCCCAAGGATACTCATCTGACCGTAATTAAATGCCTAAAATAAGCTTCCGACCCCAGGACCCCACCATGGGCCATAATGCAGGCCCCTGGATGCTGATCTGACTGTAATTTATAGCCTCAAACCCCTAAGCCTCTTGGAGCTCTTCTCCCTGGACCCCACGCCAATTAGTGACCTGCCAGTGTCACAAAATAAGGTATCAAAATATGCTCATCTGAGCGTAATTAGTTGTCTAAAACCCCTGCGCTTCAAGAGTCTCTTAAGGCGGGTCCCTGAATGCTCATCTGACCGTACCGCCACTCTGGGCCCCACGCCAATTTACGTTCCACTTACTTCGCTCGCTACGCTCTACCTGAACTTAAATATTTGTAGCCCCCCCCCCCCCAACACTTTTTGAAAAACGTTCCGCGGGGCCTGCATGTAACATGTAAGAGTCGGGTGGTGATGCGAATAAACCTCATTAGGCCACTGCTTCTCCTCGATCCTCCCTCCTACTTTTTAATTAATTCCAATTCAATGTTAAATTACGTAAATTACGAAACAATAATAACATAGCGAACTATTTAATACTACACTGTTAAAAAAATTCTCCATAAAAATACAGAAAAGTGCCTGCAGCAGAGTCTCGAGAACTCCTGTAATTTTACAGAACTTTGTTATCACAATTCACAAGTCATCAGTTTTTTAACAGCAAATATGGAGGTGATAAATACAAATTTTCTGTTTTTTATATATATATTTTTCCAGAACTCTAGAGAACTCCAGTTTTTTTTACACCATATTTGTAACCATAATTTAAAGCTGATCTGTTTAATAACATACAATCTGTAAGTGATTATAACATTTCATTTTTGTAAAAAAAAAAGACAGAAAAGTGTCTGATTCAGGGTTTACAGGAATCCTTTAGCTTTGCCACATTTTTCTTTTCACAATTTACAATTCATCTGTTTTTTAGCCGCAAATCTGCATATGATAAATGAAATTTATTCTTAAAAAAACAGAAAGATAACTTGCCGAACTACAAGGAACTCCTGTAATTTTGCAGCAGATCTACTATCAAAATTTACAGCTCATCTTTTTAATAACAAGCCATCTGTGATACATGAAATTTATCTTTAAAATAAAGACAGAGGAGTGCCTGAATCAAGGTTTACAGGAGTGCTTTAATTTGACTACATATTTCTCTTCAAAATCTACAGTCCATCTGTTTTGAAACAGAAAATCGGCATGTAAAAAAAAAATGAATAAAAAATAAACAAAAATAAAAAATAGAAAAATTATAACGGAATGAAAAAATAATAAAAAGGGCAGGGTGCTTGCAGAAGTCTCGAGAAATTCTGTAATTTTATAGCATGATTCATAATTTACAGCCAATCTGTTTTATAACATTTGTGTGTAATAAATGAAATTTCTCATGAAATTATTTAAATTATATCCTATAGAAATCCTACAAACATGTTCATGAAAAATCTGTAAGACCTTAATGCTAGAGTGTGTATGTACAAGTTACCATCAAAACACACACTAAAAAAATAAATCTTGTGACTGCTGCAGGCACCTGCTTTAATTTTACAGATACACAAGTCAGTCAAACAAACAACTGCAACATTTTGTAGTTTTTCAAGGGTTTATTTATCATTACCAATTACAAACATGTAAATACTGATCTGCAAGGAGCTTAATCAACAGTAAAACAATAAAAGCAAACTTCAGTAAGTAGCAAATATATCAAATGTAACAAAAACTATATGGCCTAACAAACAACTGCAACATTTTGCAGTTTTAAAAGGGTTCATTTATCATTACCAATTACAAACATGTAAATACTGATCTGCAAGGAGCTTAATCAACAAGAAAACAATAAAAGCAAACTTCAGTGAGTAACAAAGATATAAAATGTAACAAAAAACTATATAGCCTACGGGGTGCCCCCCCCCCCCCCCCCCCATGATATGAAATCGTAAAGAGTCATGTTTAACCGAGGTATATCATTTATTGCTAATTCATGATCGACATGCCACCACTTCTGGCGCAGGTGAAATTTTATTTCCTCTCTCTCTCAAAAAAAAAAGGGCCTCCTGTATAGACAAGCATGACATTCATGCTATAAACCTGATAAAATTTATACCAAATAAAAGAGGAAGATACTCTTTTAGGACATACCACAGTCTTTGAAGAATAACATACATTAGAGATTATATAGATTTTTGAAAGTGGACTTTTTTTTTCTGACTCACCCTGTATAGATGCCTAAAGAAAAGGGCACCTGCATTCTTCATTCCTTTACAAAGATTATTTTGGCTCAAACCAATAATGAAAACCTTTAAAATCTGGAGGCATAGAACCTACTGCAACACATGACTTGTATGTGATTGGCATATTTAAACACATACAAAACATAATTTAACACATTTCTAAAAAAATAAATGATTGGCATGATCAGATATCATATTGCAAATAGTGTGAAGTGCAGAAAAATACAAATCACAGTCCAAGGATCATAACATGTCGCTCTTCTGGTTGGGTAGAAGAGAAGCCTTCCAATCAACCATCTAAACCAAATTCTAACGGGATCCCTAAGACCACTTTGAGGTGCTCTTTCAGATGTGCTATAACAATGCTAAAACTGTGCCGGGGGGGGGGGGGGGTCTATTTCAAACATGTCCATTGTAACATAGAAAATGTAAACAAAATGCACACTAAATCTAACCTGATGATATTTTGATGCAATTCTGCTCGATTTGAGGGTCACACACTCAATGGTCGGAATTCACAAAGGAAGTTTAAGTTTAGACCATGGTTTATGCAGATTTTGTGTATGATTAGCTGACAAAGATCCAGTATAAATGCACGCTTTTGGCAAAGTACTAGAAATTCATGATTTTTGCCATGGTTTAAAGCTATGGTTTAAAATCATAGCAACAAGCATGAATTGAGCGCCCTTTGCCATACAGCGTGCCTTCATATTGGACCTTTCTCAGCATACACGCTAAATTAAGCGCAAATTATACACAAAATCTACATAGACCATGATTTAACCCCCCACAGAGTTTAAAGGAGAATGAAAGTCAGACATTTACATGATTTCAGTGAATGGAGAATACCAATGAGACTTAACAGTAAAAGTTTGAGCAAATTTGGATAATCCTTTTTTGGGTTATGGATTTTTGAAGTTTAAAAAATCCTTATTATGGACTTCCTTAAGTTGGCAATTCCGCTAGAATTTGTGATGTCATTGTGCTCAACTCTCCATTGGTTATGTACAGAGAGTTTCACAACATTTTATTTTTATAAAATATTAAAAGGGCAATTGTATTGATTCTTTCAGACATACTGCAGAATTGATGTAGCCATGTCATACAAAAACAAAATACACTGGCGGAAATATTATTTTTGATGAAAATTAGAAAAAAGTGAAACTCTCTGTACATAACCAATGGAGAGTTGAGCACAATGACATCACAAATTCTGGCGAAGTTGCCAACTTAAGGAAGTCCATAATAAGGATTTTCTAAAACTTCAAAAATACATAACTCGAAAACGGATTATCCAAATTTGCTCAAACTTTTACTGTTAAGTCTTGTTGTTCTTCTCCATTCACTGAAATCATGTGACTGTCTAACTTTTATTCTCCTTTAAGCCTCCTTTGTGAGTTCGGGCCAAGAATATCAAATTAATATGGCCATCAGTTCTCATGATTGAAGATGGCATAATGTACATTATTTTCCTAAACAGCATACAAATGTCTATTTTTGTTCTCAAAATACCCACTTGCCTCAATGAAAAATATGTACATGTTTCCAATAAAAGATGAAGATGATGTACATAGCATAGCTGCCAACCTTTGAAAACACAAATTAGTACATACTCAGCACCTCAAAAATTTGTATTTTTCAACCGATCCTCTTCTCAACTATTTCAAAATGTAATATTGTTGTATCGCAGTATCGCAGACCCCTGGGTAGCAAAACAAATTTCCTTGCAAGTCACATGCAAGCCTAATGTGACAGGGCCTTAAGGAAATGTTGCTCTTACCAATGGTATTAATAAGTTGATCTGTGTGCTATCAGAAGTGTGTCAGGCATTGTTCATGGGACACCCTGTATATAAAGTTGACCAGGGTAAACACCAACATGGTATAATGTTTGCATACTGTAGCATATATCATCAAGAAAACACTATAAACAACCTTCAAAAGAACAAATATACAAATTATATAGGTATAAAATTATAAATAGGACCTGCTGAGGTTTTCTTACATTACCAACAAAATCTAAAAAACTCACTTTGTTCCTTGGCAAGGACTATCTTGGCTCTTTCCAAAAATCAAAGCCTTTCACATCTGGATGCATACATCCTATACTATACTAATACTTATATATATTTTATTTGCATTATGTTGGGGATGTTGAGAAAAGGCTTTCAAGATGAGGCACAAATAATAGAAATTTACAGGTTTCTTACATCACATTGTCTCATCCATGTATTCGTCACAATAAAAATCGTGCATAATAAAGCACATCTCAAAACAAATTGACAGAAGCATAAAAAATGAGAGCTGGATGTCTGCTACTCTGTTTTCCAGTCAGATTCGAACTCTACGATTCCACGAAGGAGGGCAATTATCTTTGGAGACACACGGCCGATTTCTTCTTCTTCTTTCCTCCACTCTTTACTGGACCCCCAGGACCTGATGCCAATGAGTTCCCCTGAAAATACATACAAACAGAGATGTTATCTTGCAAATTAATCTTCATACTTCTAACTACGCTTAACTTCTCGAAATTTGAATATTGAAACGAAGAAAATATGTCGACTTGGAAAATAATTGACCTTAAACAACTTGTCAAAAGTCTGTACCTTGTCTTATAGCAGGAATCCTGCTATAAATGCATCTTTTTATAGTGGCTTTCCCACATTCCCCATCGTTTTGACTATGATAAAATATGAGGATTGCAATAAAAAGCTGCTTGCGGGATTCCTGCAGGGGGGGGTGGGGGGGTCTGTTTTCTGCTTATGTTTGTTTTAATTGGTTGGATATGGCTGAAAATGAAATGATGTGAGGAGCGATTTTGTTTCCAATTCCGTTATGGACTGATACTAAGCTAGCAACTTGCAATAATCTGTATGAAAATCAAAACACAAGTAGTGCTCTAACCATAAGCTGGTGATTAAAACACCTCTTCTTGCCAAAACAAAAAAAAACAAATACCACCTGAAATTTATTGAAACATCTTTTTTGTCCTTCAAACATGAATATACAGCATTGAAATGTACGAATAATGAACAAAGTAAACAAACAAACTAACAAACAAGCAAGAAAAAAATCACAAAAGCTTTTTCATACCAGTTAAGAACTCGATGTGAACAATAGCCATTCATTTAGCAACTTTTCACTTCTGACTTTGATCTGTATTCAGTAGTACTGTGCATTCAAGCATAAAATAACCATTACAAATGAGGTATCAATGTAAAGGGGAATAAATGAACCTTCCATTGATATCAAATTCAATAATCATAGAAAAGGAGCAAAAAAGATATTAAGGCTCAAAATTGATCTGCAGGACTTTTTTTGAGGAGTTTAGATTAAAGATAGAAAGAGAACAGACAAGAGAAAAGAGAGAGAGGGAGAGATGAAGGAACGGTAATATATCACAAATAATACCATGGTGGAGGTTATTGTCAATATTCCGTAGGTGGTTTTCTTCCAACTCATCAAGGACAATGGAAATAATGCACCACCAAGGAGAGAAGGAGAGAGCATGAATTCCTCTTGCATAGAGAGGTACAGGCACCACCCCTCATGGAATGACTTGTGTTGCAGATATTTCACCACAAAACGCCAAGAATGGTTGCATCTTCCAGGTCTTTTAGGTTGAAGTCATTATGTCATGCTGTCACTATGGTAACAGACAATAATGCAACATCGAGTGGTAACTGGGGAATGTTCAGCAATGATTCTATGATTAAGGACAACACCACTGTTCTTGCCATTCATCTTGCAGCCATCATGCCCTTTCAAACTAATGATTTTTCTGTTTGTTGTTGCAACCCAACAAAAGTTAGTTAAAATACCCACCTTTGGATGAACTCCATAGTGACTGATCCCTCTGGTGGGTACTCTAGGGAAAGAGCGTAGAAACAGCAGAACAGTGTGATCACTGCTTCCCGGAATGTGGCTATTCCATCATTGACGACAGATCCTTCTATTACAAGATAATAGATGTTTCGCCCCTTTGAAGATGTCTTTCCCTTGATCCTGAAATATAAGGTGAGAAGTCTGATAAGGACACGTTCACGTAAAAGTGGACAGGAGGATCCAAAAAATAAGGTAGATTGATATGAAACAAATTTGGCATGATATTAAAGCCAAGACTAAATATTTTCCTGATATGAAATTTAAAAAATTTCACCTTTTGCCCCCCCCTTCCCCCCCCACAAAAAAAAAACAACCAACAAAACTATGATTATGTAGTCATTATTTATTTTAAGCTTGAACTAGAGAGACAAACGTAACAAACTCAACCCATCTTTGTCATAAAAAGTAAATCGATTTGATTCTAATGATACATAAATTATGCTGTTAGAAGTTTTTCAGTAACACATTTTTCTCAGTAAAGATTTTTGTTTCGCTTCAGTGACTTCATACATTTTGCAATGTACAATTAAACATATACGATTCTTTTTCACTTCCATCAATTAAAATCAATTAATTTTATGTTGTTTATGATCGAAATAGTGTTGCCAATGATTTTAAATTTACAGATAAGTACAAAAAAACAACAACAAAAACAGTAAAATAAATAAGAAATGAAATAGTAGTACCAGAATTGTTTTAATGTACATTTGATGAGAAATCCTAAAAAGATGGTCAGTAGCAAAAGTTAGATAGTTCATGATCTTTATTTTAGATTTACAGCCATTTAAAATAAATTATGTATGAATTAGTATAAATTAAAATAAATTGTAATTAACTTTTGACAATAAACTATACAATTTTGAAGATTACATTCTGGGTAGGGTGTGTGCCAATTGCTGTTGCGATCGTTGCATTCAACAGCCAAAACCTTTAAGGGGGCCTTTTTGGCACAGCCCCCCCCCCCCCCCTATCTCGAGGGTTACAATCTGTCCTTTCATTACCATCATTCAGTAATAGGAGTTCCCTTTAAAACCTTGGCCATTAGTTGTGGAATCACAACCGAAAGCCGACAATGCTCATAACCCTCTTACAGTCAAATTCAAAAACAAATAGTAATTACTTTAAATAGG